>CM039503.1:53207594-53301270 GCA_022432975.1 Begonia masoniana
GACAATGATCCCGCAAAATGATTACTTTCCCTTTTGAAACAGCTCTCCCCTCCTCATACACTCGCAGGAACCTCCCACTTAGTCTGACAAAAATAACTACTCACACACCAATATGCCCTTCAAGCGTAAACATCATTTCTTCCTCCCCCTTTAGGCAATATTACCGCATCACATAGGGTCTTCACATCTGACATTGAACAGAGTGTAGAGTTCGTCAGGGTGAATAGAATTAAGATTAGCTTAAAATTGTGGGGGGGTTATATAGATGGTTGAATCTGCTAACTTATTTCTTGTGGAGGTAACGTAGATTAATAAATTTTTTTTTTTTTTTTGAAATTTTGAATGATATGTTTAAATATTTCAAAAAAAATAGCATTTAAAAATACGTAGCATCTATTTAAAATAAGTTAATTAGCGCAATCTTAGAGTTGGAATTGAGTAAGATTAAATAATTATTTGATTATACATAAATTTAGGGTTTCATTTTTTTTTCTTTTGAAACTGATGTATGAGCAAAATCACAGTAAGAATATCTAAGAAAAAATAAACTTTTATAATTGTCAAATCTCTTGAAATTTTAGATCAATCTATTTTAATATAAAAGTTCATAAATTGAAAGGATTGCATGAGTTTCTAATTTTGAAACCAAAATACAACGACCTCAAAGTTCGTAATAATGTTTGTGTTTTGCTTCATATATTTTTCGATTTTAATTCTATATGTTTGTCAATTTGATTCAATTGGATCAGTCTTTGTAGGATATTTGAATTGGTTTTAGTCCACTTTTGTTATATACTTTTAACTTAAAATGAAAAATCTACTATTTAAAAAAAAACAAAAACGAGAACTTTAGTTGTACTCAATTTGGTTCCGACCATTTATTATTTCCATATTCAAAATCGAACAAACTAGACTATTCACCAGTTGAGCTCGATTTTAGTCTAGTGAACCCAAGTCGTCTACTGTCTCTTTCTCGTTATCTTCTAGTAACATTCGTTTCTTCTAGTTAAATTGTTATTATCTAAGTAGAGTATAGTTTGAATACTTTTTATTTGAAAAATTTTTATATGTTATGAAAACTATGGTGCCGTAATTTAATTATTTAAAAATAATTAAATATCATAATTTATAAAATTTACGATAATTCCAAACACTTGACTAATGTGTTCTGAAAGAGAAAGAAAATAATGTAAAAAAAGCTAGGCCTGAATCTCCCCAGAACGTAACTCTCACGAAGTTGATTCGCTTCAATTCTACAAGTAAACAGGTGAAAGAAGAAATCAACCAAACTGCACATCTCATCCAATGTCTGCTCAGACGTGCAAACCTTTCTGGAGAAAAGAACATTAGGTTTGATTCCCTGGTCGAGCTGGACCCATGTAGTTTGTCACCAATCCCATAATAGCAACCTGGATTGAAAATAGCAACAAAAAAGACATGGTAAAAAACAAACAATTCTGCCTGAAAATCAACATCACTTCAAATGAAATGGCTCTACTTGTCTACTCATTACAGAACTCCGTAGCATTTGAATCAAATTTATGTTCTACAATCGAAAAATCTTAAATTAGCTACTGACATTCCGAGCAGTCACCATATACTTAGCATAATGGTATATAATAGCAAGCCTCTAAAAGAACACTCTTAGACATCACTAGATGAAACTACGATGGACATCAACAGATATCCACAGTTCACAACATCGTATAGCAATCTAAAAGCGTGTGCGAGATTCGAGAATATCCGTCTCACCCACTTCTCCCAATCATGGTCATGCAAACTGAAATTATTTGATTTAGGCAAGTCGTTTATGTTCTGAATGGAGAAGATTGCATAGACTGCTCTACTTTTACCTTTTTAATTAGGTGATTTAGCGTAATGAATACAGAACACTATTAGAAAGTCCACCTCTTCACTCAAATTACACCAAACTGTAACACAAAAACTCAAGGGCTCATATACATCATTAAAAATCATTCATGCCCTAAAAATCCATCACCCGATCGATCATGTTACTAGCTTTGTCTTTCAAATTTTATCATCTCGCTCCAAATACCACCAGTGATAAATTTAATCAACCATACGAGTTGCGAATTAAAATAATTGGGAGAAAACTCAAACGTAACACATAAATCAGCGTATAAAACTGAAATTCACCTCACATCATAGCCATAGAGATCTGTTTGAGATCGCTTTCCAAGTTCTTCATGTTGGTCAGCGATTGAGCGCAGAAAATGATGGCCAACCACGAGCTCAACGTGTACTGCCGAATTACAACCACCCAAGAAAAATCAACGCAACGCATACGAAAGAAAACAAAACTGTAATTAGCTGATGATTTGCTAACCCTGAACATGACACCAGCTATGCCGAAAACGACGGCGATGAATCCAGAGTAGTCCACCGGAAGATCCTGCGGGTCTACCGTCTGAGCAACGAAGGGCTTTGCCGCCGACGGCAGACGCGGATCGTTCGTCTGTGTTGACATCTCTCTGCACCGCGTGATCCAGCAATAATTTATTTGGAACCTATATTTACAAGGTTTGAGATTAAAAATAAATTGAATTTAATAATATTATTTTTAAAATGCAGAAAAAATAATAAATCCGTGACCAGTATTGTTTAGATATTATTGATGCGACAAAAATGAGAAAAACGATTTGCAATTTATATCTTATTTTTGAAATATTTTCAGATTAAATATATATTTTTTTTTCGACAGCACCTCCATCATTTTGATTTTCCTGGCTCGGTTTTAGGATTTTCTTGAAGGTTTTTCGCAGATTTTGGCGAAAAAAACGCGGTCGAATTTGATGATTTTGGCAGCAAAAACGCACGGATCTGAGGGTTTGGATGAGAGAAAACTCGGGTTTTCTTAAGAAAACTGATCTATTTCCTTATATACTAAAGCATAACGGGAGACCGTGTGAGGGTGAACACCCCATGCGTGTTCTTAGAACGGAGGACCGTTTTATGAATGCGGCAAACCGTTCTTAGAACATTTAGCATACGGGCACTGGTGGATCACGTTGATGCGGGGAGTGCGTTTGAGGGTGGAGACCCCCGTTCTAGCGCGCGAGTGGTCTCCTCCCTCAAACGCACCCCCGTTCTAGGCTTCTCCACTGTCAAACGCACCCCCCGCTCTAGGCTTCTAGCGCGCACTTACGGGGCACAAGGAGAACGAGAGATGCGGTTGGGGGTGGAAACCCCCTGCGCTCACGTGCGGAGCACATTCCAGCGCGCGAGGGGTGTCCACCTCCAAGCGCAACCCCCGTTTTTCAATGCATTGTACATGGAGAACGCCCCGGATAGAAGGGGACTGTTCTTAGAGAACGGTCCCCCCGTTCTATGTGTAAATTTCAGAACGGCGAGTTATCGTTTATGAAGAGAGAGAAAATAGGGTTTCGTATTATGCGAATCAGAATACACATAAAGAGTTTATATAGTAGGTTTACAGAAAAGTAAATAGACTAAAATATCCTTTAATACTAATATAATATAACTAATATTCCCCCTCAAACTCACGATGCTACAGCGATAAGCATTGAGAGTTTGTCAGACAAGAAACGGAAGCGCGAAGTAGAGAGTGCTTTGGTAAACATATCAGCAATTTGCAGATGAGAAGAAACGAATGGCAATGTGATGGTGCCGATCTGTAGGTGGTGGCGAGTGACATGACAATCAATCTCGATATGCTTGGTTCACTCATGAAAAACTGGATTGCGTGCAATCTGAATAGCACTCTGATTATCACAATGTAACGAAGTAGGGTGACAAAGAGAAATACCCATATCAGCAAGCAACCGGCGTAACCAAACAATTTCACTGGTAGTCGAGGCCATGGCACGATACTCTGCTTCTGTAGAAGAACGAGAAATGACATCTTGTTTCTTGCTCTTCCAAGAAATAAGCGAGTCACCGAGGAAAATACAAAATCCAGTGGTCGATTTGCGATCCGTAGGATCACCAGCCCAATCCGCATCAGAATAAGCACACAGCTCTAACGAAGACATAGAAGGGAACAAGAGACTATGAAACTGAGTGCCCCGAAGGTACCTGAGAATACGAAGAACGGCAGCCCAATGAACTGTAGTAGGAGTAGTGACAAACTGACTAACCACATGAACAGCATGCGCAATGTCGGGACGAGTCACAGTAAGATAAACCAAACTGCCTACAATGGTACGATAGAGACTAGAATCTGTCAAAGGAGTGCCATCCGACGGAGAGTATCTAGCATTAGTCTCAAGAGGAGTATCAACAGTCCTGTTGTCAGTGAGTCGAGCACGCTCAAACAAATCAGCTATATACTTTGATTGAGATAAGAGATAGCCTTTTGGAGAATAGGCAACCTCAATTCCCAAAAAATAACGTAACATACCCAAGTCTTTATAGCGAAGCAACGTGCCAACTCAGACTTCAAAGACTCAATACCATCTTAATCATCACCAGTAATTATCATGTCATCAACATACAAGGATAATAGAATACGACCTGTCGTTGTACGCTTGACAAATAACACCGAATCATGGTGACTAGGAAGAAAGCCAAACGAAGTGATCACTATGGAAAACTTCTCAAACCAGGCACGTGGCGCTTGCTTGAGACCATAAAGAGCTTTGCGAAGCTTGCAAACTTCACCAGGCTGATGAGTTACACCGGGAGGAGGCGTCATATAAACTTCTTCATGAAGATCGCCATTCAAGAAGGCATTCTTGACATCCATCTGAGATATTCGCCATCGACAAACAGAAGCAACTGCAATAAGGGTGCGAACAGTGGTCATTTTTGCAACAGGGGCAAAAGTTTCTTCATAATCCATGCCATACTCCTGGGAATAGCCTTTAGCAACAAGTCGGGCCTTGTATCGTTCAATAGATCCATCGGATTTGGTTTTTAATTTTATAGACCCAACGAGAACCAATGGTATGTTTGCCGAACGGCAGTGAAACCAATCCCATGTATGAGTCTGGTGTAGAACAGTAAGTTCCTCAGCCATAGCAGCCTACCAAAGGGGATCACGAACTGCCTCTCTATAGGACAAGGCTCAGAAAGACGATGAACAGAGGCAACAAAGGAAGCAAAGGAAGTAGAATAAGAAGAGTACTCAAAATCAGGGAGTTTAGTAGACTTACGAGTACGAGTAGACTGACGTAGAGGAGGATCGTCCGCAATCTCATCCGACAACTGGGTGGTCGTAGGAGCAGGGGCATGAGAGGTGGATGTCTCGTGAACCAAAGTATCAGATAGAACTTCGTCGGGGTCAGTATCAAAAGGATCAATACGAACTAAATCTGACTGTGTCATATGATGAGAACTAGCAGGAACAGAAAATAAGGGAATATGCTCTAAAAACACAACATGACGCGAAACATACAGTTTTGACTAACTGGATCAAAACAACGATATCCCTTTTGACCAACACCATAACCCAAAAAGACACATAAGGCGGACCGAGGAGACAATTTATTACGCTCAACATGTGGTCGGAGAACAAAGCAAGTACAACCGAAGACGCGCAACGAGGAATAATCAGGTGAATGACCATATAATTTTTCAAAAGGGGACAAACCTGAATTATGAGATATTGGAATTCTGTTGATCACATGAGCAGCTGTAAGTACTGCCTCCCCCCAAAACTCACTAGGAACCTCGGCTGACAACAAGAACGAACGAGCTGTTTCAACAAGATGGCGATGTTTCCTTTCAGCAACACCATTTTGTTGAGGAGTGTCTGTACACGAGGTTTGGTGGATAGTCCCATCAGAAGCAAGTAACTGGAAAAAATTGTTAGAAGTGTATTCACCTCCTAAATCACACCGAAAACGTTTAATGACAGAAGAGTGTTGGGTTTTCACAAGAGCTCTAAAGTTACTGAATATGGTAAGGAAATCAGACCTATGTTTCATAAGATAAACCCAAGTATAACGAGTGAAATCATCAATGAACGAAACATAATATCTGGAACCCCCTTTGGTGGATACAGGAGAGGGTCCCCACACATCAAAATGCACAAGATCAAATGGCGCAATGGAAAAGGAAATACTTTTATTAAAAGGCAAGGCTGAAAATTTAGCCAGTTTACAACCACGACAATCAGAAATATCATGACTGGCTAAATGACCTAAAACTCCCATAGACAACAAAAATTTTAAACGAGACGCAGAAACATGACCCAAACGAGAATGCCAAAGATAAAAATCAGAAGACGAACGATTCAAACGAAAAGACGACAAATCCACACTAGAGGCAGCAACATCTGATACTTTGAGCTCATCCAAAACATAGAGTCCCCCTTCCCTACGGCCGGTCCCAATCACCTTCTGAGATTGCAGGTCCTGAACACAACAATTGGTAGAAGTAAAAAGAACTGAGAGACCAGAATCACACAATTGACCAACAGATGCAAGATTTAAGGTTAGACTAGGAATATGGTATACATCAAATAGAGATAAACGAGATGTGCGAACAGAGCCAATTCCTACCAATGGCGTTGGAGTACCATCAGCGGTTATGACAGACAAAGAGGGAGCAGAAGTAACAGATGTAAACGAATCAATATCAGGAGACATATGATGAGAAGCACCTGAATCTAAAATCCATAAGGGAGATGATTTACCTGAATTAGCAGACAAAGACAAACCTTTAAGAGAGGAGGCTGACATGGCATGAGGCTGTGAAGTAAAGAACTGCTGAAACTGCTCAAACATATATGGATCCAAAGATGGGGCAGCAACTGCATTGTTGGGCTGAGGTGGGCGATACGTCCAGGGAGCAGTCTGCGGCGGGCGTTGTTGTTGCGGTGGTCTTTGTTGCTGCTGTTGTTTGCCTTTACTCAGCAATTTCGGACACTGAGCCTTCCAATGACCTTTCCCCTTGCAAAAAGCACATTCATCCTGAGAGACCTTAGAAGCTGGTCTGTTTTGGTTGCTAGGCAGAGACTGTTGAGGAGCAGCAAAAACGGATGGATTCGTAGGTGTGACAGACACCTTATCTACCTTAGACTTAAGCCGAATCTCCTCTGCTAACAATTCATTAACCACTGAATCAACAGACGGAAGAGGAGAACGATGTAGAATTGTCCCACGCAATCCCTCGAAATCATTCCGAAGAGCCATCAAAAACTGTACCAGACGTTGTGCTTCTCTACGAGAAATATACGGTTCAAATGCTCGCAGCTCTGCAGACTCAGTGAGAGCCAACTGATCCCAGAGATTAGTCATGGCAGAATAAAACTCTTGGATACTCATATCATTCTGCTGAAGTGCGCAAATATCTGACTCCAATTGATACTGTTTGGCGAAATTAGACTGCGTGTACAATCTAGCCAGATGATCCCAGACCTCTTTAGCTGTCTCATACTTCGCCAACTGAACACCAATGGAGTGAGTAACAGAATTGTTAATCCACGTAATAATCTTCGAATTATCAGCCTCTCAATTGTCAACCAAGGTCGCATAATCGTTTGCCTTGTCGTCTGTAGGTTTAACCCGCACACCTGTAACATAGCTCCACATAGATTTTCCACGCAAAAAATTCTTCATAACATAGCTCCAATACGTATAGTTTTTACCATCCAATTGAATACTAATCGACTGAAGAAAATCATCCTTGCGACTAGCCATAATGAAAAAGACACGGAAACGAAATCTCAAAATCCGAAATCCCAAAATCCGAAATCCCCAAATCAACAGAATTTGAAATCTCCAAATAATCAAATCACAACCAAAATTACAAAATCCAAAAATCACATAGAAAACCCACTGTTCAATTGCCCACGCAGCATCAATATGTGAAGTCACCTCTCAAATCAAAGTTGGCCCACCAACAATTGCTTTTTAACATAAATTAATCCAAACATCCTTTAAATAAAACGGGTTCTGGTTTTATTGGCTGCTCACCCGAACTGCCAACAGAGGGAGAGATCGAGCGAGGGACCGAGAGAGAGAGAGAGAGAGAGAGCGTGACAGAGAGAAACAGAAAGAGAGACGAAAACCGAACGAGTGAAACTGAAGGCAGAGTGAGGGGGACTTACGCTGCTGTGTTCGTCGGAGAGGAGTCTGAGAGAGCCTCGTCGGAGCTCGGTCGCTCGAGTGGAGGACGGCTTCCTCGGAGTTGCTGCTCGGCGGAGGTCGAACAGTGGTCGGAGGTCCGGCGAGGTAAGTTCTCTCTCCGATTTTCTCCTTGGTTTTACAAAATAGGAAGGATCGGTCGGTGTGATTTTTCCTCCTCGCCTATCCTTCGATTTAAAGAAAAATTTCCCTGACGTTTTCCTTAAATTTTTGGGTTGGATTGTAGATGAATTGGGGGAGGAGTTAAGTTCCCCCCACTCCATTTAATTGTAGAAAATTGTGGGTGGAATAGTGTTTGCTCTGTTACACTTCAAGAACCCATCTCTCATCTCTTTAGTAAAATAGTTTAAAATGGGAGTGGGGGATTGGGGCATGCTGTCATCATACTTTATGCGTATGATATTGCTGTTGCTGCGTAGATAAATAAAAAAAAGAAAAAATCTTTCAGGCAGCTTTGTCTCAACATCTATACTCCATCATTATTTACTGAAATATTACAAGTTTTTTGCAGGATATTGAACTGACATTACAAGGCATTTACTGGGTGGTGCATTGGCCCTCTTATACCTGTTTGTGGCCAGTGGTTGGCCAGACCCAAAATCCTCAAGCTTTTGCTGCATGTCACTGTTACTACACTTGCACTGTCGAGTCAATTCTTTCCTTATAGTATGGATGCACCCAAAAAGGGTTGTATTTCAGCATACCTTACGTATTGAAGGTACTAAAGCTAACTAAGACACGCTTCTATTAATGCGAGACATTCATTTCACATTTATTGTTTTTACTTTTATCAGATCTTATAAAATTGGTGTGCAGTATGTTGATTGTCATCTACTGGTGGTATTCACTTTGGTGATTTGATCTTTAATGAAAATTATGTATGAGAGTCACTTGAAACTGTAGACCTATCATTGCGAGTCACCTGGCTGGTTTGTTTGATTTCATCGAAAGATTATGTAGTTGAGACCTCTCTCCACCTCTGTCTCGGATGACCTCAAAATGCTGAAAATCATCTGGGGAAATCTTTCATTTGCAGGCACTGTTTTAATTTATTACGTCAAATATTTTATAGTTGTTAATATATTAAAATTTAAAAAGGAATAGAATAGAGGTGTATTAGGGTTTGGCTTCAACAGCTATATATACTGCCACCAACTTACGACTTCCTACCCAATGGCCGAAACATCATCGGCCTCCATGAAAATTCTTCTACTTTAACTTCTTATTTTCTACCTTCTTGTATCATCTGTATTTCCTTTCATTTTTGATTAATTGTGTGACCTGACGAAGAAAGCATAGTTCATTTCTCTTGCCGCTGCCAAACTCAGGAAAAAGTATTAGCATTGTTTTGGGATGAAGCTTTGATGTTGTTTTTGCAGCTGATGCAATTCTTGGACTTGTCTGTATGTTATCGTTGTATTCTATGTTGTAATCATCACGCCAGCTGTTGAGAAAAGGCAATCAGTTCAGAATGCAATTTCTAATTTTTGTTTTCATGCAAGGGACTTATACTCCTGCCTCCCCAGTAGTGGTTGGGTGTTCAGGAATGAACAATTCCCTAATATTCATATTCAATATTCATCCATCACTTTGTCAGCTGTCACTTGGTTACGTGCTGATCATTAATCGGGTGGAAAATTCTGTCTTGTTTTATGACACTGTTAGAGTTTGTTCTACTTTAAGCTCTCCTGGTGCTGGCATCTTGTTTTAATGCTTTTTTCACTACTCTGTCAAATTGTTTTCATGAAGTACTCTATGTTCTGTTGTGGATTTTAATCTTTGAGCATTGGTTTATGATGACAACAAAGAAGGCTTGTTTCTCAAAACATTCGCAGTGGCTGCCTAAGAACTTTCGCCTTTGCCAGGCTTGAGAGTTAATGCTGCCTTTATCCTTGGATGTCTGAAACATTAACTATGCTTTCATGAAAGTGCTCTCCTGTGATGGCGCCATTGATTATGATGACATCACAGAAGGCTTGTTTCTCCAAAAACTGGCAAGAATTTGGTCTCTGCAAAGCTTGAGAGCTCATGCTTCTCTCGTTCTTGAATGTCTGAAACGTGAACTTATGGAAGGAAATTATTATGAATAAATGATTTTTCTTTATTATTTCTGATTTCTTCCTCCTAATGCTGCATTGCTGACTGTCAGTTTTAGCTCATTTTCAATTTCAGCCATCAGTTTACATGTATGGCTTTTTGGTTTCCAGCTCGATGCCAACCGTTGAGGAGCAAGAATTTAGTAACAGATAGATAAACGCAGTGGCAGAACTCGTCTCAATTCAATATTTAGCTACGGGTAAATTTGGGAATAGGCGACAAAATTACTTTTGTCTTGATGGAGTTGATGCTCCATCGACGTATGCAAACCAGGCTTAGGATGGATGATTCTAGTTTGCGCAGATGTGATTCTCACCACATCCATCAACGTGCCTAATTGGTCTTTTTGCAATCACCATCAGCCAATTAGCATTCTGTGGGACGATGACTGAGACGCAGACGATGTACTATTCTATTTCTGCATAAAAATTTCAACTTTTGCAATTCTATTCCCTGTTTTTCAGGGGGGGGGCTATGTAATTCTAATACCTGTTTACAATTGTAATTCACTGAGACAGATTTGATAATTGTTTTGGATGACATAGTAATATAGTTTTCTTCAGGTTGTTTGGGTGGACTGTGGATGATGTTATAAGCAACACAACACAAAAAAAAAACATTTCGGTAATGTGTCTCCATCACGGTTTCAATTTCTCCCTCTACATGCTTGGAGTCTTGACACACGGAACTAGCAAGTTAATGTTCGCATAAAAAATACGGACATTTAAAACACTCTCAAAGTTTGACATGTCTGATACATCACATTATGTTAATCTAACAAAAATACTCAACACAGACGTGACTAAGTTTGAGTCACCCCTAGCATAAAATATGTAATCTTCAAACAGATTTTACTATGCAGCATCCAATTCACATATGATAGTTTAACAAAAAGCTTGTCCATAGAAAATAGGCAAATTAAACTTTTACCGGCCTTTCTGCCCAGACTCCACGTAAATGACAAAACCCTCTTTGAAAAAACCAAGGGGTATTTTTAAAAAAAAAATGATATTGGATTTAGTTGAAAGTTTTTTCACATGTTCACCGTATCATGTGAAGATAATCTAGAATTTGGTTTTATTAATGATTTATTTTCAGAATTTTTTAACACTTGTATAATATATTAATGATTTATGTTATAAAACAAACATAAACAGTAATAATACATTCGTTTATTTTTAAAATGTGATTTAAATTGTAATTATTTATTTTATTTTAGACTACACGACATAAAATTAAAGTACGTAAAATTGTAATACAAAAACTAAACTAAACTAAACTACACCGCTGGGTTGTTGTCGTTGTTTGTCATCCAATGCTAGAACTTATCATTCACATCTTTCTGAGACGCGATCGCCTCACTCTGTCCTGTGACAAGATCACTGACTCTGCCTATGAGGAGTTGGATGTCTCATTGTTGGCTCCATTGTGTCTCAAGCACCTCTTGCAGGTCCTGGTAGTGCGTCTGCTGCATCTGATACATCTGCTGGTAGTACGTCTGCTGCATCTAATACACCTTCTGCAGGTCCTGCTTGTGCATCTACTGCATATCATATATTTACTGGTGGTGCGTCTGCTGCATCTGCTGCAAATACTGTCAAATGTCTCATCCACTAACCTCCTCCGCCTGGGAGGCCAATGGCGGCGTTGTGGTCTCCTCTATTGGCACTGATCGAGAGGTGGATGCCCCTTGATCGCTCTTCGACACTCAAGTGCCATCAACTTCCATGAGGCCCATTCGTATCAATTGAGTCATGTTAAATATGTTGGTAGATCTGAAGGGTATTTTCGGTTCGCCAACCGGTATCTGAATCTTAAATCGCTCGATGATCTTCATAATCAGTATCCCGTATGGGAGATTCATCCTGGATGTCCACCCGACTTCACGCATGTGACTTAAAACCAAGAACCCAGGGTCAAAAAGCTTCCTGTTGCACAGCTTCTCCATGACATACAGGTCCATGTAACTCACGAGATTTCGATATCCATCTCGCAGCAGAAGGGTGTGGGCTAGCATGTTGCGAAGAACTCGACCTCTAACATTCAGGTCTCTTGTTTGTAGCTTCGCGAACACCCCAATGTTAGAATTGATGTGAATTTTTCGTAGGAACTCTACTCCCTCGGTTGATGGAAAAAAAAACACTATTTGGAAGCATAATAATATTGCTCCACCCCTTCTATGGCAAAGTATAACACTTCATTTACCGTCGCTGAACGTATCACAAAGGGTCCGTACCAGGATGTATGTCCTCAAACAAATCAAAACTTCATTTCTCCCATTGCTATCAAGTTCGCGTAGGACAAGCAGAATTATTATCTCGCAAGTATCGCCACTCAATGCATAGACCCCGATAGGCTTATGTTGTCAAACGTCTCTTTTATGCCCAATGACTCACAACCTATAAAGTCACCTTCATCCAATAATTAATTGAGTGTTTCTGCAAATCTTTCTCAAACTTCCTCTCATAATCTTCATTGCAAAAATTCATGGCAATATACTGTCCAAAATAGCAAATAAATAAATAAATAAATAAATAAATAAATAAATAAATAAATAAATAAATAAATAAATAAATAAATAAATAAATAAATAAATAAATAAATAAATAAATAAATAAATAAATAAATAAATAAATAAATAAATAAATAAATAAATAAATAAATAAATAAATAAATAAATAAATAAATAAATAAATAAATAAATAAATAAATAAATAAATAAATAAATAAATAAATAAATAAATAAATAAATAAATAAATAAATAAATAAATAAATAAATAAATAAATAAATAAATAAATAAATAAATAAATAAATAAATAAATAAATAAATAAATAAATAAATAAATAAATAAATAAATAAATAAATAAATAAATAAATAAATAAATAAATAAATAAATAAATAAATAAATAAATAAATAAATAAATAAATAAATAAATAAATAAATAAATAAATAAATAAATAAATAAATAAATAAATAAATAAATAAATAAATAAATAAATAAATAAATAAATAAATTTGACAAAATTAAAAAATCATTAACATATATTCTTAAATACATATGAAATAAATAAATAAATAAATAACTCATCCTTAAAGGATGAGTTTTTTTTTTATACAACCACTAAGAGTTTTGTTTTTTTCAAGATCTCTGAAATAAATTAGAATATATATATTCAAAAAAACTAAGTTACATTGAAATAGGATTAAATATAATTGTTTAAAAAAATTAAGTTTCATTGCGACAGCTTACGCAACTCGACATGTTCTGTTAGGCGGTCGTATCTTGTAGGCTTAGAAAACAGGGTTAGACTCATCTTCCCGCTTTTTTCAATATTCGAGTGGAACACACTCCCTCGATCTCCCCAATATTCAGTGGAACACACTCTCTCGATCCCCCCTTTGAAACCTACAAAATTCCATGGGCATTGCTACGCAGATTGTCATCTCGTTTTTAGAAACAATGTTTGTAGTTGCAGCAGGTTCGTTTTCTGTGCTTTTTTTACTAGATTTTGTTAGTGAATTGTTTAATCACTAATTTTGTTGATTAGGTTTGGCTGGCGCGATGCTGTCTGAGAATATAAAATCTTCAAATGTCTTTGGAAAAATTCAAGTACTTACTCCGATTTAGCTAATTGTGGTTTGATGCTTGGTTTTTTTTTGCTCTATTTCGTTAGGGTTCAGTTGTGTTTTAGTCAATGTTACAGTATATATTGGTTCTATGTTGGTTTGGTTAGTGTCTTGTCAATTACATTTTTCATCGTTTCCTTCTCTGTAATATGCATGTAAGTGTTCTGTTTTCCAACACAATCAATACAGAAAAATTATTACAGAAGAATCATTATTCAAACTTCTTCTCTTTCTCTCTCTGCCGCTGTCTTCTATCTTCTTCTTCCTTTTGCTTTACTGTAGCTTCTGCTTCTTCCAGATTTCAACTTATTTTGATTAGTGCTTCTTTCAGGTTTGGTTAGTGTCTTGACAATTTCATTTTTCATCGTTACCTTCTCTGTGATGTACATGTAAGTGTTCTGTTTTCCAACACAATCACTATAGAAAAAGCATTATTCAAACTTCTTTTCTTTCTCTCTCTGCCGCCCTCTTCAATCTTCTCCTTCCTCCTACTTTACTGTAGCTTCTGCTTTTTCAAGATTTCAACTTATTTTGATTAGTACTTCTTTCAGGTTTGGATAGTGTCTTGTTAATTTCATTTTTCATCGTTTCCATCTCTGTAATGCACGTGTAAATGTTCTTTTTTCCAACAGAATCAATACAGAAAAATCATTATTCAAACTTCTTCTCTTTCTCTCTCTGCCGCCCTCTTCTATCTTCTTCTTCCTTCCCCTTTACTGTAGTTTCTGCTTTTTCTAGATTTCAACTTATTTTGATTAGTGCTTCTTTCAGGTTTGGTTAGTGTCTTGTCAATTTTCTTTTTCATCGTTTCCTTCTTTGTAATGTAAGTGTAAGTGTTCTGATTTCCAACACAATCAATACAGAAAAATCATTATTCCAACTTCTTCTCTTTCTCTCTCTGCCGCCATCTTCTATCTTCTTTTTCCTCTCCTTTACTGTAGCTTCTTCTTCTTCCAAATTTTAACTTATTTTGATCAGTGCTTCTTTCAGGTTTGGTTAGTGTCTTGTCAATTTCATTTTTCATCGTTTCCTTCTCTGTAATGTACGTGTAAGAGTTCTCTTTTCCAACACAAACAATACAGAAAAATCATTATTCAAACTTCTTCTCTTTTTCTCTCTGCCGCCGTCTTCTGTCTTCTTCTTCTTACTGCTTTACTGTAGCTTCTGCTTCTTTCAGATTTTAACTTATTTTGATTAGTGCTTCTTTCAGGTTTGGTTAGTGTCTTGTCAATTTCATTTTTCATCGTTTCCTTCTCTGTAATGTACATGTAAGTGTTCTGTTTTCAGACAGAATTAATACAGAAAAATCATTATTCAAACTTCTTCTATTTCTCTCTCTGCCGCCCTTTTCTATCTTATTCTTCCTTATCCTTTACCGTAGATTCTTCTTCTTCTTCCAGATTTCAACTTTTTTTGATTAGTGCATCATTCAGGTTTGGTTAGTGTCTTGCCAATTTCATTTTTCATCATTTCCTTCTCTATAATGTACGTGTAAGTGTTCTGTTTTTAACCACAATCAATACTGAAAAATCATTATTCAAACTTCTTCTCTTTCTCTCTCTGCTGCCCTCTTCTATCTTCTTTTTCCTTCTTCGTTACTGTAGCTTCTTCTTCTTCCAGATTTCAACTTATTTTGATTAGTGTTTCTTTCAAGTTTGGTTAGTGTCTTGTCAATTTCATTTTTCATCGTTTCCTTCTCTGTAATGTACGTGTAAGTGTTCTGTTTTCCAACACAATCAATATAGAAAAATCATTATTCAAAGTTGTAATATCCGGTTCGTACGGACTTTTGGATTTAATATATTATATTCATATATAGATATTATATGAGGCATTTTTATTAAATATGTCAAATCAAGTCAGTTTCGCAAATGGAAAGCGTCATTACGATTCTAACGATTAAAAAGGATTTTAAGGAAGTTTTGGGAATTTTCGGAATAGTAACGCTATATTCCGAGTAATTACCACTATCGTAAATTAAATGACGTTTTAGTAAAAATAGTGAATGAAGTCCAAATTTCGAACGGACAGTTTTAATAAAGCCCTGGTGATGAATATGAGTTATTGGCAAAATATGGAGTTTTCGAGAATCCGAATCGTTGGACGATTAATGAAACGAAGGACGAAACAAGAGCTAAGGGCAAAATGGTAATTTGCAAATTACCATTTTGCCCTTAGCTCTTGTTTCGTCCTTCGTTTCATTAATCGTCCAACGATTCGGATTCTCGAAAACTCCATATTTTGCCAATAATTATTCTTAACTTCACTAAGTCTCCCACCTGGTAAGTCGGTTAAAATCTTCTAACCGATTTAATATCTTCCCTTATGGATTAGTCTTCTAAGGTGCCTAAGGTGGTACGTGCCTAACGACGAGAGCCTGAAGAAGGATATTTTAGCTGAGACACATTCTTCAGCTTATTCTGTGCACCCGGGAAGTACCAAGATGTACCGGGACTTACGGCAGCACTTCTGGTGGCCAGGTATGAAGAGAGAGGTTGCCCAGCACGTCGAGACCTGTTTAGTTTGTCAACAGGTTAAGGCGGAGCACCAGAGACCGGCCGGTACATTATTACCACTGCCGATTCCGGAGTGGAAGTGGGAGCAGATCTCCATGGACTTCATTGTGGGGCTCCCGAGGACTACGCGAGGCCATGACGGCATTTGGGTTATTGTGGACCGATTGACAAAGTCGGCTCACTTTTTGCCTGTGAAGATGACGTCTTCTATGGATCAGCTCGCAGAGCTCTATGTACAGGAGATTGTGAAGTTGCACGGAGTGCCGGTTTCTATTGTCTCGGATCGAGATCCGAGGTTTACATCGAAGTTCTGGAAGAGTCTGCACAAAGCTATGGGGACTCAGCTTAACTTCAGCACAGCGTTTCATCCTCAGACCGATGGTCAGACAGAGAGGACGAATCAGATTTTGGAGGATATGCTCAGAGCGTGTGTGCTTGAGTTTCAAGGATCGTGGAGTTCTCGTACAACAACAGCTTCCAGGCTACTATCGGTATGGCTCCGTATGAAGCCTTATATGGTCGAAAGTGCAGATCTCCGCTGTATTGGGACGAGGTTGGCGAGGCCAGCGTCGTTGGACCTGAGATTCTGCAGCAGACGGCAGAGAAGATTGCCGTTATCCGACAGCGCATTGAGGTAGCTCAGAGCAGACAGAAGAGCTATGCTGACACCAGACGGAGAGAGCTAGAGTTCGAGGAAGGTGACGAGGTTTATCTTAAAGTTTCGCCGTTCAAGGGCATTGCGAGGTTTGGAAGGAGGGGTAAGTTAAACCCTCGGTATGTGGGGCCCTTTCCTATTCTGAAGAGGATCGGGAAGATGGCGTATCGACTACAACTTCCAGCTTCTATGGAAAGTATCCACGACGTGTTTCATGTATCGATACTTCGGAGATGCCTACGTGATCCATCACATGCCGTGGCGACTACAGAGATCGAGGTACAGCCTACCTTGACCTACGAGGAAAGGCCGGTACGTATTTTGGAGCATTCCGTCAAAGTTTTACGCAATAAGGAGATCCCACTGATCAAAGTCTTGTGGCGGAACCATGAGGTGGAAGAAGCGACTTGGGAGCGACAACAGGACATGATGTCTAGATATCCCGAGTTGTTTGTATGATTTAAATTTTGTGGACAAAATTCTGAATAAGGAGGGTAGAATGTAATATCCGGTTCGTACGGACTTTTGGATTTAATATATTATATTCATATATAGATATTATATGAGGCATTTTTATTAAATATGTCAAATCAAGTCAGTTTCGCAAATGGAAAGCGTCATTACGATTCTAACGATTAAAAAGGATTTTAAGGAAGTTTTGGGAATTTTTGGAATAGTAACGCTATATTCCGAGTAATTACCACTATCGTAAATTAAATGACGTTTTAGTAAAAATAGTGAATGAAGTCCAAATTTCGAACGGACAGTTTTAATAAAGCCCTGGTGATGAATATGAGTTATTGGCAAAATATGGAGTTTTCGAGAATCCGAATCGTTGGACGATTAATGAAACGAAGGACGAAACAAGAGCTAAGGGCAAAATGGTAATTTGCAAATCCATTTTATAAAACATCACAAAACATTTCTTTTCCCTCACTTTCTCTCTTTCTCTCTTTTCTCTCTGGATCGCACGAACAGAGAAGGCTTTCTTCTCTCGGCCGCCGGCGACTCCTCACAATCCGACCTCCGTCCGACCTCCGTTCTTCCTCCGTCCTTCACGTTTTCTTCCTCTCTCGCTACCCTCGGTATGTGCCTTTAATCTTATAGCTTTATTTCGACGTTTGTAGCATTTCGGCAAACTAGGGTTTCGATAAAATGTCGAAATTAGGACTCGTAATTAATAGGTTAGCCGTGATTACGTGTAAATTGAACGTATTGGACGTTATTGGACGAAGAGAAATTTATTTGCGAAAAAGTTATAAATCGTTATATTTTCGAGTTTTCGGAAATAACTCGTAATATGGAATTCCAGATTTATCGAGCGTTGTGTCGTTGTTTAAAAGCTTCGATTTGTTGAATTAAGGATTTTATTAGTTTGGACATTTAATCGTTTAAATTGGGTTTAACGACAAATATCGTGTTTTGTCTCAGACACGCGACTCCAGTGGACGAAGTTGAGATCCAGCGCGCTCCAGGTAAGTTTTCGTGACTTACTTTGACCCAAAGGTCTGCACCATACTTCGTCGTCGTCTCGGGAATACTCGAGGAACTGTTTGTTTTATGTTACTCTGGTTGGGTAGTTAGGTTAGTTGTTTATAGGTTCTGCTTTACTGCCATGAATGTATGCACGTTGTTTGTTTACTTTCCGCTGATATGAACTGTTCATGCATCACGGTTTTCGAAAGTCATGAAAAGGAATTTCTGCACGTGTTTTTAAGAAAAGGAACGTATATCTGAAATGAAATCTGTAACGAAATCTGAATGAATAAACGTAATCTGTCTGTTTCTGGTCATGCGAGATGGGGCTCAGGCACGGCTGTGCGTGTTGCAAGCGTGTACCCCCCCTCTCTAACCCCACGGGGTAGTCCAACCGCCGGACGGGCCCCCTTGGGTTAGTGGGTCGAGGTTTCGGTGACAATTCTGTCTGTCTGTGACGTAATGAATCTGTAATCTGTAATTCTGTATCTGTAATCTGAATGGGACGTATATCTGAAATGAAATCTGTAACGTAATCTGAATGAATAAACGTAATCTGTCTGTTTCTGGTCATGCGAGATGGGGCTCAGGCACGGCTGTGCGTGTTGCAAGCGTTGTACCCCCCCTCTCTAACCCCACGGGGTAGTCCAACCGCCGGACGGGCCCCCTTGGGTTAGTGGGTCGAGATTTCGGTGACAATTCTGTCTGTCTGTGACGTAATGAATCTGTAATCTGTAATTCTGAATCTATAATCTGAATCTGTATCTGTATCTGTTTCTGTATCTGAAAGGAATGAAAATGAATCCGTAATCTGTAATTCTGCATCTGTAATCTGAATCTGTATCTGTATCTGTTTCTGTATCTGAAAGGAATGAAAATGAATCTGTAATCTGTAATTCTGTATCTGTAATCTGAATCTGAGCATGATTTCTGAATGGCATACGCACGCATGCATCTGCATTTACGTAGCTTACTGAGATTTCAATATCTCATATGTGTCTGTATGGTGTAGGTAACCTCTTAGGTGATATCGAACCAGGTGAGGACGGCGTTCCTCCGTCTGATGCAGTTGATGGATGACGGCCGTGGGAGTGCGCTATGTAGTCGAGGCGCTTTCTGACCCGTGGGGATGTATGTCTGGACTCTGGGGTTATTTTGGGATGTTTTGAGTTGATAATTGTATAGAATATTTAGGTTGTTTGGATCTGGATAGGGATTAGATAACGTTTTGATAATTGTATGTAAAACGTTTTGGTTTAAACTGTTTAATGAATGTTATGGAAATGTTCTGATTGGTTTTAGGTTGATACGGTTATGCTCGATGTTTAGATGCATCCACGCAGTCGGATTTCGCAAAGTCCGCTGTAAAGTTGGTCGATGTTATTGGAAGAAATTGGTGTTAAATTAAGTAATGTTTGCTCTCTGGAATCAGGTTCCAGAGAGTTTCCAGTAGCATGAATCGCTCTCTGGAATTGGAATTCCAGAGAGTATTGTTAAGTGTTTGCTCTCTGGAATTCCAGAGAGCAGTGTAAAGAAAAGTGAAGGCGATTGAAGTAGGAGGTGGTCGCTGAAGTGGTCGCTGAAGTTTTCACTGATCGTTGCACTGAAAGTGTGCGGCGATCGATCTCTGCAGCAATGCAGAGATCGGTCGCTGCTTGTGAAATGCTTAGAGGTTTGAAGTCTGAAAGGGAGAAGGGATCGCTGCATGCTTGCAGCGATCGATCTCTGCTGCAGAGCAGAGATCGATCGCTGCTATAGTTAGCAGCGATCGGATTGCTGCACAGCTAGCAGCGATCGATCTCTGCTCTGCAGCAGAGATCGATCGCCCCTGCTGTAATGCATGGCAGCGATCGATCTCTGCTGCAGTGCAGAGATCGGTCGCCTGTTTCATTTTGAGGACAGAGTTCCAATTCTGCCCTCCCACTTGTTTAATTTAATTTAAAGTTTTCTTTTAAAGGTTTTCTTTTAAGTTTTAATAAAGATTTGTTTTAAATGCATTTAAGGTTCAGTTTTAATTCCGATTCAGTTCCGATTTCAACCATAGTTTAAATTCCGCATAAGGTTTTAATTAAAGTAGAGGAAAGAAATAAGTACAAAAATGAAAATGAAAAATTTATACGGGTAAAATAAGGGTACAGTATTAGGGGTGTTACAAAAGTTCTTCTCATTCTCTCTCTGCCGCCCTCATCTATCTTCTTCTTCTGTCTCATTTGCTGTAGCTTCTGCTTCTAACAGATTTCAAAATATTTTGATTAGTGCTTCATTTAGGTTTGGTTAGTGTCTTGTCAATTTCAATTTTCATCATTTCCTACTCTGTAATGTACATGTAAGTGTTCTGTTTTCCAACAGAATCAATACAGAAAAATCATTATTCAAACTTCTTCTCTTTCTCTCTCTGCCGCCCTCTTCTATCTTATTCTTCCTAATCCTTTATTGTAGCTTCTGCTTCTTCAAGATTTCAACTTATTTTGATTAGTGCTTGTTTCAGGTTTGGTTAGTGTCTTGTCAATTTCATTTTTCATCGTTTCCTTCTCTGTAATGTACATGTAAGTTTTCTGTTTTCCAACACAATCAATACAGAAAAATCATTATTCAAACTTCTTCTCTTTCTCTCGCTCTGCCACACTCTTCTATCTTCTTCTTCCTTTTCCTTTACTGTTGCTTCAGCTTCTTCCAGATTTTAACTTAATTTGATTAGTGATTCTTTCAGGTTTGCTTAGTGTCTTGTTAATTTCATTTTTCATTGTTTCCTTCTCTCTAATGTACATGTAAGTGTTCTATTTTCCAACAGAATCAATACAGAAAAATCATTATTCAAACTTCTTCTCTTTCTCTCTGTGCCGTCGACTTCTATCTTCTTCCTCCTTATGTTTACTATAGCTTCGTTTCTTCTAGATTTTCAACTTATTTTGATTAGTGCTTTCTATTCGGATTGGTTAGTGTCTTGACAATTTCATTTTTCATCGTTACCTTCTCTTCAATGTACATGTAGGTTCTGTTTTCCAACACAATCAATACAGAAAAAACATTATTCAAACTTCTTCTCTTCTCTCTTCTGCCACACCCTCTTCTATCTTCTTTCCTTCTCTGTAATGTACATGTAAGTGTTCTGTTTTCCAACAGAATCAATACAGAAAAATCATTATTCAAACTTCTTCTCTTTCTCTCTCTGCCGCCCTCTTCTATCTTCTGCTCCTAACCTTATTGTAGCTTCTGCTTCTTCTAGATTTCAACTTATTTTGATTAGTGCTTCTTTCAGGTTTGGTTAGTGTCTTGTCAATTTCATTTTTCATCGTTTCCTTCTCTGTAATGTACATGTAAGTTTTCTGTTTTCCAACACAATCAATACAGAAAAATCATTATTCAAACTTCTTCTCTTTCTCTCTCTGCCACCCTCTTCTATCTTCTTCTCCTGGTACTTTACTGTTGCTTCAGCTTCTTCCAGATTTCAACTTATTTTGATTAGTGCTTCTTTCAGGTTTGGTTAGTGTCTTGTTAATTTCATTTTTCATTGTTTCCTTCTCTCTAATGTACATGTAAGTGTTCTATTTTCCAACAGAATCAATACAGAAAAATCATTATTCAAACTTCTTCTCTTTCTCTCTGTGCCGTCGACTTCTATCTTCTTCCTCCTTATGTTTTACTATAGCTTCTGTTTCTTCTAGATTTCAACTTATTTTGATTAGTGCTTCTTTCGGATTGGGTTAGTGTCTTGACAATTTCATTTTTCATCGTTACCTTCTCTTCAATGTACATGTAAGTGTTCTGTTTTCCAACACAATCAATACAGAAAAAACATTATTCAAACTTCTTCTCTTTCTCTCTCTGCCACCCTCTTCTATCTTCTTCTTCCTTCTCCTTTACTGTAGCTTCTGCTTCTTCTAGATTTCAACTTATTTTGATTAGTGCTTCTTTCAGGTTTGGTTAGTGTCTTGTCAATTTCATTTTTCATCTTTTCCTTCTCTGTAATGTACGTGTAAGTGTTCTGTTTTCCAACACAATCAATACAGAAAAATCATTATTCAAACTTCTTATCTCCGCCGTCTTCTATCTTCTTCTTCCTTCTGCTTTACTGTAGCTTCTGCTTCTTCCAGATTTCAACTTGCTTCTTTCAGGTTTGGTTAGTGTCTTGACAATTTCATTTTTCATCGTTACCTCTCCGCCGTCTTCTATCGTCTTCTTCCTTCTGCTTTACTGTAGCTTCTGCTTCTTCCATATTTCAACTTGCTTCTTTCAGGTTTGGTTAGTGTCTTGACAATTTCATTTTTCATCGTTACCTTCCCTGTAATGTACATGTAAGTGTTTTGTTTTCCAACGCAATCAATACAAAAAAATCATTATTCAAACTTCTCTCTCCTCCGCCTTCTTCTATCTTCTTCTTCCTTCTCTTTTACTGTACCTTCTGCTTCTACCAAATTTGTAACGCCCCGAGTTATCTAAACCCGGTTTGCTACTCAACACACTGAACCGAACCATGACGACTTGATACTAAATTTAAAAATATTTCACTCGACAGTCAAGATTTGACATTTTTTAAACTCGATGTATTTTAAAACTTGCAGCGGAAATCAATCGAACATCAATGAAGTTAAATAATCTGTGAAAAATATTTTAAAATAATTGTTGGGAGTGTTAAGAATAATGGGCCAAAAATATAAAGCTTTAAAATGTGGAATACCCATGAAATTGCAGAAGTCAAACACATCTGCCGACGACAAAGTCAACATAAGGAGCAGAAATAGAAAATAGGAGGCCTCTACCGATGACAAACGACAAAACTTCGGTTATATCAACCGGTCACAAAACGACAAACACTACCTACATCTTCCGATGACGTCAGCCGGAAGATATACAAACAGGACAACTCTCGGTAGACTGCATCTACCGATAGCTAGGCGACAAAACTTGCTACTTACATCTACCGATGACGTCAGCCGGGGGATTCCTTCCTCCAGCATCTGCCGATCGCTAGACGACAACTCGTAACTTATATCTACCGATGACGTCAGCCGGATGACTCCTTCATCCAACATCTGCCGATCGCTAGACGACAAGACTTACCACTTTCCTCTACCGATGACGTCAGCCGGATGACTCCTTCATCCAACATCTGCCGGTAGACTTCAGAACAGCAATTCTGCTGTATTCCAAGAAAGCTCTGGCTATCAAAGGATTTAAGCATTTTACTAAGACCAATCAGAGACAGATCAAATCATTGCATCACTCAAATCCAGTAGAAAACAGTATTTTCAAAACCCAACAGAACACTAATATCAAAGATTCTCAGAATGTATTCAAAGTTTTGAAAAACACTACTATCATAAAATTTTCAGAAAAGGAAACATCTATACTGAACTAGTTACTCCCAACTCAACACCTGCAGCCATGGATTAAACCGCCTCAACAGATGGCCAAACCGATGCCTGAAAATGCTCCTCCAACCAGCCTATTCCTCATGTTGGTCGGTAAACATACCTTCAGTAACTTCTTCACCTACATCACAAAACTCATCTATTAGCCTAATGCTAAGCAAGTAGAGCGATGAATGAAATGAATCAATGAAGCAATAATTTCCCTAAACATGCGGTCTCTACTTTCTCATCTCAGTTGTATTCAAATTCATTCTCTGTTGATCCCTCTGTACGATGGGAAAGTGGATCAGTCATTCCCCAAAGCATACATCCTCTGATCTCAATTAAGGGGCGGATTAATTCCCTTAACAGTTAACTGGTCTGATCCCCCTGTAGGATTGGGAAGTGGATCACTTTTCCCAAAACCTCAATCCTCTGTTCTCAGTTAAGGGGCGGATTAATCCCCCTTAACAGTTGTTCTGATCATCCTGCTCACACTTACCATGCGTTTCATGTAAATTCATTTTCTTAATCTTTCAAAAACATGATGCATGACAACTGGAAAATAAACATACAAAACATACATAAATCCTACTGTTTTGTGATGTAGGCCCGAAGGCACAAACAAACTCTACTTACCTGGATCCCTGGAAATCGCTCGGCTAAATGCTACTTCAGAAGCTCGCTCACCTAAAATCATAATAGTACATATATCAAACTTTCACTAAACTTCACAGAATCAATACAGGAGTTTGAGGAACAAAATTTGAAACCCCACAACTCGGGTATTCTCAATAGTCGCTCAGCCCGAACCTACTCTAAATCACAACATTCCTCGAAACTCCTCACATTGTACTCCCTCAGCTATCTAACTACTAAAATCGCAAGAAAACAAGGAGGGCTTACCTAGGTTGAAGGAGAATCGGGCAGGAGAATCGCCTAGAGATTTCTGCCGTTCGAGCTGAAGACCGAAGGGAAAGAAAATGAGTAGTGGTGGCGGCTACTCTAAACTTTTTGCCTTAAATACCTTATCCACTTTCAAATTTGCCAATTACCCTTATGCCCTTACTTACTCATTCTTCAACCTAACCTACATTATACTAAGATTTCATTCATCGATTATACTTAATAGATTTATCTGTTATTTTAAATTATTAATTAAAGTCGGGTGTTACAAGATTTCAACTTATTTTGATTAGGGCTTCTTTCAGGTTTGGTTACTGTCTTGTCAATTTCATTTTTCATCGTTTCTGTGATGACCCGAACGTGCACGTATGAGTACGACTGCGAGGCAAACCTTGGGTTGCGGGGCAAACCTCGGGACCTAAGCCGAGTGTAGGCGAATCCCGGACTCGAGTATAGGCGAATCCTGGGTCGTAAAAAGGGGGTCGTCACAATCCCACATCGCTTGGGGAAGTATATGGAAATGAAACATATGTAAAGAGACTCTCCCAACATAGCAAGACGCGTTTTTGAGCACGATTGACAACGGATTCCATAAGAACTCCGAAGTTAAAAGTGCTTCGGCAAGAGCAATTCCAGGTTGGGTGACCTTCCGGGAAGTTCTCGCCAAACAAAGCCGTGAGGGGAGGATATTGGGCTATGGCCCAATCCCCAGAGCGGACAATATCTTGATGGGAATAAGGGTTGTTACAAATGGTATCAAGCTGTACCCACCGGAAATGGCCAACAGGACGTTGGGCCCCGCGGGCGTGAGTGTGATGACCCGAATGTGCACGTATGAGTACGACTGCGGGGCAAACCTTGGGTTACGGGGCAAACCTCGGGACCTAA
Source organism: Begonia masoniana (assembly GCA_022432975.1). Taxonomy (NCBI): domain Eukaryota; kingdom Viridiplantae; phylum Streptophyta; class Magnoliopsida; order Cucurbitales; family Begoniaceae; genus Begonia; species Begonia masoniana. The sequence goes on from CM039503.1 coordinate 53,233,188, forward strand.
GCCGAGTGTAGGCGAATCCCGGACTCGAGTATAGGCGAATCCCGGGTCGTAAAAAGGGGGTCGTCACAATCCCACATCGCTTGAGGAAGTATATGGAAATGAAACATATGTAAAGAGACTCTCCCAACATAGCAAGACGCGTTTTTGAGCACGATTGACAACGGATTCCATAAGAACTCCGAGTTAAAAAGTGGCTGCGGCAAGAGCAATTCCAGGTTGGGTGACATCCGGGAAGTTCTCGCCAAACAAAGCCGTGAGGGGAGGATATGGGCTATGGCCCAATCCCCAGATTGCGGAACCCAGATCTTGAGGTGAATAAGGTGGTGACAAGGTATCAAAGCCTTTGGGGGTTTTAAAAAACCCAAACGGAAAGTGGGACCAACGAGGGACGTGGGGTCCCCCGAGGGGGGGTGAGTGTGATGACCCGAATGTGCACGTATGAGTACGACTGCGGGGCAAACCTTGGGTTACGGGGCAAACCTCGGGACCTAAGCCGAGTGTAGGCGAATCCCGGACTCGAGTATAGGCGAATCCCGGGTCGTAAAAAGGGGGTCGTCACAATCCACATCGCTTGAGGAAGTATATGGAAATGAAACATATGTAAAGAGACTCTCCCAACATAGCAAGACGCGTTTTTGAGCACGATTGACAACGGATTTCCATAAGAACTCCGAGTTAAAAAGTGGCTGCGGCAAGAGCAATTCCAGGTTGGGTGACATTCCGGGAAGTTCTCGCCAAACAAAGCCGTGAGGGGAGGATATGGGCTATGGCCCAATCCCCAGATTGCGGAACCCAGATCTTGAGGTGAATAAGGTGGTGACAAGGTATCAAAGCCTTTGGGGGTTTTAAAAAACCCAAACGGAAAGTGGGACCAACGAGGGACGTGGGGTCCCCCGAGGGGGGGTGATTGTGATGACCCGAATGTGCACGTATGAGTACGACTGCGGGGCAAACATTGGGTTACGGGGCAAACCTCGGGACCTAAGCCGAGTGTAGGCGAATCCCGGACTCGAGTATAGGCGAATCCCGGGTCGTAAAAAGGGGGTCGTCACAATCCACATCGCTTGAGGAAGTATATGGAAATGAAACATATGTAAAGAGACTCTCCCAACATAGCAAGACGCGTTTTTGAGACGATGCAAACAGATCCATTCAAGAACTCAGAAATTAAAAAGGCTTCGGCGAGAGCAATTCCAGGTTGGGTGACCTTCGGGAATGTCTCGCAAACCAAGACGGTGGGGGAGGATATTGGGCTGTGGCCCAATCCTCAGAGCGGACAATATCTTGCTGGGAATAAGGGTCGTTACAGTTTCATTCTCTGTAATGTACGTGTAAGTGTTCTGTTTTCCAACACAATCAATATAGAAAAATCATTATTCAAACTTCTTCTCTTTCTCTCTTTGCCGCTGTCTTCTATCTTCTTCTTCCTTTTCCTTTACTGTTGCTTCTGCTTCTTCCAGATTTCAACTTATTTTTATTAGTGCTTCTTTGAGGTTTGCTTATAGTCTTTTCAAGTTCATTTTTCATCATTTCCTTCTCTGTAATGTACATCTAAGTGTTCTGTTTTCCAACACAATAAATACAGAAAAATCAATATTCAAACTTATTCTCTGTCTCTTTCTGCTGCCCTCTTCTATCTTCTTCTTCCTTCTCCTTTACTGTAGCTTCTGCTTCTTCCAGATTTCAACTTTTTTTTATTAGTGCTTCTTTCAGGTTTGGTTAGTGTCTTGTCAATTTCATTTTTCATCATTTTCTTCTTTGTAATATACGTGTAAGTGTTCTGTTTTCCAACACAATTAATACAGAAAAATTATTATTCAAACTTCTTCTCTTTCTCTCTCTGCTGCCCTCTTCTATCTTCTTCTTCCTTCTCATTTCATGTAGCTTCTTCTTTTTCCAGATTTCAACTTATTTTGATTAGTGCTTCTTTCAAGTTTGGTTAGTGTCTTGTCAATTTCATTTTTCATCGTTTCCTTCTCTGTAATGTACGTGTAAGTGTTCTGTTTTCTAACAGAATCAATACAAAAAAATCATTATTCAAACTTCTTCTCTTTCTCTCTCTGCCGCCCTCTTTTATCTTATTCTTCCCTCTCCTTTACTGTAGCTTCTGCTTCTTCTATATTTCAACTTATTTTGATTAGTGCTTCTTTCAGGTTTGGTTAGTGTCTTGTTAATTTCATTTTTCATCATTTCCTTCTTTGTAATTAAGTGTGTGTGTTCTGTTTTCCAACACAATCAATACAGAAAAATCATTATTCAAACTTCTTTTTTTTTCTCTCTCTGCCGCCCTCTCTATCTTATTCTTCCTTCTCCTTTACTGTACTTCTTCTTCTTCTTCCAGATTTCAACTTATTTTGATTAGTGCTTCTTTCAGGTTTGGTTAGTGTCTTGTTAATTTCATTTTTCATCATTTCCTTCTTTGTAATGTAAGTGTGTGTGTTCTGTTTTCCAACACAATCAATACAGAAAAATCATTATTCAAACTTCTTTTTTTTTCTCTCTCTGCCGCCCTCTTCTATCTTATTCTTCCTTCTCCTTTACTGTAGCTTCTTCTTCTTCTTCCAGATTTTAACTTATTTTGATTAGTGTTTCTTTCAGGTTTGGTTAGTGTCTTGTCAATTTCATTTTTCATCGTTTCCTTCTCTATAATGTACATGTAAGTGTTCTCTTTTCCAACACAATCAATACAGAAAAATCATTATTCAAACTTCTTCTTTTTCTCTCTCTGCCGCCATCTTCTATCTTCTTCCTCCTTTTGCTTTACTGTAGCTTCTGCTTCTTCCAGATTTCAACATATTTTAATTAGTACTTCTTTCAGGTTTGGTTAGTGTCTTGTCAATTTCATTTTTCATCGTTACCTTCTCTGTAATGTACATGTAAATGTTCTGTTTTAAGACATAATTAATACAGAAAAATCATTTTTCAAACTTCTTCTCTTTCTCTCTCTGCGGCCCTTTTCTATCTTATTCTTCCTTATCCTTTAATGTAGCTTCTTCTTCTTCCAGATTTCAACTTATTTTGATTAGTGCTTCTTTCAGGTTTGGTTAGTGTCTTGTCAATTTCCTTTTTCATCGTTTCCTTCTCTGTAATGTATGTGTAAGTGTTCTGTTTTCCAACAGAATCAATACAGAAAAATCATTATTCAAACTTCTTCTCTTTCTCTCTCTGCCGCTCTCTTCTATCTTCTTCTTCCTTCTCCTTTAATGTAGCTTATGCTTCTTCCAGATTTCAATTTTTTTTTATTAGTGCTTCTTTCAGGTTTGGTTAGTGTCTTGTCAATTTCATTTTTCATCGTTTCATTCTCTGTAATGTACATGTAAGTGTTCTTTTTTCTAACAGAATCAATACAGAAAAATCATTATTCAAACTTCTTCTCTTTGTTTTCCAATAGAATCAATACAGAAAAATCATTATTCAAACTTCTTCTCTTTCTCTCTCTTCCGCCCTCTTCTATCTTATTCTTCCTTCTCCTTTACTGTAGCAGCTTAATATGTTCATGATCGTCAAAAATCTAACGTCTTCAAAAGTTTTTCATTTTTTTGATCGAAGGTCTAAATAGTTAGTCATAATTATATAAAATATAAGTTCAGACGTTAAGCTAATTCAATTCAAAGCTCATTTATGAGATAAGATTTTAAGCTCATGTAATGGGCTTGGACGTGGCTGTAGATATCCAGTTAGAAATTTGTATAATGTAGGTGAAAATTAAGCTAACCAGCTTATCTTGTTCTTTATGATCGCTAAAAGGGAAAATTTACTTTTACAGAAATCTCTTGACATTATACTATATAATGAATTATGTTTTTATTTTTCTGTGCTTACAGTCACTAGTGAAGGGTTTGGAGAAGTCTGCTGAAAATTCAGAGGGTGATTCTGATCACTCAGATGTCGTTGCAAATCAGGCACTGATCAAATATAATGCAATAGAATACTACAAAGATTATATGCAGTTCCTTTCATGATTAAATTTCTTTTAGTTTTTGCACGGGTCAGTCGCTTAGCCATGGGGGTTTGGCATATAGGATATAATCCTCAAATTAATGTTCTTAATGGAAATTCTGGACAAAGTGGTATTTTCAATCATTTTTAATCTTAAATTTACATTGACGTCGATAAGATTTTGTCAACTTGTACAATCTTTGTAATAAAAATCGTCTGATTTTCTAAAATTGATTATTTTATATAATTAATCTCATGTAATATGATATTCTTCATAATTCCAGCCGTTACATTGGGTGTTGTCCGTTGCGGATACATCTGGTGGAAGGTACATTGAGACTGAAAAGGACTTAATATGATGGAATTGAAAAGTTAAATGTTTTCTACTTCTAACATTTTTATCTAGTTTTTTAAATTTTTTATCTTACTACTTTTAAAGTGTTTTGGCAAAGTCTATAGTTTTTAATATGTTTAGAAATTTTATTTTCTGTTCAAATTTTTGTTCTACTAGAAGGACAAATGTTCATTTTATAAAATTAAGCACTTATTTTTTTGTGTTCAATTCCATATGAAAGATGTAAGTATAATTTTATTATATCATCAATTCTTCTCATTGGGAGGCAACAACGTGGCATCTTGCAACGGATTGAGAACTTAGATGATAAGATGTTGAAGCAAAATAAACTATCAAGATTATTTAAAAATGATGTATGTCATTTAATGTAGATACAACTGAATGTTGCATACATGACTCGATCTTGTGATTTGTAAAATAGGTTGTTAGAGTTCAAAGATCTCTTTCTAATATTCACGTTGTTTTGCATCAATTGCTAACCATGATATCTGGTTTGGTAAGTTTTGCTCGATGAAATTTTTCAAAACTTATTGTCACGACCCGGAAGGGGGCCTAATAGAAAAATCAGGCTAAACGTCGTCTAACCTAAGGTTTTGTTTGGAAGTTTTTAACACTGATCTAGGACCTCCTCGCAGTAACAAATATGAAAATACAAACGATAGTATGAATACAAGTCAAATTAAAATAATTACATGCCAAATTATGGTACAATCCCGAATATGTTCTTACATATTACAAAGTAGAAGAAATAAAAATGAGTGACTCAAGGAAAATCCAGCACAGATCGGGTTCACTTCTTGTTCCTCCTTCCTTTACCTGTATAGGGGGAGTCGTTGGGGTGAGTGACAAACTCAGTATGAGATGTTATACATACCACTCTCAAAATATGCATGTCCGCTTAAAATTCAATGAACATTTTAAAAACCAAAACCGATTTCAATATTATTAATTTCTTTTCTCATTTTAAATCGATTGATGGGATAACTTTATAAAATAAAATAGCTATAGTAAAAATACGTCCGCATCAATTATATTAATGTACATAGTCAGTTATACAGTGAAAAGGGAGGTCACTTAAGGATCCTCCAAACCACACCAATGCAGAAAGACCGCGATAACACTAGGCAGGGCCTCATAGGGAGAAGAGAAAAGGTCAACCAGCAGGAGGGATAACCACTCAACCTTGGGCAAAGGGGACCAAGCAGTTGATTTATCATACCAGGGGTATCAACAAACAGACATTGGGCAGGTCGGATAACAGGGCTAGCATAGCTCATGGCCCATTCTGCCATTCGCAGGGCGTGCCGCACATTCCTCTATTAGCGGGGAGTACCGCACATTTCTCTTATTATAAGGGAGAGTACTCTATCCAAACAAGTGTGGGGAGTACCACAACAACCTTCAAACACGAGTGCAACTAGGGAAAACCCCTTGATATTCTCAGTGTAAGAGCCCAGCTAAGAGTGTCAGACGGTTATCTCCAGTATCGTTCCAAATGGCACAGCAAAAAAAATCAATGCATGAACAAAACCAAATGCATGAATAAAACTCATCTGCATGCCATTATAATAAATCTCAATGCAAGTCTCAAATCGAGCTCGTCGGCTAGGACGAGTAAAATATGGCATTTAAACTTTACTAGGCAGTATTGTAACACCCGGTTTCATTGAATCAATTTACTTAATCAACTTGTAGTGAATGTTTTATGGATGAAATTGGGAGAATTAGTGATTAGGTTAATGAGTGACTAAGTAAGGGCATAATGGTAAATAGATATATATAGTGGATAACCTATTTAAGGAAAGAGGTTTTGTGATTAATGCACTGTAGCCGCCACTATTTTCTATACTTCCTCTCTCGGTATTCAGCTCAAGCTCAGCAGCGCTCTCCAGGCGATTCTCTCTCCGATTTTTCTCCAAATTAGGTGAGTCTACTTCGATTTCGTATTACATTGTAACTAGTGAGGGTAGAGAGGAGTATAGATGTGAGCTTCGATGAATGCTGTAGGTGAGAGTTAGTTTTGGTTTTGTGAGGAATCGAGAATGCACTATGTATAAAGCTTCCAAACTAGATTCCTTAGGCTTCTGGATAGTTTAGAATGAGGTTTAATAAAAATCTAATCAAATACTCTGTCTATGGTTTAGGTTTGTGCAAACACCAGAGGTAGACTTCAACCAAATATTTATCCAAGAGACCAGGTAAGTAGAGTATGTGTGTGTCTTCGGGCCTACATCACAAAACAGTAGGGTTTATGTGTGTTTATGAATGTTTTACAGCATGTCATGCATCATGTTTTATCGAATGAGAACGAAAATGAATTTACATGTAAAGGCACTGTAAGACATGAATAGATTGTAATAGACCAAACTATTAAGGGAACTAATCCGCCCCTTAACTTATGAAGAGAATTTGTAACTTTGGAAAAATTGATCCGCTTCCCAAGTGGAATATAGGATCAGACCAAACTATTAAGGGAACTAATATGCCCCTTAACTTATGAAGATGATTTATAACTTTGGAAAAATTGATCCGCTTCCTAAGTGGAATATAGGATCAGACCAAACTATTAAGGGAACTAATCCTCCCCTTAACTTATGAAGAGGATTTATAACTTTTGGAAAAATTGATTCACTTCCCAAGTGGAATATAGGATCATATCAGTGAAAAAGAACGTGAATGCAGCTGAGATATGAAAGTAGAAACTGCATAATTAGGATTTATGTTTCAGCACATCATTCCGTTATTACTCTACTTATTTAGCATTAGGCTAATAGATGAGTTTTGTGATGTAGGTGAAGAAGCCTCAGAAGGTGCGTTCTCTGAACATGTTGAGGATTAGGCTGGTTGGGGGAGCACATTCATGCCTCGATTTGGAGCTCTGATGGGGCGGTTTAACTATTGTCTGTATGTGAAGTCTTAACTGTCAGGTGTTTTTACTGAGGATTTTTCTTGATTATGAAGACATGTTTTGGTTTAGTTACAGATTACTATTTTGAGGTTCTTCGGATAATGATACAATATTGGTTTTAAATTGTGATTTTGCTGGATTCTTAATTAAAATATTTTGAGGTTTTGGATGATTAGTGCTATTTCTTAGGGACAGGTTTGAATGTTTTCAGTCAAATTTACAAGTTCTTCGATCGGTGGATGTCGAGTATTTTGTCTATCGGTAGATGATGTCTATCGGTAGATGTTGAGTGTATTATCTATCAGTAAATGTTGTCTATTGGTAGAAGTTGAGTGTTACTATTCACCGGTAGATGTTGGCTATCGGTGGATGTCGAGTGTATTTGTCTATCGGAAGATGTGAGTAATAGTTTTGTCGTTTTGTGATCAGCAGATGTAAGCGGAAGATGTGGGAAATAGATGTGCAAAATAGACGTGCACGTATGAGTACAACTGCGGGGCAAACCTCGAGACCTAAGCCGAGTGTAGGTGAATCCCGGACTCGAGTATAGGCGAATCCCGGGTCATAAAAAGAGGGTTGTCACAATCCCACATCGCTTAGGCAAGTATGTGGAAATGAAACATATGTAAAGAAACCCTCCTAGCATAGCAAGACGCGTTTTGGAGCACAATTGAGACGGATTCCATAAGAACTCCGAAGTTAAAAGTGCTTTGGCGAGAGCAATTCCAGGTTGGGTGACCTTCTGGGAAGTTCTCGCCAAACAAAGCTGTGAGGGGAGGATATTGGGCTGCGGCCCAATCCCCAGAGCGGACTATATCTTGCTGGAAAAAGGGGTCGTTACAAGTATAAATCAGGCAAAACGTGCACACGCCTAAATAATGTAGAATGCACAAAGTAGTAAAAATATCGACGTCAATACTAGTGGTATCCCACCAAAAGAAATATATGTGCTTGCTAGGCTAGGTATAACGTAATAAGTATAATAACTCATACCTCTGTGGCGAGTCCTCCTATCCTCGGCAAACCGTGGCTCCTCGGGAATTGCTCCGAACTCAACGAAATCTTCTGAATCTGAGAGTCAAAACAAGGAAGGAACCTCGTTAAGATCTATAAACGATATAAATTGCGAATCGGGGCGAAAAAGAGCCCAAACGGTTTGAGTTGACTTTTTGGATCAAAAGTCAACTATCAAAGTCAACGGTGGCGGTTGACATTTGGTCAAGGTCAATGGTCAACGCTGATAGTTGACTTGATTTAATTTATTTCTCTTTTCCTTTTCTTTTTCGGGTTGGGTCAGACTGAACTGATCAGACCAACCCAGTCCGACCCAGCTGGGCTCGGGTCGGACTCGACCTGAAATGGCTGGGCCTGACTCAGGCCAGGCCAAACTTGCCCATGGGCTGAGCCACTTGGCTCAGCTGGGTTCGGGTCGGACCCAGTCCAGGCCCAACTCGGCTATGGGCCGAGTTTACTCAGCCCAGGACCGAGTTGACTCGACGGCCGATGGCCGAGTGTTTTAGGTCGAAAAACACAATTTTCCGAACCTTTTTTTGCCAAAATTCGTTTCTAACGTGCTCTTTACCTCTTTTCAGGTCGAACCCTACCAAAACACAAAGAAAAACGGCCCCAAATTTCAGATCTACGAAAACTCAAAAACTCGAAACTTCTCGAGCAAAAATCGAGAGTTTGAGAGGTTATCTTCAAAAACTTCCTTCCCCAACGCTGATCTACTATTCGAGCCGAACCTTTTGACACCAAGATCAGGTCGATTGGTGTTCGTTTTCACGCATCAGTTTCTTCTCTCTCGCTCGGGTTATCTCTCTCTCTCCTCTGTTAATTTCTGAAGAAAAACGATAAGGTTGAACACCTTATTGTTTTAATTTATTTTATATTAAATCATTTAATTTATATTAAATTCATTTAATAGTTTTTGGTTTTTCGATTTAAATTCTTCCCAAATAATTTCCTTCGATAAAAATCGACGTTCTTCTCTCGTGAATTTAATTTACGTATAATGCTCAAACGTCAACTTAAAAATTTAATTTATTTCATTTAATTTTCTGTACGGGCCATGAGTGGAAGGAATACAATTCTTGGTTCTATTTTATCACTTGTAGTATGTTGTTACTTGGGTTCTGAAGTAAATACTAATGTTAAATGTTGGTCTACTGAAATTGTGTAACTCGGTCGGTGAAAAGAAAGAAAAAATGCCTGAAATTTTTTTCTTTAATCCTTGTTAACTTGTATTTGGAGCCTACATAGTTTAATTCATTAATATATGTTACAATATGATTATCTGGTTACCTGATGTGATTGGACAACTGAAGGCAAAATATAAAATTGTGATGTTCAATCATTTAACTGATTTTTTTTTCCTGTTACTAGTTAACAAGTTTGTCTTCAAATTATTTGATATCTTCTAGGGAGTGAACGTAGGGAGCAGAATAGAGGGAAGAAACAGCGAGGGAGCAAAACATTTGAAATTTGAATTGAAATTCAATAAGTAATCAAATATTTTTCAATAACATCAAATTAGGAAATATACTTGGTTTTGTGGAGAGGAAGGGCATAATGTAAGGACATGTCCTGATCAGAAAGATGAATTACTTACAGATCAATTAACTAATCGATGAACTATAAAATTTTTTGTATGAAATGCTTTTCAAAAAAAATGTGTTGAAGAGTTCTCCAGCTTCTTCTTTATGGCAATGAGTTAATTAGTAATCATGATGGTTTATATGATCATGCACCTAAGCAGACAAATTAATATTATGCATTGTAATATATGACATGAATTATAGGTCGTGTAAGTTGGTTAGAAAATATTACGGGTTATTAGTTCATTTTTCTTTTGACGTCAATTTTTTTTTTAATTCTAGACTCTAAACTTATCTTTTGTCATGACAATTACACGATACTCATTAATCAATGTGTTGATCAAGATAAATTATAAATATTTAAATTAAATTATCAACAACATTAAATGTTGTCTCTGTACTTATGATCTTCGTTGAAGCTTATATTCAAATTTCCGAATTCGGTTTCATGTTTGTTGTTTATCTCTAATTGAAAATTATCTGCTGGTAGGGGGGAGAGCTCTTATCTCGATCTTAAGTTAAATTAGAACTTAAACTAGAGCAGAGTTAATATTTCTTATTAGTTGTGGATTGTAATAGAAACTTCAAGCTGTTTTTCTTTGTCGGACGATGCTTAGAATCAAAACTTAAGTTGTGGCTGTTGTTTTTCTCTTCATTCTCTAAGTTGGCGAATTCTGCGAAAGAACGGTGCAAATATGAATAGTTTATTTGTATAAATAAAGAAATGGCTCCTGGCATAATTGAGAAATTGATTGATTAGTCAAGAGTGTTTCACGTATTAGAAGTATAATCTTTTTAACAAAGAACACTATGAGCGTGCTTCACTTGCTGTGCTAATCATTTTCTACTTAATATTGTATACATGAGACGATCTTGTGACTTATAAAACAGTTTGTTGGAGTTCAAAAATCTTTTTCTGATGTTGACTTTGATTTGAGTCAATTGCAAAACATAGTATCTAGTTTGGTAAGTTTTGCTAAATGAAATTTTTCAAAACCTATTTTAATTTTCTTTTATAAATTTGTGGGTTTCAAGAATAAGTAAAAACATATTTGCCAGTGTTTAAGCTTTATTGTACATATATTTTATTTTACAATTAGATTTGAGTATATTATTTTGTACTTTCTCTTATTTATAATTAAACATAAATCTTTATTCTTTTTTTCTTTTATTTTAGGGTGGGAAAACATTTTCTCTGGAATAAAAGCAGGTGAAAAACTTTCTAAAACATATTATTTTTATTAGTATTTGACCAATTTGATTTAACAAGTGAGAAAATAAAAGTTGGAATTGGGAAGTACAAAACGTTACCCCACTAAAAGAGCGCATTCCATAATGTAGTTTAAAGAATACATTTCTCTGTTCTATTTGATCACATGTGGTATGTTGTTAGTTGGCTCTTGAAGTAAATACCAATGTAATCATTTTTTGATAGGAACTTGCAAATGTTGATATACTGTACTTGAGTAATTAAGAAAAGGAAAATGCCTGAAGTTTTAAAAGTTGGACAAGGCAAAATATAACTGATTTTGTTATTTTGTTATTTGTTGACATATACATAAAGTTTTTCACCTAAAGTTTATCTAAAGTTTCTGATTTTGTTATTCTGTAATTGATGACATGACATAAATTATAGCTCGTGCAAGTTGGTTAGAAAATATTACGATTTTGTGATTTATTTTTCTTTTGACTTTAATTTTTTTAACTCTAAATTTAAATTTATCTTCTACCATGATAATTACGTGTTACTCATTATTCGACTTGTCAATTAAGATGAATCATAAATAGTTAAATCAAATTATCAATTGCATCAATAAATGATTATCACATCACAAGTAAAATTACAGTATAAAATTAATAGGTAAATCTAATATTACTTTTTACTTAATTATGCTAGTTTATTATATAATAACTAGTCTAATATTTATTAATTTTTTATTTTAGTAAATTCAATGATCTTAAGTAGAGATGACAAACGAGCTGGTCGAGTCGAGTTAGAAGTAGTCAGCTCATTGAGCTTAACGATTTAATGAGCTGAACTTAACGAGCCAGTCTGAAAAAATTTCAACCCGGTCGATTCACGAGTCACGAGTTAAACGAGCCGAGCTAAGCCGACTCAACGAGCCTAAAGAGCTTTAATGAGCTGAGCCTAACGAACAGAGTATAATATATATATATATATATATATATATATATATATATATATATATATATATATATATATATATATATATATATATATATATATATATATATATATATATATATATATATATATATATATATATATATATATATATATATATATATATATATATGCAACTCAAGTTGTAGGAGCCAAATGGTTCCTATGGACTATAGTCTGGCAGGTCCTGGGTTCGACTCTAGAGGACATGAAATTCTCCGCCAGGAGGAATAGTTCATGAGCACGATGGTTGAACGTGCTGGACACTCGACTTAAGGGGTGTGCCGGGAGGTGACGGGTCGTTATTTACTCATTTAATTTAAATATTAGTTATGTTAAAATATATAAAATTGAATGTATTAATACAAAATTATTTAAAACTATCCAATAAAAAATATCACATAAATATCATTAAAAATATTTTGACATATAAAAAGAAATTAGCATTTGAAAAAAATTTACAAATTAGAAAAAAATTACTTCAAATTACAAAAGAAATTCAATAAAAAGAATCTCTAGTTTTAAACATCCAAATTTGTAAACTGATCAAGAATTTCATTCTCTTGTTGTTGATTTCTCGTCTTGGCATCGGTCCAATATTTGATACAAATGAGCGCCTCTACAAGGTCCAGTGCAAGTCTTCCTCTTCGTTTATCATAAACACATCCACCTGCACTAAAAGCAAATTTCGATGGTACAGTAGAAACATGAGGTGTTAGTAGATCACTTCTTGTATTTATGCGATACAAAATTGTCATTTTAACTGCTCAAAATTTAAAAGTTCTTCCTCGAAGGTCATCTCGTTCGTCTTGCTCCACACACTCCAAATCAACTGTCCCCTCAACAAGAAAACACCCCCTCTGCTATTGGCTCCCCCATGGACTCCTCTCCAAGCTTTCGTAAAACACGGGATGGAATAAGGCATAACCAACACCACTTTGAGTTGATTCATAACTCACAGACACACAGTGCTTAAACCACCTTACTCTGGAAAATGAGATGATTAACGTTCTCCTCCTCAAAAATAACATAACAATGATCTAATGATACAACTGCTTAGGGAACCCCACTAACTGAGTCAAATAGATTCCACTTGGAGGGGCCTTAGACTTCTACTTAACGTTGCTCATATTTTACACTTGTTCATTAACGAAGAGTCATTATAGAAAGAATTCACCTGGAAGTTTCATTGTTTTGCTAAGGGAGCCACTATGAAAAATCTAGGGGCCTCTATGCCCCTGCATAACCTGTTAGATTATGTTGGTAAGAAGTCGGTGGTTCAATTAAGATCAAGTTGGAATGGCAGCCAACTGGGACCAAATTTATCTACTGTCTCTATCCATTTCTTCTTATTCTGCTCTCCGCTTGCTATTTGCAGGACCATGTCGACTAGATGTTGATCGCAATGCCTCGTACTTTATTTTTCCTTCAATCTACTCCAATTTCTATTGTATTTTGAATTGAGTTTTTCAAATTATTGAGTGATGTTTTCAAAATTTGTGCACATTTCTGGAATAAGTAGTACGACCCACATTCATTGGCATGTTCCCATTTAAATTACTCTTCAGAATGTATAAAAAAGCTCAGACAACATTATGTCAAAGCATAATTATTCACGCAAATGGAAGCAAACTCAACACACATTAGGCTCAATAGTTTTGAGTCCAAACTTGCTCTCAGTGTTATGTCTCTTCTTCGCAAGGATGTTTTGACATTATTCTTCTAGTTATCACTTATCTGGAAAATAAGAAACCACTATGGGATAAGCTAACAAAGTCTAACAAGTGCTTATATTTGGTGGGATTCTACTTTTCCTTCTTCCTCTGGTATTAGCTTTTGGCATTCTGTTCTTCCAACCTATGCTTATGCAGATAATTACTAGACACTATATTGTAGTCATAAACTTTAGCCCCAGTGGTGTAAAGTCGTAAAATTCACATGTCATGCTCCGTTTTACTTATGTTTCTACATGGATTTGGATTTGTTCTTCACTGTCTAAGCTACATATATAATCAAATTTCCTATTGTCATTGAAAAATCTCAAAATTTCCACTACTCTTTCTTAATAATCATAGGGGATAATGACATGCCAACAATGTTCGGGTGATCGCGTCATTTGGGAAGAATCCATTGATGAAAGACCAAGGGAGAAAGTCCGCTCTAAGTAATTACTTGTCATTCTTCTTTTGCTAAATAATCATGTTGGATCGCCAATTTCACTTTTCTTCATTCTTTTGCCTTGCATAAATATATGTTAATTTTATTCGATCATCTATGTTAAACAAGACAGACTATCTGGTTTATTTCCATTGAATTATATCAATTAATTTTATGATTTTATAAGCAAACACAAAATATGCTAAAACTATTTATCATCTATGACTTTGTAAAATATAGCACAGTTTGCTGTTACGATGGTCTTTAAGGTCATTGTTTTAGAGAAATTAAAAATTTATTGAGTTGAACTATAATTGAAATTAACTTAATCCCGTCAAAAGATGTTTATTCTATGCAAAAATTCTCATGGCTTGAAATAAAAACTAATAATTTGTTTCTGAGACCAGTTCTCTACTCCGAATGAAGGAAGATGATGAAGTATATCAATCGTCATCTCGTGAAGTTTGATTGAAAATTAGTTGATCACTAAAAGTTCGTTAGCTGCTTCCTCTCCTTATTTGGCTTTTTACTTTATAGTGAAAATAATGAAAGAAACTTGCAGTTGAATGTTAAATTTGAAATGCAATGCAGAAAGCCAAAAGAAGTGACGCAGCGAGAAAGAAAGCTTCTGACGCTCTAAAAGCATTCTTTAATGACCCGGAAAATCGAAAGCTGAGGAGTATAGCCAAGAAAGGTCAGGCTTTTCTCTTTTATGCAGTTTTCCTAGTTGGAGAATGACCTTCTTTTCTTTTCTTTCTTAGGTTCAACACTCTAGCTCATAATATATTGGTGCGCTTGATGTTTCGATGTCTTTGAAACTCAATCTTGAACATCTCTGCAAGAAAAAACCATCTTTAGTTTATGATTGTAGTGTCGGAATTGTTTATGTTGAAGGTGTTGAAGACACTACTGTTCAGAACTTGGCTTGGTCAGCCGGAAGTTCAAATGTCCGGCATGTAGCAAAAAGGGCCATAATATGAGAACTTGTAAGAAGTTGAAGACGATAGAGGAAAAGCTCGAATTTAGGAAGGATAAGCATAGCAGTGAATGTGGGGGAAGTGCTCACAACAGAAGGACTTGCCCGGTTTGGTATCTAAATCTAAATCTAAATCTAAACTAAGCAATCAAAATGGTAAGGCGAAGCTTTGTAGCTGACGCGATGACGATAAACTTATCGAAATGGACGGGAAAACTATCGTTTTGAAGTCCGATAGAAGGAAATAAACTTGTGGGTTTTGTGGAGAGGACAGTCATAATGTAAGGACATTATCTGATCGGAAAAATGAATTACTTGCAGATCAATCAACCAATCGATGAACTATGAAATTTTTTGTACGAAATGCTTTTCGAAAAAAAAGTGTTGAAAAGTTCTTCATTTTCTTCTTTCTCGCAAAGAGTTAATTAGTAATCATGGCGGTTTATATCAATACGCAACCAAGCAGACAAATTAATATTATGCTTTGAAATTTATGACATGAATTATAGCTCGTGCAAGTTGGTTAGAAAATATTATGGGTTCGTGGTTTATTTTTCTTTTGACGTAAAATTTTTTTAATTCTATATTTTAAATTTACCTTTAGTAATGATAATTACATGTTATTCATTAATTAGTGTGTAAATCAAGATAAATTATAAATAGTCAAATTAAATCATCAACCGATTATTATTGTATCAGGAAGTAAGATTACATTGTAAAATTAGTAGGTAAACCTAACATTATTATTTACTTAATTAAGTTAATTTATTACATAATAAATCGTGTAATATTTAATTTTAGTAAATTCAAATCATCTTAAGTTATGCAAAATATTTTTAATGAAATTAAAACCCTTGTAACAATATTCACAAAATAAATAAGTTGATATTATTTGACTTCTTCCTTGAAGTAGTGACTTTTATTGCGTTGACTAGGGATGAGCAAGAACCGACCAGAACTGAGAATTAGACTAAAACCGAGTTATTTGGTCTGGTTCTGGTCGGTTCTGATAAAAAAATAAAGGGTAATTATCGATTTGAACCATGTACTATACATGTTTTTTTCAATTCGCCCTCTATACTAAAAAAACGGGCAAACCGAACCCTATACTTTGATTCTGTTATCAGTTTTGACCTTCTATCAATAATTTCATTAAACTCTGATTGAAAAAACTCTCAAACGATCTTGAATTCAGTTGAAATTTTTACCACATATTTACTACTTAATGAGAAGATAATCTGGAAACTTTTGTAATTTTTTAACACATGTACGATTTATTGTAATTTTATTTTAGTATTTTATAAAAATATTATAATAAATCATAACAATTTTAGAAAATCACGAAAAGTTTTTTATTATCTACCCATGATAGTTTGAAAATGTAGAAAAGATTTCAAATAAATCAAATATCGTTTGATTTTTTTTTTAAAATTAATTTATAAAGTAAATAAGAAATTGATATTAATTTAAACAAATATCAAAAGATATTGGATTTATTTGAAACTTTTTTCACATGTTCACCACATTATGGGTAGATAATAAAAAAAGTTTCGTAATTTTTTAAAACTTGTATGATTTATTATAATATTTTTATAAAATACCAAAATAAAATTACAATAAATCGTACATGTGTTAAAAATCACGAAAATTTTCAGATTATCTTCTCATTAACTAGTGAACATGTGGTAAAAATTTCAACTGAATCCAAGATTGTTTGATAGTTTTTTCAATGAGAGTTTAATGAAATTTTTGAAAGAATGTTAAAACTGATAACAAAATCAAAGTACAGGTTTCGGTTTGTCGGTTTTTTTAGTACAGAGAGCGAATTGAAAAAACGTGTATTGTACAGGGTTCAAATCGATAATTACCCAAAAATAAATGATTTTGGCTCTGTAACATAATCAAAATTTTTGGTTTGGTTCTTAGTTTTGATGACAAAATGTAGGAATATCGAACCGGACCATTAAGTTACGTAACCCTCAAGCTAAAACTTCGAATTCTCACCTTCGACGGACGCCTTTTTTCCCTTCTCTTTCTCTTCACTCTCGACTTCGACAGACGCCTCTTCTTCTCTTCTCTCTCGCCGTCGCCGCTGGGTCCTCGACTTGGACAGACGCCTCTCGATTATTCTACACACTACCGTCGCACTCTCTCTTCGACCCCCTTTTCCTTTGTCAGCCTGTGAAGGACGAAGTCGAAGGTAAGCTCTCTGCTCTTTCAGTTTCTCTATTTTAGCTTCATCGAGTTTCGGCGAGTTAAGCCGATTCACTTTTGCAACTGAAAATTCCTCTCTCTTGTCTTTTTCTCCTTGTTTACTTCCCCCTCTGTTATTTTGCCTCTTATGTTTGTCAGTTTATGTTGCGAACTGAGTCTGATGGAAATTTATTCTTGATTTCAGGATCTTTAGCTAAGTTCATCTTTAATTAAAAATTTTTAGCCTACTTTTTATTTAAAGCCATGAACTTTTATTGAAGTTATTCTTGCTGTTAATTCAGTTTTAGGGCTATTTTTTGTACTCGACTGCTCAGACAAGGTTCTATCAACATTGTTGTTGGAGTGCTGTGAATTTTATACATTTTTTGTGCAATTAGAATGTGTGTTTACCAGTTTTGAACCTGAAGGATTTCGATGGCTGTGGCTGCTGTTGCTATTGATAGTGTTGAATTTTATACAGATTATCTGCTGTTGCTATCCTGTTCATCCACTGGAACTTTTTTTTTTTTTTCGGAACATCTAAGTTTTTGGAACTTTATTGTTTTCTACTTCAATACTTAATAGTGAAAAACCGGTTCTGCTTTTAGTTTAGTGCTGATTTTTTTCTCCTATAAATGGGACAAAAATTAAAACAAAAACCCAGATTTAGAGCAGAACCGGTTCTGCTTTTAGTTTAGTACTGATGTTCTCACTAAAAAAAATAGTGGTTCTGCTTTAAATTTTTTTTTTTTTTTAATACTGATCAAACTTGGGAGGACCAGAACCGAGACCAGATTTCTGGTCTGGTTTTGGGAAATGTTTTTGGCTTATTGGTGCAAAAATTTGAAAATCGAATTTTAGTGGTGGAGTTCTGATCTCTCCAAAACCCGAATCGAACCGGACCATGCTCACTCCTAACGTTAACTTACGAAAGTTCGACACGTCGTATTAGGCAGTTGTAGGTTTAAAAAACAGCGTAGTTAATACTCGTGTGTGCAGCTGAAAGAATCTCATATTCCACGTATTTAGTGGACCCCTGACTCTCTGGATCTCCCCCCTCTGCAGACCTCCCAAATCCACGGCCATGCCTATGCAGACGAGAGTAGGGTTTGCAAAAATACTGTTTTATGTTGGAGCAGGTTCAGTTTTCTGTATCTTTTTTATTAGATTTTGTTAGTGAATTGTGTAATCACTAGTTTTGCTGATTGTTATACCCTTTTTTTTTGTTTGTTTAGCTTATAGTGGCGCAATGCTGTTTAAGAATACAAAGTTTTCAGACTTGCTCGGAAAACTTCAGGTACTTTTGACTCTGATTTAGTTATTTGTGGTTTGATGAATTTAGCTCGGTTTTCTTTTCGCTCTATTTTGATTAGTGTCGTTTCAGAAATAGTAAATTTTGGAACAACTAATTAATCAGTTTTCATATTCATGTGAGGTCTAAAATTAACAAATTAGCAGATTTCAAGAGCTCCCTTCAAATTGGATGCCTGGATAGTTAATAAGTCCATTGATGGTTCTCGTGCTGTTTGGAAAAATAAGGAAAACCATAAAAAAAATTTCCTGTTCAGAGCTTGATATGTTCATGATCGCCAGAAATCTAACTTTTTGAAAAAAATTTCATTTATTTGATCGGGACTCTAAATAGTAAGTTATAATTATATAAAATATAAGTTGGAAGGTTAACCTCATTCAAATCAGAGTTCATTTATGAGATAAGATTTAGGCTCATATAATGGGTTTGGACGTCGTTGTAGATATATGGTCATACATTTGTACAATGTAAGGTGAAAAACTAAGCTAACCAACTTATCTTGTGTATTCATGATTACTAAAAAGACAATCTCATGACATGAGACTATATAATGTATCATGTTTTTATTTTTCTGTGATTACAGACACTAGTGGAGGAATTGGAGAAGTCCAAAGAGCAATCAAGGGGTGATTCTGATTTCTCTGATGTTGTTGCAGCTGCAGCTCAAGCACTGACCAAATATAATGCAGTAGTTTTTGCACAGGTTCGTCGCTTAGCCATGAAGGTTCGACAACCAGGATATAATTGTCAGATCACTGTTCGTAATGAAAATTCTGGACACAGTGGTATTTTCAATCAATCTTATGCTTAAATTTACATTGATGTGGATTAGATTTTCTCGACTTAGGGTCTTTGTTATTGCAAAATATAAGGTGTATTCTTTATTGTGAAAATCGTCTTATTTGCTAAAATTGATTAATTTATATAATTAATCTCAGGTAATATGACATCCCTCATAATTCCAGCGGCTACCTTGGGTGCTATGGGTTGCGGATACTTGTGGTGCAAGGTACATATGAACCAAAAAGAACTTAATATGATGAAATTGAAGAGTTAAATATTTTCTACATCTAATCTTTTTCTCCAGATTTTTAAAATTTTTTTCTTACTACTTCAAGTGTTTTGGCAAAGTCTAAATTTCAAACATATATTATTCAAACATATATTATTCATACATTTGTTTTTCTTGTCAGAAACTTTGCGTGTAATTCTTGACTTGAATGACACTTTTTGTCATACATTTTATTTCTGCATGTTAGGGCTTTTCGTTCTCCGATCTTATGTGTGTGACAAAGCAAAATATGGCCAATGCTGTCTCAAATTTGACCAAATATCTAGAGCATGTGACAGAAGCTCTTGCTGTAAGTTTGTTCAACCCATGACTATAACAATAGCAAATGAAAACGTTTTTCATTGAATAAGACACAGTATTAGCATAATCTTTATAACCCTAGCGGAATTCAAGGGGCTCTCAAGTTGCATTTAGCATCTCTTTTTCTATGGATGAGTTATATGCAGGCAAACTTTTTTATTTAACAAATTTTGATAGCAGGGGTGGAAGTATAGTTTTTAATATGTTTTGAAATTTTATTTTTCTTTTCAAATTTTTGTTCTACTCAGATGGACAAATGCTCATTTTATAAAATTAAGCACTTATTTTTATATGGTCAATTTCATAAGGAGAATGTAGATATAATTTTAGTATATTATCAATTCTTCTCATTGGCAGGCAACAAAGAGACATCTTAAGCAACAGATTGAGAACTTAGATGATAAGATGTTGAAGCAAAATGAGCATGTATGTCATTTAATGTAGACACAACTCGCTAATCATTTTCTGCTGAATGTTGTATACATGATACGATCTTATGACTTGTAAAACAGGTTGCTGAAGTTCAAAAATCTCTTTATGATATTGGCTTTGATTTACGTCAATTGCAAAACATAATATCTAGTTTGGTAAGTTTTGCTTGATTAAATTTTTCAAAATTTATTTTACTTTTTGTTTTGTAAATTTGTGGGTTTCAGAAATAAGTAAGAACATATTTGCTCATGTTTAAAGTTTCATTGTACAGATATTTTATGACGACAATATTTTACAATTAGATTTGAGTATATTGTTTTGTGCTCTCTTATTTATAATTGATCATAAATTTTTATTCTTTTTTTTTTATTTCAGCATGAGAAAATATCTTCAATGGAATATAAGCAGGTGAAAAACTTTCTAAAACATACTATTTTTCATCAATTTGATTTATTGAGTGAGAAGATAAAGTTAGAATTGGGAAGTACAATTTGATTTAACGAGTGAGAAGATAAAAGTTGGAATTGGGAAGTACAAAACTTTACCCCACTAAAAAGCGCATTCCATGATGTAGTTTAAGGAATGCATTTCTTTGTTCTATTTTATCACTTGTAGTATGTTGTTAGTTGGCTCTTGAAGTAAATACCAATGCTATCATTTTTTGACAGGAACTTGCAAATGTTGATCTAATGTACTTGCGTAATTTTGCTGATGGAAAGAAAGGGAAAACACCTGAAGTTTTAAAAGTTGGACAACTCGAGGCAAAATAGATCTGATTTTGTTATTTGTTGGCATATACATGAAGTTCTTCACCTATAAGTTTATCTAAAGTTTCTGATTTTGTTATTCTGTAATCGATGGACATGACATTAGTTATAGGTCGGCTAGTTGGTTAGAAAAATATTACGGTTTTTTGGTTTTTTTTTTTTTTTTGACATTAAATTTTTAAACTCTACAATTTAAACTTATCTTTGCTATGACAATTACATGTTACTTATTATTCGACTTGTCAATTAAGATGAGTCATAAATAGTTAAATCAAATTATCAATTGTATCAATAAATGATTATCAGATCAGATTGTCAATTAAGATGAGTCATAAATAGTTAAATCAAATTATTATTTGTATCAATAAATTATTATCACATCAGAAAGTAAAATAATTACAGTATAAAATTAATAGGTAAATCTAATATTACTTTTTACTTAATTAAGCTAGTTTATTACATAATAACTAATCTAATATTTATTAATATTTGATTTTAGTAAATTCAATTATCTTAAGTAGAGATTACAAACGAGTGGGTCGAGTCGAATCAGAAGTAGTCTGGCTCACCGAGCTTAACGAGTTAAAGAGCTAAACTTAACGAGACAACGTGAAAGAATTTGAAGCCATGTCAATTCGCGAGCCACGAGTTAAACGAGCGAGCTGAGCCGACTCAACGAGCCTAAAGAGCCTTAATGAGTCGAGCCTAACGAACAGAGTATATATATATATATATATATATATACCTTTAGTAGATACTTCTTCCAAAGACAAAGAGGTCATTATCGAATCCGCCATTCATAAACAACTGAATTATACAAATATAAATCTCAACACAGTTGGCAACCAACTTCAAAGAATTGAGAAACAATAGGATGAAAATTGTTTCCCAATTGATTAGAAAACTGTCATATTGATCTAAGACATCAATAGACGAAGTGTAATTTGGAATATAGTACTCCCAGTACCATTTTGGAAAGAACATAAATGTTTGTTCTTTTTGAAGATAAGAGTAAAATTGCTCTTTGATGATTTGGAAAGGATTCCCAGCATGCTGGTGATGAATCCATTTTCGAAATAAAGAATTGGAAGGCTTTTGGTACTCTTCATTAACAATATCCCTAATTAAAGATCCTGGAGAGAAATCCATTAGAGATTAAATTGCATTTCCGATGCAGTTGGAGAATCATCCTTTTTGTTGTCCGCTTGACCAAATGTAGGATGTTTGTAAACTCCATGAGGAATTTGTTCTTGGGAAACCTGAAGCTCTTCAATGTTGAGAGATTGAGGTAATTGGGAAGAACCAGAAACTGAATGCCTGGAACTAGAATTCTCGATTGGTTTGAAAGGAGAGAAACTAGATCTATTTGACATACTCCTCGATAAAGAAATTCTTTTGGAAATTTCAGGAGTAAATTGGATTTGAATTTCGCCATCCTCTGTCTGAATGATTTGATCAATTTGAGAATTAATACTTGATCTTGGAAGTATGGCTTGAGGAATTGTCCATGTTGTTGGAAAGGTAACTTCTTCCCAGTCTATGAGACGAGGAATAGCTATGTTTGTAGATAATAGATTACTTTCGAAAACCATGGTTTTGCCAGGAATTTCTCGAATGATGGCATTTGGACACAACGTATTCATTAATTTGTAATTAATACGGTATATGACCGCAATAGTTTCTGATCCGGGAAGGAAATCATAACCATGAGTTTGAATGTTCAAGGTGATTGCCTCAAACAGATTGGGATCTGTCAAAGACAGATTGAGATTTGGATATACATTGAAGTAGATTGGACCATGACATAAACTGGTTTGAATAACTCCCATAAGAGAGTTTTTCCAATTTTGATTTCTAGCATCCCGTAGATTAGCTAGAATACTGGCATTTAAACCTGGAAGAGTTAAAGGTTTAAAAGCAATTTGAATTAATCCGATGTGGATATATTTGAACTTTTTGAAATATTTGTGGATATCTTTTAAACTTAGAAGTTTAAGAGTTTTGTCATTGGAATCTAAACAAATAGTTTGTTCAGAGATTTTGATAGCATTTTTGAAAAGGAATTCAAAAGTTCCTATTTTGTAGATTTCTTTGGTTTCTATTACAGGAATAGACCATTGATTTAGTAAAGAGTTTTGAGAAATCTCTACGATTTGTTCATTCTTAGTAGCATTTGAAGAGGTATTTGAAATATCAGAAAAATTCATTTTTAGAAATAAGTTAATTCATTTGTGAAAAAAGCAAATCTTTTCTAAGCTCAATCTTAGAATTGTAATTTGAAATGATATAATATACCTTATTGATGATCACTTTGTCTCGTATTGATTTATTGAAATATCTTATTGAATTATCAATAACTCCTTATTGTTTCATTACTTCTCCTTATGTAAGCTGTGAATTACCCATATCAAAACAATCAATTTCTTTCCATAATACTTTAGAATCAATCCTCAATTATCTCGTAAATGGGTGCAAAAGCCTAAACGCCAAACCACGGCTAAAGCGGCAACAACCCCGACGAGAATCCAGAAGATAAAGTCTAAAGTATCATAAAAATTTAGTTTTGATATTGCACACAGACTGTCATAAGAATAGATAAAGAAAACGTATTGGAGATATTAACGCATCATATTGATAAATCAACTCATCTTATTGAGAAAAATAAATCATCTTATTGGTTATTATTCATATCAAATTAAACTAATAAGATTATGCCTAGAACTGATTACTTAGTTCATAAATGAACTAACAAAGTTCTAGCCTGCTGGCTCTGATACCATATTGCTGCGGAAGAGAGGAAAAGATAAAAAGCAAAACTCAAACTTAACTACAGAAGGAGTAGAAGTAGAGATAATAAGAGAAATTATATTAACAAGAGTTATCAACTTACAAGTAGGAGGATACAAACCGAGAGAGTTTTTCAGAGGAGAAGACAAACTCTAAAAACTTGAAGAGAAATGAAAACTAAGGCTCCTTTATATAGAGGAGGAGCTTACAAGCAAACAAACACTTAAAACGTCATTGCTTACGAACCAAAGCAATGATAAAAGATAAAAGCACTAGCTAGTAGTGCTAGTGGATGTACTATTAGTGCTAGTGGATGCACTATTTGAAGTAGTGGATGTACTGTTTGGGTCCACTATTTTTGGAAATGTCTGGCACCATGCAGACTTTGGAAACGGTGGAAACTCCTTAGCTGGATTCCATTCTAACCACTTAGTAGCTTCAATTTTACCAGAGGATCTATCTGGTAATTGGTTATTAAATCTCAAAGTCCACTCAGAAGGAGGTCTTGGAATAGGACTTAGGAATCTCTGACGAAAAGTCCTTTGATCACCTGTCATTAGACAAGGGTTGGATTCTTTCTCAAATTGACCCATAACTCATAGGCCTCTGGGGTCATTAGCTTTCTTCTAGCAAGATCATTTTTGTATTCAGAATATTCTGATGGGCTTTTGTTATGTTTCTTGGCCCATTTATTCCTCTTTTTGCACCATTTTTTGTATTTTCTTACGCCTCTGGCTACATTAGCTGTTATCTGATCCAGAGCATCTTGGACAATGCTAGTACGTCTAGGAGGGGCACCAAGCCAAAACATACCTCCTGTCATGATATTTGGAAATAGGGAAAGGTCTTCCCCATGGTATTTGCGGAGCCATCATAGCGGCTCTATCTTGTTGGAGAACAGCAGCATCCCAAGGGTCAAGATCTGCTGGAACAGCTTGTTGATGTTGAGCTGCTTCGATTTGCATATTTTCTATAATGGCATTTTCGGCATCCCAGTGAGCCATCTATAGAACCTTCTTTTTGCCTTTAGTAATGGAATATCGATATTGAGAACAATCGATAAGAGAATTAAAAAGATCCTCTTCAGTTGGAATAATATCCTCGGGATTTTGAGATTCGCCTGGTAAAACCTGAAGGCGTTGTGATCCTGAATGCATAGAGAAATCAGAATCAGAGTTAGTAGTGTCTTCGTCTGTGTCAGAGGCATCAAACATCTGGCTTTTTAAAGACTCCAAAAGCTTAATGTGACGTTCTGCTTTAGACAAAGTTGGAAATTGTAATTTGATATTTTTGCGCATTTGCTTCACTGTATGCACAGATTCTTTGTGTGATTGATTGGAAATGTTGGTAGCAACTGTTGCTTTGTTGACTTTAATAGCTTCAACAATTTTGGAAAAGCATTGGTCCGTGTCATAGCGAGACCACCATTTGACAAAAAAGTTCATTGGAGTTGTACAGCTTTTTATGTCAAGACGAAATTCAAAGTTTATTGGAGAAAAAGTTAATTCAACCTAGCCAATCTCCTTGGAGTTGTACAGCTTTTTATGTCAATAAAAATGCTGAGAAAGAACGAGGAGTTCCTCGTCTTGTAATCAATTACAAACCCTTGAATAATGTTCTCCAATGGATACGATATCCAATTCCAAACAAAAAAGATTTGTTAGACAGATTACAATCTGCTCTAATCTTTTCCAAATTTGATCTCAAATCTGGTTACTGGCAAATTCAAATTGCCAAAGAAGACCGTTACAAAACTGCTTTTGTAGTTCCCTTTGGTCATTACGAATGGAATGTAATGCCATTTGGTCTCAAAAATGCCCCTTCTGAATTCCAACATATCATGAATGATATATTTTCCAAATATTCCAAATTTTGTATTGTCTACATAGATGATATATTGGTGTTTTCCAACTCAATTGACCAACATTTCAGACATCTGAGAATTATTAAAGATGCTATGAAAACAAATGGTTTAGTTGTCTCAGCTCCTAAACTCAAACTTTTTCAAACTACAGTAAGATTCCTTGGTCATAATGTGCATCAAGGTACCATAATTCCAATTCAAAGAAGTATTGAATTTGCTTCTAAATTTCCTGATGAAATTACTGACAAAAACCAATTGCAAAGATTTTTAGGCAGTCTAAATTATCTGGGTGATTTCTATCCAAATTTAGCCCAGGATACTGCAATTCTCTATCAAAGATTAAGAAAAAATCCTTCACCATGGACCCCTGTCCATACTGCAGCAGTTCGAAAGGTAAAGGTAAAAGCTCAAACACTTCCGTGTTTAGCACTTTCCAATTCCGAATGGGAAAAAATTGTCGAGACAGATGCCTCTGATAAAGGGTATGGAGGTATTCTCAAACAATTAAATCCTAAAACTTCCAAAGAAGAGCTGGTCAGATTTACTTCTGGTGCTTGGAAACCAGTTCAACAAAATTATTCTACTGTCAAAAAAGAAGTTTTATCAATTGTCAAATGTATTACAAAATTTCAAGATGATTTACTCAATAAACATTTTGTTTTAAGAGTTGATTGTTCTTCTGCCAAACAGATTTTAACAAAAGATGTTAAACATTTAGTTTCCAAACAGATTTTTGCCAGATGGCAATCAGAGTTATCTGCTTTCGATTTTAATATCGAATATATCAAAAGTATTGATAATTCTCTGCCTGATTTTCTAACCAGAGAATTTTTGCAGGATGTTCACCCCAGTGAGGGGTAGGCCTCGAGGGAGACCTCGCGGTCGAGGTATTGGTCTTCCCAATACCCATCGTATTTCCAATACTAATTTTCAAAAAGAATTTCCCACTTTAGGGGAAACCTCATCCGCGCAACCGGATAAGGACAATGCAAAGAAAACTGCCAAAGAGGTCCTGCTTGAGAGTGGACCCCCTCTTATCAAAAAATCTGTGGCTGAGTCTTTTACTCACACTTTCCAATAGAGATATTGTTCTCAATCACAAAGATGCTTGGTTTTTCAAAGAGAGATATATGGGAAGCCAGCATTATCTAATTACCGAGGGAAAGCTTCGATATTACTATGAAGCAATTCTGCTCGATACCAATTCTGTCCAAATTCAGCATCATTATGTTGAAGAGGGCAATATCAAAAGTACAATGACTCATTCCAAATGCTATATTATCCGAGTCATTCATCCGCAGGAATGGGGTTTGAATGTTTTCAACCCAAGAACTACAACTACCAAAAACAGTTCTCAAACTTATAACTATTGGGACTATGTCCAAGCTTGGTCTCATATGTTTTATTACCAAAATCCCAAGAGAAATCATTCATGGTTTTTTACTGTGAATCCGGAGATTCTCAAAACTGAAGATCAATTTCCAAACTGGTTCTTACACTGGTGGCAAAATCATTCTCCTGAGTTTGCTATTTTACCAAAAAAGATCCAAGATCAATTCCAACCCTGGTTTGATACTCATCCAGATTTCCAAGACAAGAGATTTATGTTCAAAGGAAAAGCTCTGTTATGGTTCTTTACCGAATTCCAGATCAATTGGATTTGGCAATGGAATCTTGAGTTGGATACAGATCATCTGGATATCCCTGAGCTACAAAGGAACTTTTTTGTCAAATGGTGGTCTCGCTATGACACGGACCAATGCTTTTCCAAAATTGTTGAAGCTATTAAAGTCAACAAAGCAACAGTTGCTACCAACATTTCGAATCAATCACACAAAGAATCTGTGCATACAGTGAAGCAAATGCGCAAAAATATCAAATTACAATTTCCAACTTTGTCTAAAGCAGAACGTCACATTAAGCTTTTGGAGTCTTTAAAAAGCCAGATGTTTGATGACTCTGACACAGACGAAGACACTACTAACTCTGATTCTGATTTCTCTATGCATTCAGGATCACAACGCCTTCAGGTTTTACCATGCGAATCTCAAAATCCCGAGGATATTATTCCAACTGAAGAGGATCTTTTTAATTCTCTTATCGATTGTTCTCAATATCGATATTCCATTACTAAAGGCAAAAAGAAGGTTCTATAGATGGCTCACTGGGATGCCGAAAATGCCATTATAGAAAATATGCAAATCGAAGCAGCTCAACATCAACAAGCTGTTCCAGCAGATCTTGACCCTTGGGATGCTGCTGTTCTCCAACAAGATAGAGCCGCTATGATGGCTCCGCAAATACCATGGGGAAGACCTTTCCCTATTTCCAAATATCATGACAGGAGGTATGTTTATATTCCTCCTATCCAGCAAATAGCAAATTGGCGTCCTTGGCTTGGTGCCCCTCCTAGACGTACTAGCATTGTCCAAGATGCTCTGGATCAGATAACAGCTAATGTAGCCAGAGGCGTAAGAAAATACAAAAAATGGTGCAAAAAGAGGAATAAATGGGCCAAGAAACATAACAAAAGCCCATCAGAATATTCTGAATACAAAAATGATCTTGCTAGAAGAAAGCTAATGACCCCAGAGGCCTATGAGTTATGGGTCAATTTGAGAAAGAATCCAACCCTTGTCTAATGACAGGTGATCAAAGGACTTTTCGTCAGAGATTCCTAAGTCCTATTCCAAGACCTCCTTCTGAGTGGACTTTGAGATTTAATAACCAATTACCAGATAGATCCTCTGGTAAAATTGAAGCTACTAAGTGGTTAGAATGGAATCCAGCTAAGGAGTTTCCACCGTTTCCAAAGTCTGCATGGTGCCAGACATTTCCAAAAATAGTGGACCCAAACAGTACATCCACTACTTCAAATAGTGCATCCACTAGCACTAATAGTACTAATAGTACATCCACTAGCACTACTAGCTAGTGCTTTTATCTTTTATCATTGCTTTGGTTCGTAAGCAATGACGTTTTAAGTGTTTGTTTGCTTGTAAGCTCCTCCTCTATATAAAGGAGCCTTAGTTTTCATTTCTCTTCAAGTTTTTAGAGTTTGTCTTCTCCTCTGAAAAACTCTCTCGGTTTGTATCCTCCTACTTGTAAGTTGATAACTCTTGTTAATATAATTTCTCTTATTATCTCTACTTCTACTCCTTCTGTAGTTTTTTCCTCTCTTCCGCAGCAATATGGTATCAGAGATCTAGTTTCTCTCCTTTCAAACCAATCGAGAATTCTAGCTCCAGGCATTCAGTTTCTGGTTCTTCCCAATTACCTCAATCTCTCAACATTGAAGAGATTCAGGTTTCCAAAGAACAAATTCCTCATGGAGTTTACAAACATCCTATATTTGGTCAAGAGGACAACAAAAAGGATGATTCTCCAACTGCATCGGAAATGCAATTTAATCTCTAATGGATTTCTCTCCAGGATCTTTAATTAGGGATATTGTTAATGAAGAGTACCAAAAGCCTTCCATATCTTTATTTCGAAAATGGATTCATCACCAGCATGCTGGGAATCCTTTCCAAATCATCAAAGAGCAATTTTACTCTTATCTTCAAAAAGAACAAACATTTATGTTCTTTCCAAAATGGTACTGGGAGTACTATATTCCAAATTACACTTCGTCTATTGATGTCTTAGATCAATATGACAGTTTTCTAATCAATTGGCATACTAAAACAGGAGATGTTAAGTCAGTTCATCCACCTTTCGAACCTATTCAGTTAATAAGCCAAGATAAAAGTTCTACTATTGAAGCAATCCCTTTAGTAGATACTTCTTCCAAAGACAAAGAGGTCATTATCGAATCCGCCATTCATAAACAACTGAATTATACAAATATAAATCTCAACACAGTTGGCAACCAACTTCAAAGAATTGAGAAACAATTGGATACACTGCAAAAAGCAATTCCAAAAGAACTTCCCAAATCCCAGGATTCTAAAGAAGCATCCACTTCCAAAGCTTTAGCAATTAGTCAACCTGATCTAAAGCCTCCTATATTCTTGTCAAATTTCAATTTCAAAAATCCAAATAAGGATAACGAGTTTATGGATGAATTAGTTAAAAGATTAAAATCTGTTAACTTATCTCCAATTACAAAATATGTTGAATTTTCTGATGAGTTTCATTCAAATTCCAGTGCGTCTAGTACTGATTCTGATCTGGAAGAAATTCACCAAATGCAAATTACTTTTCCAAAGTATGAAGACCCTTTGATTGACAACTCTTCATCTCATATCCAAAATTTATCCCTAAATCGTATCAAATACAAAGACAATTTAGGTGGCGATACTTTCCGTCGTGTCTATTATCCAAGACCAACTCCTCCCGATATGCTTTGGGAAGAAAATTTCTTCAAAAGTCAAACTGCCTATTCAGCCAAAACTATTTATGATTGGAACATAGATGGTTTATCTGAATATCAGATTTACGAAGTCCTTCACAAAATGATGATGTATGCCAGTATTTGTCGTGCATCACATAATACTGACAAAGATATTGCCATTTTTATCATTAGTGGTTTCATTGGCAGTCTCAAAGGATGGTGGGATAACATTCTCACTCAAGTTCAAAGAGAAGAAATTCTCAATGCTGTTCAAATTGAACAGCCATCTACTTCCCAACCTCAGCAGGATAGTGTTTATACACTCATCCAATCCATCATCTACTATTTTGTTGGTTCGGTTGATCAGCGTCTTGAACGAGGCACCGAATTATTACAAAATCTCAAATGTGGAGCTTTAACCAATTTTCGTTGGTATAAAGATGTTTTTATTACCAAAGTCTTCCAAAGACCTGATGCAAATGCTCCTTATTGGAAATCCAAATTTATTGAGGGATTACCTCCTCAATTTGCAGAACGTGTCAAACAAGCGTTAAGTACTACCCACAATGGTCACAATATTCCCTGGAATGATTTAACCTATGGCCATCTTGTTAGTATTTGTCTTCAAACAGGTATTAACCTATGTAACGACATGAAGTTACAATATCAAATTAAGAAACAAAATATCACAGGCAAACAAGAGATAGGTGAATTCTGTCAACAATTTGCTTTTGATATGCCAATCCAATATCCTAAGAAAAAAAAGGATAAAGCCAAACATCATAAATCTCAAAATTATAAAAATTATCAAAAGGCCAAGAGAAACGCCAAGGCTAAAGAATGGTCAAACATTCCTAAACCTCTCTTTCCAAAAAAGAAAAGAAAATCTCAAAAAACTCCTAAATCCAAAATTAAATGTTTCAAATGTGGACAACTAGGACATTATGCAAACAAATGTTTCAAAGTTAAAAAGTTAAACAAGTTAGTTCATGATGCACAAACACGACATCAACTTTCCAAACTCTTTTTAGCATCTTCTGATTCAGAAGAAAGTTTTCCAAGTCATGATGATATATCCTCATCATCATCTTCCGAAGAACATTGCATTAACAAATGTTGCAATCAAATTTCCAAATTATCAATTAATGTGCTTTCACAAGTACAAGAGGATATTCTAAAAAACATTGATCAAATTCCTGATCCTGATTTTAGGATGAAAATTGTTTCCCAATTGATCAATCAGTCCCAACCAGTTTCAAATGAACAGACTGTTCCTGAGTCTATTCTCAAACCTCGATATTATACTATGCAGGAAGTCTTTTCTAGGATAGATCAGAAGCAAAAAATTACTCCTGTTACTCTCCAAGATTTACAAAAAGAAGTCAATCATCTTAAAGAAGAAATCAAAATTCTCAGAAATAATCAATTAATTTCTGATGCCAAAATCAGCCAATTAGAAGATTCAATTTCACATTCTGATGAAGTTGATAATTCTATTCCTTTCCAATCCGACACTCTCAATCATATTAGCCATATTCTAAGTCAGAAATGGTATGTTGAGATTTCTTTACTAATTAAAAATGAATATCAGATTTCTAATATTACTGCTCTTGTGGATAGTGGAGCAGATGTCAATTGTATCCAAGAAGGATTCATTCCTACCAAGTATTTCGAAAAAACTTCTCAAACTTTGATTACTGCAGGTAGCAGTAAACTTTTTGTCAAATTCAAATTATCCAATGTAACCATTTGCAACGAACAAAGTTGTTTGAAAACAACTTTTCTTCTTGTCAAAGACCTAAATCACAAAGTGATTTTAGGAAATCCTTTTCTCCAACAGATAATGCCAATCACTATCAATGAAAGAGGCATTATCGCTACAGTTCAAGATACTAAGGTTTTATACCCTTTTGTATCCGATCCAGTTGTCAAAATTCTAAACGAATTAAAAAACTTTTCTCAAATTAAAATTCAACAGTTGAATTTTCTCAAATCCGAAATTAGTTCTTTACACATTGAAGAACAATTAAAAGATCCTTCAATTCTTTCCAAAATTAAGCTCATCGAATCTCAATTTCAAATTGACGTTTGTCATACCGTTCCAAACGCTTTTTGGGACAGGAAGAGACATATTGTGTCTCTACCCTACATTGCCAATTTTGATGAAAAATCAATTCCAACAAAATCTAGACCTAGTCAAATGAAACATGACTATCTCAAATTATGCCAAGATGAAATTCAAAGCTTGCTTGAGAAAAGGCTAATTCAGCCTAGTAAGTCTCCCTGGAGCTGCACTGCATTCTATGTCAACAATAGTGCAGAAAAAGAACGAGGCGTTCCACGCCTTGTTATCAATTACAAACCTCTTAATGATGTTCTCCAATGGATTAGATATCCAATTCCTAACAAGAAAGATCTTTTAGATCGATTACAAACTGCTCAAATCTTTTCTAAATTTGATTTGAAATCTGGGTATTGGCAGATTCAAATTGCTAAAGAGGACCGTTACAAAACTGCATTTGTGGTCCCCTTTGGTCATTACGAGTGGAATGTAATGCCCTTTGGATTAAAAAATGCACCTTCAGAATTCCAAAATATCATGAATGATATATTTTCCAAATATTCTAAATTCTGTATCGTCTATATTGATGATATACTGGTCTTTTCCAATTCCATTGACCAACATATTCGACATCTTCGAATTATTAAAGATGCTATGAAAACTCAAGGTTTAGTAGTATCTGCTTCTAAAATGAAACTTTTTCAAACCACTGTTAGATTCCTTGGTCATAATATACATCAAGGAACAATAATTCCAATTAATCGAAGTATCGAATTTGCTTCTAAATTTCCTGACGAAATTAAGGAAAAAACTCAACTTCAACGATTCCTAGGAAGTTTAAACTATCTAGGTGATTTTTACAAAAACTTAGCTCAAGACACAGCTATTTTATACCAAAGATTGAAAAAGAATCCTTCACCTTGGACTCAAGTCCATACTGAAGCTGTCCAACGTATAAAGGTAAAAGCTCAATCATTACCTTTATTATCACTTTCAAATTCCGAATGGAATAAAATTGTCGAAACTGATGCCTCTGACAAAGGGTACGGAGGTATTCTAAAGCAATTAAATCCCACTACTTCTAAAGAAGAACTGGTACGATTTACCTCAGGAGCGTGGAAACCGGTTCAACAAAATTACTCTACTGTCAAAAAAGAAGTTTTATCTATTGTCAAATGTATTTCAAAATTTCAAGATGATTTACTCAATAAACATTTTGTTTTACGAGTTGATTGTTCTTCTGCAAAACAAATTTTAACTAAAGATGTTAAACATTTAGTTTCCAAACAAATATTTGCTCGATGGCAATCTGAACTTTCTGTTTTTGATTTTACCATCGAATATATCAAAGGCATTGATAATTCTCTTCCTGATTTTCTAACTAGAGAATTCTTGCAGGATGTTCACCCCAGTTAGGGGGAGACCGCGAGGGCGACCTCGTGGCCGTGGTAGTAATACTACCCATCGTATTTCCAATGCCTCATATCAAAAAGAGTTTCCCACTTTAGGGGAAAACACATCCTCTTCTAAGGATGATTTCCAAAAGAAAACTGCCAAAGATGTCCTACTTGATAGTGGACCACAATTTCTAAAAAAGTCAGTGGCTGAGTCTATACTGACACTTTCCAATAGAGATATTGATCTCAACCAAAAGGACCCTTGGTTTTTCAAAGAACGGTATATGGGCAGCCAACATTATCTAATTCCAGAGGGAAAGCTTCGATATTATTATGAAGCCATTCTAATTGATACCCAATCTGTACAAATTCAGCATTATTATGTTGAAGAAGGTAATATCAAAAGTACTATGACACATTCTAAGTGTTATATCATTCGAATTATCCACCCACAGGAATGGGGGCTGAATGTTCTTACTCCAAGAACCACTACTACCAAAAACAGTGAGCAGAAATACAATTATTGGGATTATATTGTGGCTTGGTCTCAAGTATTTCTTTACCAAAATCCAAAAAGAAATCATTCATGGTTTTTTACTATGAATCCTGAAATTCTAAAATCCGAAGACCAATTTCCAAACTGGTTTCTTCACTGGTGGCAAAGTCATTCTCTCGATTTTGCTATTCTTCCAAAACAGATTCAAGATCTTTACCAACCCTGGTTCGATAGTCATCCTGACTTTCTTTCCAATACCAAAATATTCAAAGGAAAACCGCTTTTATGGTTTTTCACCGAATTTCAAATTAACTGGATCTGGCAATGGAATCTTGAATTGGATCTCGATCATCTCGATATTCCAGAACTTCAAAGATGCTTTTTTGTCAAATGGTGGCCCAGATATGATCTGGAGCAGTGCATTTCCAAAATTATTGAGACAACCAAAGCCAATAAAGCTAAAGCGGCTTCTCATATTTCAAATCAGTCTACAAAGGAATCTGTGCATTTAGTAAAGCAAATGCGCAAAGATATCAAAGGACAATTTCCAACATTATCCAAACATGAGCGTCACATTAAGCTTTTGGAGTCTTTAAAAAGCCAAATGTTTGATGACTCTGAAGACGAAGACGACTTTTCTAACTCTGATTCTGATTTCTCTATGCTTTTAGGATCTAATTGCTTTCAGGTTCTACCAGGCGAATCTCAAAATCCCGAAGACGTAATACCAACTGAAGAGGATCTTTTCAATTCTCTTATAGATTGTTCCCAATATCGTCATTCTCTGAGAAAAGGGAAAAAGAAAATTCTCTAA
The DNA here is from genome assembly GCA_022432975.1 of Begonia masoniana. Classification (NCBI taxonomy): domain Eukaryota; kingdom Viridiplantae; phylum Streptophyta; class Magnoliopsida; order Cucurbitales; family Begoniaceae; genus Begonia; species Begonia masoniana. The sequence goes on from CM039503.1 coordinate 53,268,137, forward strand.
TGGCTAATCACTGGGATGCCGAAGCAGCCATTATCGAAAATAAGCAAATTGATGCTAATTTCCAAATTGATCCATGGGATATTGCTTGGGAACAAGCACTTTATCAAAGAGAGCGTGCTAATGCTCTAGCCTTTCGAATTCCATGGGGAAGAAAGTTCCCTATTTCAAAATATCATGACAGGAGCAATGTTCCTGATGATGAACTGCAGCGCATTATCCGATGGAGGCCGTGGCCTAATGCTCCTCGACCCCTAAGACCTAATCAGATTGTCCAAGACGCGTTGAATCAAATCAAAGCTAATGCTGCCAAAGGTGTTCGCAAATACCGGAGATGGTGCAAAAAGCGAAATAAATGGTGCAAAAAGCATAATAAGTCTCATGATGAGTATGCTGAATACAAATGTGACCTATGGCGTCGTGCTAACTGGACCCCTGAAGATTATGCTAATTGGGTTCAAATTCACAATCCCAATGACAGGCGATAATAGGACCTTTCGCCAAAGATTTCTAAGTCCTATTCCAAAACCTCCTTCTGAGTGGACCATACGTTTTAATTCTTAATTACCTGAGGGATCCTCTGGTAAAATTGAAGCTACAAAATGGTTGCAGTGGAATCCAGCATTGCAATACCCAAAGTATCCAAAGCTGTCAAAGTCTCCGACAAGTCCAAAAGTAGTGGACCCTCTTAAAGCTTCCACTAGTACCAATAGTGCTTCCACTAGCACTAATAGTACATCCACTAGCTCCACTAGCTAGTGCTTTTAGCTTTTATCATTGCTTTAGTACGTAAGCAATGACGTTTTACTAATTTGTTTGCTTGTAAGCTCCTCCTCTATAAAAGGGAGCCTAAGTTTTCAGTTATTCTCAAGTTTTTAGAGTTTGTCTTCTCCTCTGAAAAACTCTCTCGGTTTGTATCCTCCTACTTGTAAGTTGATAACTCTTGTTAATATAATTTCTCTTATTATCTCTACTTCTACTCCTTCTGTAGTTAAGTTTGAGTTTTGCTTTTTATCTTTTCCTCTTCCGCAGCAATATGGTATATATATATATATATATATATATATATGTTAATGCAACGATGTGTTGGCATTATATTTTTGGCAAAAGATTATTTTTGGTTATATATCTTTTTGAAAATTATATTCTTTTGGAATATATATTATTCTATCCTTCTATTTTGGAGATAATATTTGGCAGAATATTTCGTCAATTCAAATGTGATTTGCTGGAAAAGGAATCGTAACAAACATGGTTCATATCCCTAATTATTTGGGATACTTTACTAAAGCGTCATTCAAAGTGTCACTGCGCTAAATTTGTGTGGCAGTGATTTTCGGATCCTTTGCTGATTTCGTGGGATATTATTATTTGAATGAATAGTCTGTTTCAAGAATATATTGTAGAGAGAAACAGAGCCGCACCAGCACTTAATATAAAAGTCTTCTCTTTGTATGTTAAAAGGAGCTGACGCCATTATTCTTGAGTGTGGAATTTCTCTATTCATCTGGGCGTTTTTATTCTTCACCCACGTTTCTGTGTGGTGTATGTGATTATTGATTCGGTCTTGTTAAAGACTGGTTTGTTGAAGCCTGTTCTGGGTGATCCTATCCTAAGATATTGTCAAGCGTCACAGACAGTGTCATAGGAGTTTATTCTTGTGATCTTCATTATTATCCAGTCTTGAGAGGAGACTGCCTTTGGAACTCTGGAGGAGTTCTATTTATTGACAATGGGAGCTTGTCATCTTTATCGTGGGCAAGGGGAGCTTGCCATACACGGATTCCGGGAGGAGTCATCTTCGACAAGGGGAGCTTGTCGTATTTAGATCTCGGGAGGGATCGTTTCAAAGTCGAGGGGAGCTCGCAAAACAGTTTCACTTGTGAAGGTTGACGGAGGCGGCATCAAAGATAAGAGGGAGTCTTATTTTGTTTTAGTCCGAGTGTCTTGTAACCTTGTTTGAACTTGTGAAATGTTTTCATATCTGGGCGTGGCCCCGCAGATGTAGGCTGATTGCCGAACTGCGTTAACAACCTTCTGTGTCGTTAATTTCCGCATTTTTAATATTGTCCTATATCGTATTTATAACCGGTGTCACACGAAGTGTTCTAACACTTTATAACATCGGGTCACTAACCTTGATCTTTCAATTGGTATCAGAGCGAGGTTGTCTCTGTTTCTTAGGCGAGATCCGTAGGACTTGATCTTGGTTTTTGCTACGAAGGACTCTATGAAAGAAGGAGGTTCAACAGTGCGTCCACCCTTGCTAAATGGAAACAATTATGCTTACTGGAAAGCTCGAATGAAAGCGTTTATTAAGGCTGTTGATGAAAAAGCCTGGAAATCTATTATAACAGGTTGGGACCCACCAATGATTATAAGCAAAGAAGGAGTCACAACTATCAAACCTGAAGAAAGCTGGTCCGTCACTGAAAATGTTCTAGCAAATAGTAACTCAAAGGCTCTTAATGCTATATTTAATGGTGTTGATCCTACTCAATTCAGACTTATTTCTACATGTGAGTCTGCTAAAAAGGCTTGGGATATTCTTCAGACGACTTATGAAGGTACTTCAGCAGTAAAGTTATCAAAAATGCAGTTTTTAACAACGAAATTTGAGAACTTGAAGATGCATGATGATGAAAATATTACCGAGTTTAATGCAAGACTCTATGACATTGCTAATGAAGCTTTTGCCCTTGGTGAAACTATTTCTGAAGAGAAACTTGTGAGAAAGACTCTAAGATCTCTGCCCCAACACTTTGCTTATAAAGTTACAGCAATTGAAGAAGCAAAAGATATCACCAAAATGAAATTAGAGGAGCTGATGGGTTCTCTTCAAACATTTGAGATGAATTTCGATGTAAATGTGGAAACAGAGAAGGTGAAAGACTTGGCTTTAAAAGCAGAGATGCAGAATTCTGGAGAATTTAATGAAGATGATCTGGAAGAATCTTTAGCATTGTTATCAAGAAATTTCGGCAGAATGTTGAAGAAATTTGGTAGAAATAATCGTGGTGTCAGACAAAATGTCACTAACACCAAGAATGACTCTACAAGTTATAAGAAGTCCAAAGACGAAAATCAACCTTCAGATAAATTCTTGAATAACAGGGGAATTAAATGTAGAGAATGTGATGGTTTTGGACATATTCAGGCTGAATGTGCAAATACCTTGAAGAAGAAAAAGACTTCTCTCAACACAACCTGGAGTGAGAGTGATTCAGAAAAGAAGATGAAATCTCTAACCGAAATATGGCGCTGGTTGCTAAAGCTAAACCTACAAGTTTTGATAGCGTCACTCAAAATGTCTCTGAAAGTATATCTGAAAGTAGCGATGATGATACAGAAGAAATTACAAAAGAAGATCTTATCAATGAAAATAAGAAGTTTTATGAAAAATGGACAGAATTGGTTGAAATAAATCAACATCTTCGAAGACAGATTGGAAGTCTGAAAAACGAAAATGGAAGTCTTCAAGATTGTGTTATTGATTTGGAAGCTAAACTGAAATCAAGCCAGAATGAGATAGAGCGGTTGTCAAATGAACTGAATCACATGAAGAAGAATGTTAGAATGCTAAACTCAGATTCCTCTAGTCTTGATGATATTCTAATGGCCAGAAGATCATGTGATGATACCTCTGGAATTGGTTACAAAGGAGAATGCTCAATGTCACCGAAAGTGTCATACATCGAAGCTGAAAATAAAGGGAAAAAAGTTGCGATATCCATCAACAAAACTGAACAGAAATCTAACTCTAAAGACAGTCATCAGATGAAGTCCAATCTTCATGTTCCCAAGAACAAAGGTAACAAATTTATTCCAATTTGTCATTACTGTTTTCATCAAGGTCATATTCGTCCCAGGTGCTTTGCTTATCTTGATGACTTGAGAAAAGGTACTGCTAGATATATCTCTTCATACAGATTTCCCAAACAGAAATGGATAAAGAAAACCATTGGTAAGTGTAATGTTGCTCATACTTCTCTAAAGGCAACATCTGTTGATGCATGGTACTTTGACAGTGGATCTTCTAGACATATGACAAGTGAAGTAAGATTCTTAAAGAATATCACATCAGGAGGTCTGGAAAAAGTAACATTTGGAAACGGCGTCACAGAAAATGTCGTTGGAAAGGGAACACTAGACGTTCCAGGACTGCCTCCTCTGGAAAATGTTCTTCTTGTAAAAGGTTTGAAAGCGAATCTGATCAGTATCAGTCAGTTGTGTGATCAAGATCTGAAGGTGCATTTCACTCGCAACAAATGTGTTGTCTCGGATCATACAAATAAACGCATCATCGAAGGAATAAGGTCTTCTGATAATTGCTATCTCATTTCATCATTGTCTACATGCGAACTAAGGTCAGCTCTGGGCCTTTGCATTCTCTGAAGAAAGTACTTGTGAGTGTTGTTTTTATTTTTTTTGCATTTGTACAAAAAAAAAACAAAAAACAAAAAAAAAAAACCAAAAAAAGGCAATTTCTTTGCTATTCTTGCTCTTCAACGTCCTGCATGACACATGTGATTTTCTATGAAGATTCCGTTCCTGTTTGTGAAAAACTTGAGTTTATTTCTCAATTTGTGGAAGGATTTATGGTTTATTTCCATAATATTTATGAACTTTTGGCGGAATTTCTGAAAATATGGGAGATACAATATATTTATGGGATTTTGGATGTATTTTTCAAATCTGTTGGAAGTTAATTGTGGATATATCTTTGGGTTTATTTCCCAAATTGCCACATCTCCTGAACATGTTACACCAACTGTCACTACAGAAGATCCTGCTACCCTTGATCAATCTGGTTAGATGTTTGTTTGTCATTTCTATGCGACTTCTTTCAGTATTTCTCTCTTGCTGGATGCTATGCACATGCTTGCTTGACATTGGCGGTTCCTGTTTGTCTTTTTATGGCAAAAAGGGGGAGTAGTTTTGGAGATTGATTGCTTTTATGATGCTGTGGAAATCTCCTATATTTTAACTGTTGTGGTTATCTCCTATATTGGTGCTACTATTTGAAATGACTTTATATTGATCGGATTGTGTCAAGAATTTCTCATTCAGGGGGAGTTTCGAATTCTCTCCTTCAGGGGGAGTTATGTTTTGCCAAAAAATGCCAAAGGGGGAGATTGTTAATGCAACGATGTGTTGGCATTATATTTTTGGCAAAAGATTATTTTTGGTTATATCTTTTTGAAAATTATATTCTTTTGGAATATATATTATTCTATCCTTCTATTTTGGAGATAATATTTGGCAGAATATTTCGTCAATTCAAATGTGATTTGCTGGAAAAGGAATCGTAACAAACATGGTTCATATCCCTAATTATTTGGGATACTTTACTAAAGCGTCATTCAAAGTGTCACTGCGCTAAATTTGTGTGGCAGTGATTTTCGGATCCTTTGCTGATTTCGTGGGATATTATTATTTGAATGAATAGTCTGTTTCAAGAATATATTGTAGAGAGAAATAGAGCCGCACCAGCACTTAATATAAAGTCTTCTCTTTGTATGTTAAAAGGAGCTGACGCCATTATTCTTGAGTGTGGAATTTCTCTATTCATCTGGGCGTTTTTATTATTCACCCACGTTTCTGTGTGGTGTATGTGATTATTGATTCGGTCTTGTTAAAGACTGGTTTGTTGAAGCCTGTTCTGGGTGATCCTATCCTAAGATATTGTCAAGCGTCACAGACAGTGTCATAGGAGTTTATTCTTGTGATCTTCATTATTATCCAGTCTTGAGAGGAGACTGCCTTTGGAACTCTGGAGGAGTTCTATTTATTGACAAGGGGAGCTTGTCATCTTTATCGTGGGCAAGGGGAGCTTGCCATACACGGATTCCGGGAGGAGTCATCTTCGACAAGGGGAGCTTGTCGTATTTAGATCTCGGGAGGGATCGTTTCAAAGTCGAGGGGAGCTCGCAAAACAGTTTCACTTGTGAAGGTTGACGGAGGCGGCATCAAAGATAAGAGGGAGTCTTATTTTGTTTTAGTCCGAGTGTCTTGTAACCTTGTTTGAACTTGTGAAATGTTTTCATATCTGGGCGTGGCCCCGCAGATGTAGGCTGATTGCCGAACTGCGTTAACAACCTCCTGTGTCGTTAATTTCCGCATTTTTAATATTGTCCTATATCGTATTTATAACCGGTGTCACACGAAGTGTTATAACACTTTATAACATCGGGTCACTAACCTTGATCTTTCAATATATATATATGCAGCTCAAGTGATAGGAGCCAAATGGTTCCCATGGACTATAGCCTGGCAGGTCCTGGGTTCAACTCTAGAGGTCATGAAATTCTCCGCCAAGAGGAAAAGATCATGAGCACGATGGCTGCACGTGCCAGACACTCGACCTAAGGAGTGAGCCGGGAGGTGACGGGTCGTTATTTATGTAAACTTCGCCAAATTTTTGTGAATGAAAATTTCTGAATAAATTTTTCGCGAATTTTAAGTGAGAATTTATGCTCGAACACACAAATTTTTAGAAACGTGTGATGTACGAGTTTTTAGTCACGTGATACACGTACGTAAAATTTATAGAATTAAATTAAAAAAATTTGACGTTGATGTTCGCGCAATTTAAGTGGATTAAATCCACGAGAGTAGAACATTCAAAATGATCGAGCGAAGTTGTTCGAGAAATTTAAATTGGAAGTCGAAAATCTATGAGTTTAATAGATTTAATATAAAATTTAAAAGAAATAAAATAAAATTTAAAGAAATTAAAATAAAAAAATAAAAGAAAAAAAGAAAATAATGTTAAGAAACCTTATTTTGTTCAGCAGAACGAGAGAGAGAGAGAGAGAGAGAGAGAGAGAGAGAGAGAGAGAGAGAGAGAGAGAGAGAGAGAGAGAGGAGAGAGAGAGAGAGAGAGAGAGAGAGAAGATCCGACGCAGAAGCCACCTCCATTCAGCGAAGTTTTGGTATCAAACTCTTTGTCTCGAAGAGAAGAGTAACCTTAGTTAAGGATCTTTTCAGAGGTAAGCTTTCGTTTGCACGATTTTTGCGTTTGAAGTGTTCGGTTTTTAGAAAATCTTATATCTGAAATTTGGAGGCTGATTGTTGGTGTTTTTGGCACGATTCGGCCAGAATAGAGGTGAGAAATGGGTTGGAAACAAGTTTTGGCGGAAAGGGATCGAGAAAAACGCAATTTTCCAATCCTGAGTCGCTCGGCCATCGACGGTCGGGTTGACTCGTTTGACAGCTGAGTCAACTCGGCACTGGGCCGAGTCGACTCGAGCCCAAGGCCAAGTTGGGCCTGGGCTGGGTCAGGCCGAGCCCGACTCGGGTTCTGGCCAGGACCAGTCTTATTCGGGTCGAGTCCAACCCAAACCCAACCCAAGCTTGTTGGGTCCGATCCAAGCCAAACTGGGCTAGGTTCGTCTGGGCCGGACAGACCCGACCTGGACCAAATCGATCCGAATAGGCCCGATCCGAGCAGACCGGACACGAATCGAATCAGACAGATCCGACCCGAACCGGTCAATCAAAGTCAATAGTTGACTTTGACTTTGTCTGTTGCGCATTCTTTGACTTAGCTTTTTCGAGTTTCTTGCAGCTTGACTAAGTCTTGATTCAGCATGTGCGACTCTTGCTTCAGCTTCTTCGAGTATAAATTGTAAAATGTTAAGCACATTCTTCTGTCTCTTTCCTAATGGTTCGTCACCAAGAAAAGAAATTGCATCCTCTTTCGCATCCCTAAAAAAGTATCAACCGTTATTTATAGTAGAAATTTATACATCAATTATGACAACGAATAAAAATTTACCTCAAACGTCAGACAAGTAAGAAACCTTCATCCAGGATTCTTCTGTGTCCATGATGTTCACATTCCTGCTCTTACATTGCAATAACATTTAATTTGAAACATGGAATCTCCACTATCTATTGAAATTTTGCCTCCGGCAAATTGACTATCAAGAGTGCTCGATGTTTGTCCATTTCTACACCACCTCATCATTCTCACCTATACTTTCTGTTTGCTCAAAACAAAAGTAGAAAAAAATAATGATAAATAAAATTCACTATAAGAATAAGAGCAAAAAATTCACCACCAAAATCATTGGTAAAATCAAAGTAAATTTTACCTGAAAAAATGAAAACATCGAAGTACAACAACGAATTTCAACAACGAAGTTCAGAAACCCTAACTATTCAAGAACAACTATTGGTTCAGATTTCAGACTCTGAAAACAGAGAATTTCGGCAATTACCATAAACAAATTTCTTTATAAGCGTGAGAAAGTTTTACCTTACCTTCGTTAGTCGAGCAGTGAGCAATCTGTCAACTGTCGTCTGGCGGCTGACGAGAGAAAATCGAGCGCGAGCGAGGCAGGGGTATCGGGAGAGAGAGAGAGAGAGAGAGAGAGAGAGAGAGAGAGAGAGAGAGAGAGAGAGAGAGAGAGAGTCGAGTTGGTCGTCGGGGGTCTTCGTTTCTGGAACTCGGAAAAGAGAAGAGGGAAGACAGACTAATATGATTTTAAAAAAAAAAAACAATGAGAGTGGAATTAGCCGAACCGGTCCGGTTCGGTTATGACTCCATGCAGAGACATTTCGAGAAGAAAAAATAAATACGTGAAAAAAACGTAACTTTTTAACTAAAAATATGACGGTAGAGGTCATATTGTCTATTGTCAATACATTAAGGTTGTTTTTGCTCATTATCTAAGTTTACGGTGTAAATTGTTCATTTCACCTCGTTGTAGGGGCTAAATTGTACATTACCCTTATATTTATATTTCTCTCGTAGATTAATAATTGTTCATATAAAATTAGAATTTATTCATCATGGTGTGACCATCACACTACATTCATTTAATGTCACGTGTAAATTTATAAAAGAGTACCTTTTGATTATTTAGTGGTAATTATTTATTCATTTACAACTGAACAAGTTATAAAAAAAAAAAAAAAAAGCAGCATTCTTAAACTTAGACAAATAAAAGAGTCAGTCTAAAAACATTTAACTCGAGTTGGCTAACAAATCTCGAGTTAAAGGAGTTGCACAAAATCAGTTACCACGATTAAAGAATCGCACATATGAATTGAGTCGAGCACGTATAATTTGTGATGTTTTGAACTTGAATAATGTCACGTTTACTTTATTATTATGCTATATTAAAATATTTGATAATGTGTCAAATAATAATTGATATAATTAAAATGTAATAAATTATAAATAATTTATAATTTATTATATTAATTACAATAATTATTATTTCTCACGTCATCTAGTATTTTGAGATCACATGATAAGAGAGCAAACGTAACATTATTTTTTGAACTAATATCAATTTAAATTTTAAGGTGTGTATATGTTTTAAAAAAAATTAGTTACTAATTAAAATTAATTTTACATGATTAATTAGTAAAATGTTTTAGTTAATATAATCAAAATATCTGTCCTTCACTCGGCCTAAACAGAAACTCTCTTTCCTGTCTTCATCTCTGCCTCTCTTTCACCGTCTTCCCTGAATAATTTGCAAACCCTAGATAGAGAAATAAGCAATAATTGAAGAGAAGGCCATGAAGCATCGGAAGGCATGAGTACCATTTTCGAAATCAAACAATGTACATTTCTCTTTTAAGATAAAAAAAAACCGAGAAAAGAGAGAAAATTCATCTGGAACGGATTCATTAATGCCAGCTCTTCGACGGCAGCAGGATCTTCTTCATCGGCTTCTCCTTCTGCTTCAGGCAGCCGCTCCGAGAAGCAGAACCGCCGCGATCGGAACGCCTTCCGGACAGATCTGAAGAATCATGCTCTTGAGTTTCTTCGCTCCAATTTTGACCCTTTTAAAAAATATATATTTAATTTACAGAATGTGCCCTGACGGCATCATGACGGCGTCCTACAAATCACGAACTTCTTAGAGAATCCCGTAACGACAAGAAATTTTGGCGGTAAAAGAATGTTTAAATCCACGTGTCATCATTTGATTTGTAGTTATGCATGTATGTATGAATGTGAACATGATGTCCATGTTAATGTTGTGTTTTTTCCCGCGCTAGACACATCGCGGACTTCCCAAAAGAGAGAAAACACCCCAAATTTTTAGAGAGAGAAACAAAGCAGTAGAAAGAGACTGAAGAGAGAGAGAGAGAGAGAGGTAGAGATAGGGGCAGATTGAGAGGGAAAGATAGGTTTCAGAGATCTGCTTGGAACTCCTCTTTAAGCTTTGGTTCCGTTGGAGGCCGTATTTGAAGAATTTCTTTGATGGATCTCTGCGTTCTTGGGAATCGAGGTGGAGATCAGACCGATCTGTGATTTTTTTTTTCTTAACTCTTGTAAGCTCTTCTCATTTCATTATTCTTATTGTTTATTTTGCTCGTGAATTCCAGTTATTCTTTATGTTATGTGAGTGTTTTCTTTTTATGTAGTTTAGAAAACATGTTTTTTTATTTAGGATTTTGCTATTGACAGCTATAAGGACCGGAGCAGCTGATCCATACTTTGATTGACTATGTTGAAGATTCTGTCTTTCTTTCTAACGACTTGACACTTGACAGTTTGAAGCGATTGAACACTCAGTGAGAGTTACAGGTTGTGGGGAGATTTCAGGTCTAGCTTTCTTTTACATTATTTTCTCTCCCTTGTCAGAACAAATTGGGCAAGTGTTTGGTAAATTTCATGTAATTAAATGTTTGGTAAATTATGATATTTAATTATTTTTAAATAATTGAATCACGTCACTATATTTTTCATAACATATAAAAATTTTCAAATAAAAAAAATTAATTTAAAATAATAAATATATATTATGATAATAACAAATTTAAAATAGAAGAAAGAAAATGTTACAAGAAGAGAAAGAGAAAGTTAGGCAATTTTGAGTTGACTAGGCTAAAATCTAGCTAAGATGGTGAGTAAGGTCTGGTTTGTTTCGATTTTGATATTTGAAATAAATAAATTTTCGGAACCAAATTGAGTACAACAAAAGTTCTCAATTTTGTTTTTGAAAAATATTAGATTTTTTTTTTATTTTAAAATTACAAAAAAAAATTGGACTAAAATCAATTCAAATAGACTAAAATTGATTCAAAATTGAAACCAAATCGACAATACATACAAAATTAAAATAGAAAAAAGTATTCGAGCAAAACCAAAAAATTATTACACTTTGAGTTTGGTTGGATTGGTTTTAGTTTTCGTTTCAAACTTAAAAAATGATGCGATTCAATTTCAATTTATGAACTTTTATATCAAAATATATTGATTCTAATATTTCAAGAAATTTGACAATTATAAAAATTTATTTTTTCTTAGATATTTTTATGCGATTTTGCTCATACATCAAGTTTCAATTGAAAAAAAAAAAATAAAATCCTAAATTTATGTAGAATCAAATAATTACTTAATCTTACTCAAATTCAAACTCTAAGATTGCGCTAATTAACTTATTCAAATAGATTATAATTATTTGTAAATGAACTATTTTATTTTCAAATATTTCAAACACGTCATTTAAAAAATGAAAAACAGTTTGAGTAGGAGAAGTATTATAGTCAAACGAAAATCTATAAATAAACAAAAACACAGCACTCGCAGTATCTCTCCCGTATGGATATTGCAGTTCTTCCTCTTGCATCTAACTCTATGCAACGAAACTCAAAGTCTCGATATCAGCATTGGCATAGATGGAAGGAAGAGCCCTTGGTAGAGAAAGTTATCGTCTGAAATTTTGTCATGGGAGAGGTAAAAATTCTGAAGCGCGGAGAAATTTATGTACCGGACAAGATAAATCTTTTGAAGCCGAGCGAGGACATCAAAAAGAAATTGACAGATCATGCACTGAAGCAAGATAGGATTCTAAATTGCAATTATGCGAATAATTGGTTTTTCGGATCTACTTTTACACATGCTCCTCCTCAGTTCACTTCCATTGCCACTAAGTTTGTTGAAAAAGGGAGCATCAAAGTTTGAAGTCTGATTTTTCACGGAAGAGTGGTTGGTTTGATGAGAAAAATTAGTAGAAAACGGACCGGTCTATCATTCCGATTTAGATTTACGTATTTAATTTCGTATTGTATCATCTAAACAATAAAAAAAATATTTTTTTACGATTGGATTTCATATTATTAAAAAAGTTAGATTAGATAAGATAGATTAATAAATGCTAAAGCGTCTAAAGTAGATTTGATATCAATTATCAGGGTAACTTAAACAAAATAGTTCCAAATAAATTCAATACTATGGGTTTTTGCAAACCACACATACATATTGGAATTCGAATTTGTTCTGAGTCAGCATCAGTCTTGGAAGACCTAAAATTTTACTACTTTTTCTAGAGGAACAATAAAACTCAAAAACATAAGAAACCACTTCAGATATCTGATCGTCTTCAATATGGTCTTCAAATGACTTCATCTGCAAAATTTTAGTCACATGTAAATAAAACATATCTTTATTGAGTAATGGTCCGAGCAACAAAAATTGTGACAAGAAACCTGGTTAAATGAACGGACATCGACGTTAGATTTAGAGTATTTCTCCAGGGCCTATGAAACACATGAAACAATGAGTGAGTCATAGTGTTTTGTCTGAATTCATGAGCATCAGAGGAAGATTGGATCCATACTTGGTATTAAGAGACTGCAAAATCAAAACTGTCAGAAAAAAATGTGCTCTCAAGGAGGAATATGGAGTGGATACTGAGGAACCAGTAACATGAAAATAACAAATACTGACCTCAATTTGATCAACGAGCAGATCTAGAATATTTAAACCACAACAAACTTCAAGAGAAAGCCGGCAAAAAAGCGATATTTGAACCATTTCAGGTTCAAAAACTGGAATTCAACACATAAACAGAAAATAAATGGTATAATATTAATAGCTGAAGTGAAGTTAGCATATTCAATGTAAATCCCCAATTTTTTTTTTTAAATATTTATTTTTCGTAATTTGAAATTCTTAAAATTTTCTCAAAATTATTTTTCAAATTAGGTTTAAAATTGAGCGTTAAAAACTCTAATATCAAAATGTTGAAAGTCTTAAAACAATTTGCATTTATTACAGAAACTCAAATCATTAAATAACTTTGTTCAAAATTCGAAATAAACGCAGAGTCGAGTAGAATTCATAGAAATAATTTATAAAACTTTACTAATAGAATATTAGAATGTCAACATAATTTATTAAATCCAAATAAAAGAGTAATACGAATTATCCTCGAATAAAGCAAAAAACATACAAAATTAATTTCATCTCTCGAACTCAAAATATTTCCTTCCTCTGTATGCTTGCCTGCTTCTAGAAGAATCTTGATCGACTATAATTACTCCTCAACAAAATCAATCTATATCATAAAACTATTAATGAGAAATAATCTTAGCAAGTAAAACACATGCATATGCAAATTTAATTTCATACGTTACCGAATTCATACTTAAGAATTATATACTGTTTGGAACTCATTTTTCAACATTTGTTTAGGCTTTCATTAGCCATCACATATTTTTTGTCAAATCCAGCTTAATAGTTATACTAGTTGGAACTAATTTTGCAACCTTCGTTCAAACTTTCATTAGTCATCTCTTTTATGTTCAGACTTTCATTAACCATCACATTTTCGTTTAGACTCACATTAGCCATCATATTTTCGTTCAGACTCACATTAGCCATCACATTTTCGTTCAGACTCTCATTAGCCATCACAATCCGTCAATTCCATCAGATTCATACATTCATGCATACAAGATATCCTACTATTTTTATCTTTTTATATTTTTATGTCAATGTCTAACCATATAAGTCCAATTAAAATATCACAATAAATAATAAATTAATATAAAAAAAATATTTTGCATATTATGTTTTGTGATGTATAATAACCTATGGACAAAACATTTAAAACTAGTGTTTTACTTATTTGAATTTCATGTGTGAGGTTTGAATTTATCTGCAAGCTCATATGATTCTTTAATCACCTAAACCCATTATTTCATTATTAATATAATAATTTTATTTAATAAACTCATTAGAAATAAGGTGGAAATGCTTGCTCAAATAAATTTGTGATTGAGTTGGGCTAGACTTGGTTCAACTTAGTTGGGTCAAAAACTCTCGATCCAATCCATATATGATGGAGTGAAGTGTCTGGGCCTAAGCTATCTTCTGGGCTAAGTCGTATCTATTGTCTTGATTCGGACTTATTTACCTTCCAGTTTTGGGTTGGGCCTAGAACAATTGGGTAGAATTAGGTCGCAATGGAACTCTGCAAGATCAGCATGAACTGGGCCGGTGAGACTTGATCCTAATGTTGAAATTGATTAGTTTAGTGGGCCAATTTAAAATAAGCAAAGAAAACTCCAGCTTAGCTTCTTCTTACCCATTCCCCGCGGTTTCCCTTTTGCCAACAGTGAGGGTTTGTTCATTCCAAAAGGCAGCGAGCAAAGGATGTTCGTGCACAGAGAGAAAGTTTGGTTGGAGAGCAGTCCTTGCTGACGCAGAAAAAAATGAGATTCGGTCGAGAGAGAGATTCTTGCCAGAGGGAATTGATCGATTGCTCTAGGCAGAGTCGATGCTTCCTTGGATAAATTCGGCTCGGTCTGGGCGGCAAGCGGTGGTCGGAGTAATGAAGGGTGGTTCCGGCGAGGTAAGAGACTCTCGAATGCTTCTTTGTGTCACAAAATTTGGGAGAAGAGAAATACTTAAAGGAGAATAATAGGAGGTTGGAACTGGTGCTAAACTTTCATAGTTAACAACATTCACTTCTGGGTCTGATATTTTCCTCGTCTGCTCGATTCGCTCTAACTCATCACTTATGAGACATTGAAACAAATAAAATAAAAATCAGACGCACAACCTCCAACTAAACAAATAAAAACATGAACTTGGGTACCTCTTTTTGGCGATAGCAGCAGCATTTGCCACAGCAAAGCGCTTCTGCCCGTGAAGGAAGTTTTAGTGATCAAATTACAGAATAAATGTATAAATTGGACCGAAGTATTAGAGGAAACAAGGTAAGAAATTTTATTATAAAACTCATCCGGCATAGTCTAGTCCACAAGGGCCACAACCAGAATCTGCAAGCGATCCACCTCGCGAATAACCGACGACTTCCTCTCTGTATCCAAAACTACAAAGCAATTAGGAGGTTGCGCAAGACCAAAATAGAGCCTCTGTGTTACGGTAGTTTACCAGTAACAAGTAACAGGGCTGACAAAGCTGAGAAGAAGAAGAAGATTGAGAGAGAAAACTTTTTCTGAATATGTTCTATTTTTTCCTCTATTATTTCTCTCCTTATATTTCTTACAACAGTTTATCGATGAGACGGTTGTAACCGTATTTGGTATTTCAATGGCCAAGTTCTAATAAAATGCTGAAATTCCTCTTTTAAATTTGGCCATTCAAATTGAGAGTGTAGCTGTTTAATAGTTCAAAAAATACCTGCATGACCTCCAAAAAGCGAAGAATGATATTCTCGAATAAGCTCTTGACGAAGATTAGAGTGTTTGCTTAAAACTATTCTTCCAATATGAATGACAAGGCCATTTTTCTGAATATTTCTTATTTTTCCTCTGTATTATTTTTTCCCTTATATTTTTGAATGTTATAACTCAAGTTAGGGATAAAAGTTTACAGCAGAAGAGAGAAAGAAGAAAGCCAGGCTGGATTAACGATTTCATTTGTAATTGAAATACTAAATACGATTACAACTGTCTAATCGATAAACTGCTGTAAGAAATATAAGGGGAGAAATAAAACAGAGGAAAAAGTAGGAAATATTCAGAAAAAGTTCTCTCTCAATCTTCTTCTTCTTCTTCTTCTTAGCTTTGTCAATCCTGTTACTGGTAAACTACCGTAACATTGGTGCTTTCATTGATGTCTGAAGGTACGAGATCTCAAGCAGCTCAACATCTGATTGTGGAAGAATGCCGCAACAGATTAGCCAGTCACAAACAAAAATTCTCCCGGGTCAATGCAATGTTGAAAGAAATCAGCGTGAAGTTAACCTCCATGTAAGGAAGAATCGAGAAGCAAATTCATAATCCAGTTGTTGTTCCGTTGGAAACGTCCTGTAATAAAGATAAGAATGTTGACAATTTTGCAGAAAGTAGCTACAAACCAATTCGATCAATTAAACTAGATGTTCCACGATTCAACGGGGAAGACCCTAATGGATGGATTTTTAAGGTCGAGAGGTTTTTTCTATTACCATGAAGTAGATTATACGCAAAGACTAAACATCTCTTCATTCCATTTAGATGGTATTGTGCTACAGTGGTTCCAATGGATGCATAGAAACGAAATGATAACGACTTGCAAGAATTTTCTTTCAGCTTTAGCGGCTCGTTTTGGGCCGTCAGAATATCAGGATTTACAAGGAGAGTTATCGAAATTGACTCAAACGACAATAGTACTTGATTTCCAAAATCGATTTGAGTTCTTGATGAATCAAACAGTGGGCATTTCTCCTTCTTTTTTACAAAGTTGCTTCGAATCTGGGTTAAGAAGTGATATCCGGAAGGAGGTACGTGCCTTGAAACCAGTTTCCTTAGATCAAGCTATTAATTTAGCTAAACTCATAGAGGATAAGTTGAATGATTATGGAGGAAGATATTCTGGTTCACGATTTCTGTATCAACAACAAATGAAAGTTAACAATACAAACCCTCCAATACTTCCAACACCAATTAGACAGCAAAATTTTTTATCGTTAATTGTGAAATCTTCAGATATACTAGTTAAACGTTTAACATCTACTGAGATGATGGATAGAAGAGAGAAAGGTCTCTGTTTTAATTGTGATGAGAAATTTAACAGAAATCACAAATGCAAATCAAAACTATTTGTATTGATGATTGATGATGATGAAGGTTTTAACAATGATACAGATACAAGTACACGATATGATTCAATTACAAATGAAATCGTTAATCCAGCCTGGCTTTCTTCTTTCTCTCTTCTGCTGTAAACTTTCATCCCTAGCTTGAGTTGTAACACTCTGGCGCTCTTATGCCTAGACCTAAACTTCTTGGGGCTTCCACTATTGGCAAGAAACCTTCCCATTCTCCAAAGAATCTTGTCGCTAGGGTTGTAGCATCCAATTTTCTAGTCATCTACTCGACAATCTCGTTGAAGAGGGGGTTTGTATTAATGAACATGAACCTTCCCTTTTGACGCACCAAGGAACCGATGAAGTCGCACACATTGCGCATGCAAATAAGGGTTCTGCTCTTCCTGCTAGAGTCACGTAGGCAGAAAAAGAGCTCCACCAGAACAGCCCATAATATCGTCTAGCCTGTAACACATTCCACTCCTTACTCTCGAGCTTCTTCTTCACTGATTCCCTTCCATAATCAACGGCAGCCTTTTGTAGCGTCTCTCAATTCACAAATCCAATAACGAAAGATCCGATTCCAATTGCTAGGGTTTAACATAATAATTTAATTAAATTCAAATGGTAAAATAAAATTCAGTCTTCATTTATGAAGACTCAATTTTTAATTAAAGTTTTAAAATATTTTTTTTCTTAAAAATCTTTATATTATATTTAATTTTAAATAAATTTCTAATCAATTTTTATTAAAATTTAATATAAAATATTTTGTAAGTTACTTTTAATTACACTTAATAAAAATGAGATTGCGTTTACTCTCTTATGCTACTCTTTAAACATATTTTTTGATGAGACAAATAATAATTAGTACAATTAAAGTACAATTAATATATGAAATTAAAAATAATTATTTATTATATTTATTGCATCAATTATTATTTGATATTTCAGTAAATATATTGAGAGAATAAAATAAAAGAATTAACACGAAATTACTCTAACAAAAACATCTTTGGTGGATCTTCTATTGCCGTACCAACTTATAGTTGACCGGTCACATATCTAATTTGTACGTGGGTTCTCTCTAGTTTTGATTTGACTTCCTCACGCGGTCCCTATCCTTTGCGTATAAATAAATTATTCTTTGAAAAATACCCCTAAATAATTATAAATTGACTTAAAATCTTGAGATGACATAAACTGTCGTCGTAGATTTTAAAAAGACATCCCTTGGCAACATGTCGCTTTACAAGGAGTTGAATTACAAACCCTAGTTTGCAAGTTGCAATATCTTTGTCATCTTTGATTTGGAAATTTCACCAAAAAAATCAGTTCATTTTTCATTTGCAATCGGAATTCTAAAGTTGGATATTATCGAGCTAGATCGGCTAGTTTTCTTTTGACCAACTTCTATTCACATTCGAATATTTGACTCAAATGTGTCGCTTGTAGGGTTATAAATCTTTGTATAAATACGTCTAGACGCGCCTATTGGACATATCACAAAGTTAGTGAATGATTCTACAATTTAAATATTAAATTATTGAACTATATGTTTAGTGATTTTATCATTGGTTATGATTGAAATAGTCAAATATTTTATGTCATTTGAAAATTAGGAGTAACTCCAACAACCCAATTAAAAATATTTGACTACTAAGAGTTTCACGAAGGAATGTGAAGATCGTTTATTACATTATTATTTGTATGAAAAATTTCACAATTTTATCGAAGGACTTGAAATAATACTATTGTCAGACTCTTATTCTGTGATAATTTTGTACAATCGAAATAATTTTAAATGCCAGTTGTGTACGGAACATCAGTGGCTGGAAGCCAATTATCTCCGTCGATAAAGTTTTCAACGGTGAATTGTGAAGCTTCTGAAGCACTTGTGATGACATGATATCCCGGCCAGTTAACTCGATCGGCAGTTGATGATCCAGGACCATTATTCATATACTCACCGTAATACAACGTCTTCAAGGCAAAATCGCCACTCCACTCCATCCATCCGGCGGGATTAATCAAGCTATCGAGGTATGTCTTCATGAAAACGGTTCTAGAATACTCCTTCCACGGCCGCCCTAAGTACGTCTTGACCGTACTAACCACGGGCTCTAACTCCGCTGAGGCTGTGACTCGACAATTGATAATCGAAATCCCTGTGTTTTGGTTCTGATCGGTTCGGCCTTGAGCAGTGAGAGTGTTGGTCTTGTTTGGAGGTTTGCGTGGAAAGATATTACAGTTTTGGAGCACAACAGCAGCATTGCCGAAAATGAAATCAACTGTGCCGTAAATGTCACATTCTCGATAGAATTGTCGTTCCGAGTGGACGTAAAGGGTGTCTTGATAGCCTTCAAAACTGCATTTGTAGAACACCGAGAAGTCTGAGCCTGACCGGAGAGCCACTGCTTGGTGGTTTTCCGGGCCGGCCGTGTTTACAATTGTGATGTCACGCCCAATAAAACCATCTCCAACCACAGCTGCATGAAAAATATTATCAGTAAATCAGAAAATAAAAGATTATTGTAATTAAATCAAATAAAAATTATTGCAACTAGCCGAATGCATATTCAAACTAAGTTGTTCTTTGTGGGTCATATTCTTGCTGCAGAAGCAATTTAATGGGCCATTGCAAAACCTAATTAAACGCTGAATTATCCATTTTTCTTCTTCTTCTTTCCAATTCTACTATTTTTTACAAATTTAGTTGGCTTGATCTCAATTGAAACCTTTCCAGTTACCCACTACAAAGCAATCAGCACCCTTTAACAATACTTTTTTTTAAAAGTTTTTTAGAACAGTTCAATTCAAAACATTGCTGTCGTCCTGCTAACTATCATATTTTTCTTGTAGTTTTATCTTCTGTCTGAGTGGCAGTTAGGTTTTGATCTTAAAGGTCGTCTTCTATTTGACAGTTCATGCGATAATGGAGGTATTTGCAGTAGAATGGTAAAAAGAAAAACTTACCAACTGTGGCTGACCGGAAGGTTGTGCTACCTCCACCAACGCTTTTACTTCCGGTAATGATGGTTTTTCCAATTCCATCTCCGATCAACATGATGTTCTTCGTTTTTATCTCGATGTTCTCTGTATAAGTTCCTTCTTTCACGTAAATCACGTACCTCCCAGTACCCGACCGGTCAGAAGCAGCTTTAACAGCGGCACTAATCGTGTCATAATCTCCAGACCCATCTTGAGCCACCACTATATTTGCAGATACCGCCGGAGAAGGCGCCTGCAACAGTTTCCGGTCACCTGGCTTAACCCACGTCGGAAACCCGTGTTTGTATTTGGGTTTCGGGTTGTAAAGAGGTCTGTTTAGAGACAAAGTGTTGCTGATCAATTTCGATACGTTGTTAGACATCAATGGAGGAAGGTAGTCGGTGACGCCGAGCTCTGTGAACCCATTCCAGCAGGTCTCGAGGTTTGTCAGAGCCGTACTCAGCCATGACTGCGAGTCGTAGTCGCTGCACTTGACGTTCGGGTCGATGGTTTTGTTGAGCTTTTCAATGGTGTATTTGTAAAGCTCAAGGCAGTCGGCCCAGGCAGCCTTTTCTTTCTCGTTTCTGCACTTGAGGCCAAGTGAAAGCGTGTTCTTCTCTGCGTTTACAGCTCGGTCTAGAGCTAGTTTAATGGCGATTTTCAGAAAATCAGATTTGTCTCTGATGGGCAAAACAGAAGGGTTTTCATTTAAGAAATACTCGCAAGGTTTTGGATATGGCATTTGGCTGCACCAGCTAATAATTTCCTTTCTGGAGTATCCCAAAGCGGTGGGAGAGAGAAGAAGAAGATGGAGGAGAAAAACAGAGAAGAGAATTCGCAGGGCCGCCATGGCTGTAGAGCTCGATGATGACGATGATAGTGTCTGTTCTTCTCCATTTTTAAGCGTTTATATATAGAAGACATGAATGAAAATGGTGTTTCTCGGAAGGGACCAAGCGAAAGGGTTGAACATGTCGCTGAGGACTTTGTATAGTTTTTAGTTCTTTCATTTTCCATCTTGTCTTAGTTTTCATTAAAATATCACACTTTGAGAATCATTCTCATACATAGTAGTTACTTATATTTCTATTTTTTATTTAATAATTAAGTTTGTAATTAGAATAAATTTGTTACAAACGCAGATCTCACCTTAAATATAACTTTTGAGCCAAAAGGTAATACCCCGATCGACTGACTATGTATTAAGAGTATCGTACATAACTTCACTATGTCTCGGACCAAAAGATCAAACAAAAAAATTGATTAAAGGGTTACCGATTTTCTTCTAATCATTTTGTTTAATTGAAGTTAAAATACGAAATTATGTCATTTGTTTAGGGTTTTATGGTGTTTGTCCATTTGTGTCGTGGGTTTTTGGTCTTGGTTTAGGTGGAGTTGACTGGTCAGGCAAAATCACGAATTTAACAGGTCTCATTGTTTTTGAGTTAGAACGGAGAGATGTGTGGAATAGGAGGAGGATGGTTTTAATATGCCCTTTTGGAACAATTCGGGCTTTGCTCTGAATTGATCAACTCCTCATGCAGTCATGCTTGTTGTTTGAGAGTTTATAGTCAAACACTTTTGCCTCACAATTTTGATGTTTTATAAATCTCTCTCTCTCTCTCTCTCTCTCTCTCTCTCTCTCTCTCTCTCTCTCTCTCTCAACATGGTCTACGGTTAACCTCTATTTTCACATATTAGGGTTGTTGTTTTCACATGCAGAGATATCCTGATAGCCCTAGCAAACAGCCAAAAGTGAGTCATAAATTGTCTCACGTTGACGGTTGATTGGGCAAATCTGTTTGTTTTTGCTTCTGATATTTTATTTTTTATAAATGATGTTGGAGAATTGTACTTTCACATTTACAGAAAATAAAAATTCTTATACTTAATTTTATGAAAAATAAATAAATTCATTATTAAATTAATTGCTATAAAGAATATTTCTTGGTCGTGGAAGACACTTATTATACCAAACTTTGCATAATAAATAAATATTTTCATTATTCGTACAACAAATATACAAATAAAAATTATACATAACCAACATTTCTAATAAAATAAATAAAATTAAATATGCAATATAAGTTACGAAAAGAGAATGAATTCGACTTCATTCGTCAATTTCGTGACACTCAAGCTCGGCTTATTTTAGGTTGACACGTAAAGCTAACGACCCGAAATAGAACTATTTAAGAATTGATAGTTGATACTACTCGACTCGCTCGTTTGACATATCTAATGAAGATTGTAAAGTTCTGTTTAACCTAACTTTTTATTTTTAAGAGGAAAATAAAAATCTTTTTTTAATAATAAATAATTTAATATAATATAACATTAATTCTTTTCGTGTTTCCGTAATCATATTGACCCAATTAATTAATTACAACATGGTTACTCTACCTCGGAAATATTCACTGACCTTGATTTTAAATCATAAGTCTAATATATTAAATATTTATTGTCATTAACGTGGAATTGTGGAACACCATCAATTTCTACAATTATTAAATTAAATATTTAGTAAATAATCTATCAATTGGACTAAAAAAAATTTTTTTTTAAATAAAATATTGAAGAAAAGGATAGAAATAATATCGTCTTGACTTCGTGGGATGCAGATAAGAAGAAGCAAGGCATCTTTGAGTTGACCAATTAAAATGTCTAATAGTTTCAATGATTAATTGAAATATTTAGAAAATAAGAATATTAGGTTATTACCCTCGCATAAGTACCCTAGCCATGTCAACCTGAAAACCATACATTATTTCCTACTTGCATACGTATGATATGTATAGAAAACTTCTTGTATTCCTTTAATCTATTTAATCTCATAGTTTTGACATCTTAGGAGAAATATATATATATATATATATATATATCATTTTGATATTTTTGTAAAAATTGCTATTTTTTAATCATTTTCTCCTTTTTTTTTATGTTTTAGGTAAAATTTCAATTTAGTTAGTATAATATTGTCTGATTTTGATCAAAGTCTGCACCAATTGTATTCTATATTTTATCCAAAAATATGTTGTACGAGGTTGTTAGGTGAATTCTATGAAACATCCATCTTCATCACTCTCGAGCGATATAAAATTGTGCATTTCTCTGATATATACTGGGTTGGGCCCTCAAAATTACTTGGTTTAGTTTTTTCTTTTTCCTTGAGGACTCGATATTCTCTTCTACCACATTTCCAGTTATATTTTTGGCATTGCAAAATCTTGTTCCACTACTAGAATATTATCTATTTAGGTCGAAACTCATAAGATTTGGTTCGAATTTTACTGCTAAATACATCATACTAGATTGAGAGGAACACTGTAACACCCGGCATTTTTTCCATGTAATAATCTGTTGAATTATTATATGGATTTAAATTGCCATAAATACAATAACTATTTTGTTGTGAAGTTTTGGAGCATGTAGTGTGGGGTGAACCAAACCAATTTGTAACCAAACTAACGCTAAGTTTAAAATGCATGGAAGGGCAAATTGGAGAGAAACTAAGGTTGGTGGGAGATAGTCAATGGATAGCTGACATATGGCAGCTTGTTGAGGAAGTTAAGTTCTTCCTCCCACGCGAGATCCTCTTCACTTCTCTGCTCTGCTCTCTCTCCATTCTCTTCTCGATATTCTCTCTTCCAGTCGACAAGCAACCATTGAAGATTTACTTCAATCTCCTCAGATTTTCTTCTGCTCCTCCGCTAAGGTAAACATCTACTAATGCTAACAAGTTTAGACAAGTTTAATGTGGGTTTTTCCCAAAGTTTAGGGTTATGGTATTTTATGAAAAACTCACTGTCTTTGGATGAAAACACACCGGTTTGTTTTCTAAGGGTTTGAATGAGTTTGGAACAGACTCTTCTGACTTATTTGTTAGCATTTGTAGCTTGTTTATTTTCTGAACGTACATGTACAGGTTCGAACATTTCCGAGACTTTCCGGCTAACTGCATCGAGGATAACAGGTAAGTTCATACCCGTAGGTTGGCCCTTAAGGCCTTACATCACGGAGGTACTAGGTATTTCTGTTCTGTCGGGTTGTTTTCGGGTAGAAGGATTAGAGTTATGTTCTGTGTTTCCCCCCTGTTATGTTTCTGTTGTCTTATTTCTGCTGTCTGCCTGTTTAAGTTCAAGCACCGTTCATGCATACACGTTTTCTCTGAAAGACATGCAAATATTTTCTGTACACTGTTTGAAACTAAACAAGATAAAATCCGATTAAAATATACCAGGTTAAGTGCGAGACGGGGACTGGCCCCAGAACTGTTTACTGTTTACCGTTTACTGTACTGTATCCCTGAATGTGCCTGATAGTGCACCCTCCCCCTCCCCCACTGTTTGTCAGTTCCCCTATAAGCTCCACTTAATTCTACTGCCACTGTAACTTAATGCTCTGTACTGTCACCGTATTTCTGAAAAACTGCATGCATAGCATTTTGCATCACTGCATTCTGATTATGTCCTTACTGAGTTTTAGACTCATAGGTGAACTCTCTGATGTAGGTACTGAACCTGAAACCGAGGACTTTGTTCCTCAAAATGACGATCTGATGTAACTGGTGGATCGAGCTCACAGGGTGGTTGCTGCAGTTAGACATAATTTTGTTCTGAGGTTCAAGTTTTTAAAATATAGTTTATATTGTAAAGTTTTATGAAATTCTGGTCTTTGTGTTAAAAGCTCTGTAGAAAACTTTTGTTTTGGGAGTTTCTGTAAATATATGTTAAGTTTTGTACTGTCTTTGAAATTTTGAAACAATGTATAGATTCTGTTTCAATGTTTAAAACCGCTGGATTTGACAGTTAAGTTTGTATTCTAAAGTATTCTAGAATTTGTTTGGGATATTCTCTGATAATCTGTGCATGGATTGTCTCAGGTTTTGGAATAATCCATACAGTTGTTTTCTTGATCTTCTGTTAGGTTTTCTAACTTCTGTCATGTTCCCATGTATGTTTTAAAACTGTGTTTAGAATCGGGTTTGAAGGTTTGAAGCCCTTATGCCTTCTGTTTGAAGTTTTCTGTTCCTATGACTTCCTGTTAAAGTTGTCAAGTTTTGCCTTAAAAGCTGCATCTTCCGATCACGTTCACTGCTGCTTTAAGCATACATCCACCGATAGTCACTGTTCACATTTTGTCTTATTCACATCCACCGCCAAACAGTGATTTTGCCTTAGATTTTTCCTCCTGCCGATCTCGTTTATTGTCTGCATCCACCGATGACGTCATCCATCTTCCGGCTGACCTCATCTCCTTCTACCGATTTCGTTCACTGCCTGCATCCACTGGTGACGTCATCCATCTTCCGGCTGACGTCATCTTCTTATACCGATTTCGTTCACTGTCTGTTCCTACTGGTGAACTCAATTCTTGTTTATAGTTCACATCCACCGATTAGCACTGTTCATCTTTTGTTATATCTGCATCCACCGATAGCTTCTACCTTCTGCCCAGTTTTACTCTCCTCCTTCCGATTATCACTGTACACTTTTGTTTTATTTAATCCACCGAAGCTCTTTTTATACTAAGTCTTCCGCCAGCCTGAATTCTTTTAAATTAAGTTCATTTCTGTTTTCTGCTTCACCCGAGAACTCTCTCTCTCTCTCCCTGTAAATGTTTTCTGTTACTCACTGTAGTTTCTCCCTCTTTGTAAAGTTATGTTTTTAGGATTTGCGATGACAATGCATGTTTCCTGTCATTCGATTCTGTTTCTCTGTAAATATTTTAAAAGTATAATGTCCACTGTTTTGACCGATCTGTTCAAAGAAAATAGTCACTGTTTTCCGTCCACTGTCCCGGAGTGATGGCTCTGATCCCAGACTCCGATCGGGGCCCGGTTTCGGGCTGTCACAAAAACTATATTTATGAATTATTCATCTCTGTCACCCTGCGAGATATGAGATTGTGTACTTAGGACTTGACATTTATTGTTATTTAATTTTGGGTTATTCTTGCCTTCACAGATGTAGCTGTTACATTTTATGATAAATATGTACGTGTTTTAATTTATTTAGAAGAACTCAAAATAGTCTCAGAGATTTAATTTATTTCCAAACATAATGACGTGACAGTCTAACATAGAGATACGATAGTATTATGTACGAGTTAAAGTCCAAGTTTCATTAAGTAGAAGGACGTGACATTCACTAACACATCAACGTGTTACTTTTAATGTGTACCTAGTAGTTCATAAGGAGAAAAACAAAGAATATAAAATATCAATTGCTGCCACAAAGATTTGTCAACTAATGCAATACGCCAAATGGCTTGAATTTTTGTTATATCAGACATGACATTTATGAATATCGTCATCATCCTTTATTAATATCATTATCAACAATCAATATTTATCATTTCGAATCCATGGTAGATAAATCACCAACTTCCGATAAGTTGACTTTGATTATACAGCTTACGTGGCTTGATCCTAGCCTTCCTCGTGGCTTTCCAGCCAGTTAGCTATGTGCTTCACATTTTTTAAAGACATGGGACTTGTCTGCATGTTTGAAAATACTAAAAACTTCACAATATAAAATTCTCAAGTTTGATATTATAATCTATTTTGATGTTAAGATTTTGGATAGAAGTTTGATCAAAAATATTATTTAAAAGAAAAATTTTATTTATTTTAACTTTGAAGTCGATGGCCTCTTGAAATTCTGGCGATTACGTACAAAAGAAATATAAGTTACGACTTTTTAATTTATGTTATTGAGGTTTTTGATTTTGAGGAGCATATTGTAACAGCTCACCCTGTAAAATCAACGGCGATCTAAGATTCTGTTGATTATGAGGGTATAGTCCATACCAGTGGAGGTGTAGAATTCAATATTATTTTGAAAAATGAAAAATAGATAATTTATAAGTAGAATTCTTCTTCATACCTAGTACTATGCATTTTGGACTAACTCAAAAATAAATCTTTGCGAATTTCGCCTAAAAGCAGACAATATTGTACTAAAAATACTGGAAAACTCTACACATATAATGATTGAATCTAATTTTGATCAGTTAATCAAACTAGTTCATGCTCGTCGAGGGGTATAACGATATTTGAGCTGCGACCAAGCCATAGAAATAGAGCTCGAGCCGCGACATTTCTTTCTTTAAATGTTGCAACTTAGACTCCTTTGGGTCACAACTCGGCTTACTAAATTCATCATTTTTAATCTTTGGTTCACATGTTTAATTATTTATCTTGATCATAATTTAAAATATATTAAAAATTAACTAAAACTCAAAAATAAACATAAAACTTTGCTTATAATGATAACAAATAACTCTAATTTTCATAGAGTTATCAATATCAATGATAATCTTGCACGTATTTTCCGTATATCTCTTTAGATACTTTAAATTTTTATTCACTAAAATTTTAAACATTATCTAAAACTTTATTTCGATTTACTTAGATTTTTAATTATTTACAAAATTGACGGATTTATAGTACATGTATTTGGTGTGCACTAATTGAAATTTTAACGACATTGCCTAGTGACATGAGTCACAGGTGCACTTATGACTGTATCCATGGCTTGGAGCAATCTTTGGGAGCTAATAATTGAACTTGTCTGAACGTAGGTTAGGGCCTAAGTAGGTGGGAGATGTAACAGAGAATTTATCACTGCTGATATGCTTTTCTTGGACTTTCCCAACACGTATCCATTTTCTAGGTTGCCAAACACTAAGTTGAACAATTTTCTGGAAACACGTGTGGAAAAACATGTATGGGGTTGGTGGGGTTGTGTTCTTTGTCGGTGAGTTTTGGAATATAATGCATTAATTTGAAGCTGTCGTTGAGTAGCCTTTGCTAAGTCTAAATTTACAACATTTTTAATGTTTGATGATGTAACATGTTACATAATCTTATGTGTCACTAATTTAAGAAAGTTCTTTTTTTTTAATCATGTTACGTATTTTGATTGTTTTTTTTATTAGGTTAACTGAACTTTTATTCGTAATTGACTTTTTTCATATGATATTATTTACTCGATGAATTTCAATTATGCCCATTTGATTATTTGTTGATCTTATTTACATTAACATGTTTTTCTAATTTATATGTTACGCAATTATTATACTAACAAGTTCATCAAAAAATACGATATATTGAAGTTATTTCCATTTTAATAAATTTCAAAATTCATTAGATATATTTATAAATTTCAATTAAATTAAGAATAATGTTATATTTATTCTCTTAAAATATTTACTGACGTGTCAAATAATAATTGATATAATTAATGTAATAAATTAATTATCTATGATTTATTATATTAATTGTACCAATCAATATTTGACATATCAACGAATATTATAAGATAGATAATAGAATAAAAAAATAAACATATGAGTACTCTTAAATTAATTGTTGTAGTAGAGCTCACTAGTATATATATAGACACAATTATGAAACATACATATACAACCTCCATGGCAGGAACCACTAAAGCTTAAGTCTCACAACGGATTAAAACTTCGGTTAAAACCAATTTGAATTTCAAAATATGAATTTAATTTAAAACACACCGTAAACTAAAAATTTTAACAACTAAAATTTTAAAATATCAAAAATCTAACAAATCAAATCCTGGTGGTGGGCTGGTCCTGGAGAACGGAGGGTCATTCTCTGTGTGCCAGGACCAGGGGGCCGATCTGGGAGAACGGTCTCGTTCCTTCTTTATTTTATAAATTAATTAAAAAATAACAAACGATATTAGATTTACTTAAAAATTTTACCACATGTTCACCCCATTATGAGAAAATAATATGAAAATTTTTGTGATTTTCTAACAGTTGTATGAATTATTGTAATTTTAAAGAATTATTTTATAAAACATGGGTAAAACAGTTATAATAAATCATACACATGTTAGAAAATCACAAACATTTCAAGTTTATTTTTTCATAATGTGACAAACATGTGATAAAAGTTTCAAGTAAATACAATATTGTTTGGTATTTTTTTTAAATACCATTTGTTCCTTCTTCATTTTATAAATTAAATTTTAAAAAAATATTAATCGATATTGCATTTACTTTAAATTTTTACCACATAGTTACCATATAATAGGAAAATCATCTGAAAATTTTCGTGATTTTTTAACACTTCTATGATTTATTGTAATTTTAGTTAATTATTTTATAAAACACGCGTAAAACAATTATATGTGTGCCAGGACCGGGAGGCCAGTCCCTGACAACGGGGAGCCATTCTCCGTGTGCCAAGATCGGGGGGCCGGTATGGGAGAACGACCCCATTATTTCTTTACTTTATAAATTAATTTTTAAAAAATATCAAACGATATTGGATTTACTTGAAAATTTTATCACATGTTCAACACATCATAAAAAAATAATTTAAAAATTTTAGTGATTTTCTAACACTTGTATGAATTATTATAATTATTTTACATAAATTTTATAAAATAATTCACTAAAATTACAATAAATCATACAACTGTTAGAAAATCACGAAAATTTTTCGATTATCTTTCCATGATATGGAGAACATGTAGTAAAATTTTTAAGTAAATCAAATATCGTAGTTATTTTTTTAAAGCTAATTTATAAAATGAAAAAGGAATAGAGGCCGTTCTCCCAGACCGGCCCCCCGGTCCTGCCACACGGAGAACGCCCCCATTCTCTAGTACCGACTCTGCAAGGATTTGATTTATTAAGTTTTTTATACTTTAAGATTTTAATTATTAAAATTTGTAGTTTAGTGAGGATTTCAAATTTTATTGATATTTGGGTGGTTTCAACCATGCAACATACAGAGGAGAGGTGGACGTTTATACTAACAACTGAATACATGGCTGGTTGAAATTGCGGCGGTGCGTGTTCATGCGTGAAACTGATTACCTGAAAAACACCCCACAAAAGTTTGCAAATCAAAGAAACTTTCTCACAGTAGCTTCTTAGTAGTCTGAGACATGGTTATGATACTTTTCTACAAATTTAGTGTGTTATTCTCTCTCTCTCTCTCTGTAACGACCCTAATACTGTACCCGATATCCGTACCATATATTTTTTTTAACCTAATATCTTTAATTAAACACTGGGCGGAACCTAAATCGAAATCGAAACCGAAATCGAAATCGGAATTAAAATCTAAGTTTAAAACCATTTAAAACAACTTAAAACAAATTAAATAAAACCATTATTTAAAACTAATTTCGATTAAAATAAAAGGGGAGGGCAGAATTGACATTCTGCCCGAGGAAAGGAGGCCGCGCCCAGTCGCTGCAGCATGCAGCGACATATCGCTGCATGCACTGCATGCTGCAGCGATCGATCTCTGCAGCAATGCAGAGATCGATCGTTGCATATGCTAGCAATGCAGCGATCGATCTCTGCATTGCTGCAGAGATCGATCGCTGCACTCTATGCAGCGATCACCACGCGATCCCTTCTGTTTTCTCTTCTGTTTTCTCTTCTTCTCTGTTTCCTTTATTTTCACAAGTGCTCTCTAGATTCCAGAGAGCAACCAACACAATTCAACCTACTCCTTTCAACCTACTCCTAACAAAGTATCAGTTTATAACGTATTTTAAACTCAATCAACCCACAGCGGACTTTGCGAAATCCAACTGCATGGATAGCTCTAAAAATCGAGGTTATCCGTATCCAATCTACAACATTTCCAAAACATTTCTATAACGTTTAAATACTATTTTATAAACAATTTACCCAAAACATTCAAATGTAAACCTATCAACTACCAGAACCAAACATCCTATAACATCTACACAATTATCCAGCCAAAACATCCCAAAATCTATACATACTATCCCCACGGGTCAGGTGAGCCTCGACTGCGCCAGCACACCTCCGCAGCCATCCTCCGTCAACTGAATCATGCCTCAGGTGGAGGGACATCGTCCTCACCTGGTACCTCGAAATCTATGTCACCTACACCATACAACACACTATGAGATAAAATCCCAGTAAGCTCTACGTAAATGCGATGCATGCTGTGCTATGAGTTCATTAAACCATGTTTTATTTTATCTTACTATGCAATACTCAATAGGTGTCACCGAGATCCTATCCCTCTAACCAGAGAGAGCTCATCCAGCAGGCGGACTACTCTTTCCAGCTAGAGGCGGGGGGTGCACGCTTACAACACGTACAGCCGTGCCTGAGCCCCACCTCGCGTGACCAATACGCCTTTCGGCCAATAAGCCTTTCGGCCAATGCTATGCTCAATACGTCTTTCCCGCCAATAAGCCTTTCGGCCAATGCTATGCTCAATACGCCTTTCGGCCAATGCAATGCTTTACGTTATCTTTAAAACTCTGTGCGGAAATTCGTTTTCATGCTTTTCTTTAAAAACAGTGATGCGTGAACAGTTCAATATCTTACAGTAAACAAGCAATAATATGTACCATCAAGAATGTAAAGCGTAAACTATAAACTCCTAAAACCTAGCTACCTAGACTAAGTAAACATTAAATAAACGCATCTCCAAAACTCCTCGAGACGACATTCGACGTACGGTGTAGGCCAATCGGCCAGAGAAAAATCACGAGAACTTACCTCGTGTCAAAAGCAGCTCAAGCTCCGTCCACGAGCGTTGTTTCACCTAAGCAATTTACAAGGATTGACGTTAAAACGAGTTTAAGCTATCGATCGTCCAAATTTACAAAACCTTAACTAAGGAAACTTCCTACAGCTCTAATCCAATTCATTGAGCTATAACTCGAGCAATTCGCGCTTAGCACCGCAAATTCCAATTTACGAGTTATTCCTAAAATCTCGAAAATCCCTAATTTTAACATTTCAACAAATTGATTTAACTTCGTCCAATAACGTCAAATACGTGCAATATATACTTAATCACGGCTAACCTATTAATTACGAACCCTAATTCGCTTTTTTAATCGAAAACCTAACGAAAACCCAAAACGTATAACTCCGAAAAACTCGAAATAAACGTTCTAAAACTATAGATCCATACCTAGAGCGTCGATTGGAGGAGAAATCACGAAGAGAACGAAACGAACGGAGGTCGGATCGGAGTCGGATTGAAAATTTCGTCGGCGGCCGAGGGAGAGAAAGCTCTCTGTTTTTCGTGGATTCCAGGGAAGAAGAAGAAGAATGAAGGAGAAATAGATTTAGGTTAGATTTTATAATATTAACTTTGTAAATTACTATTCTGCCCTTCTTTAGTTTTTATATTGATTTCGTTCTTCGGTTCGTTAATCGTCTAGCTATTCGGTTTCATCAAATCTCCATATTTCACTAATAAGTCCCACTTGTTATTTGGGATTTATTAAAACTGTCCGTTCGCAATTCGGACCTCGTTTACTATTTTTACTAAAACGTCATCCATATTATGAAAAGCTTAATTGCTCGGAATATAGTGTTTGATCTCTGAAAATTTCCGTAAATTCCTTAAAATTCTTATTATTCGCTAGGATCGTAATGACGCTTTCTTTTCGGGAAACGGACCTGATTTGACATATTTACCAAAAATGCTATTATATAATAAAATATAATTATAATATATTATATCTGAAATCCATACAAGCTGGGTATTACATTCCACCCTCCTTATTCAGAGTTTTGTCCACAAAATTACATCATACAAATAAATCAGGATATCTAGTCATCATATCCTGCTGTCGTTCCCACGTCGCTTCTTCCACCTCGTGATTCCACCATAGAACTTTAACTAGCGGAATTTCCTTGTTGCGCAAAATCTTGATGGAAGTCTCCAAAATACGTACCGGCCTCACCTCATAGCTCAAGGTAGGCTGTACCTCGATCTCTGTAGCCTCCACGATATGCGAAGGATTGCGCAAGCACTTCCGAAGCATAGATACATGAAACACGTCGTGGATACCCTCCATAGAAGCTGGAAGCTGCAATCTGTACGCCAACTTCCCGATCCTCTTCAGAATAGGAAAGGGCCCCACATAACGAGGGTTTAGCTTACCCCTCCTTCCAAATCTCGCAATGCCTTTGAACGGAGAAACTTTGAGGTAGACCTCGTCACCTTCCTCGAACTCTAGCTCTCTCCGTCTGGTGTCAGCATAGCTCTTCTGCCTGCTCTGTGCTACCTCTATACGCTGTCGAATGATGGCAATCTTCTTTGCCATCTGCTGTAGAATCTCAGGACCAATGATGCTGGTCTCGCCAACCTCGTCCTAATACAACGGAGATCTACACTTTCGACCATACAGCGCCTCATATGGAGCCATGCCAATAGTAGCCTGGAAGCTGTTATTATAAGAGAACTCGATCAGTGGCAAATACCTGCTCCACGATCCCTGAAACTCCAGCACACACGCTCTGAGCATATCCTCCAGAATCTGATTCGTCCTCTCTGTCTGTCCATCAGTC
>CM039503.1:54501370-54827301 GCA_022432975.1 Begonia masoniana
AAATGAAGTTCTTTCTTTGCGGCACCTACCTTCCTCATTAAATGAGGAAGGTGTCTCGCAAAGAAATAAGTTTTTCTTTGCAAGCGTCCTGTCTGAGCCCTCTATATGAATAGAGCCTTCAAGTAGAGGATCGAGCATCCAAAAAAATGTAGATCTTGGATTTGAAGAGAAGTGAAATCTTTTATTAAACAGTAAAGAAGAAAATCACTTCTGAGTGAGAGAAAGAGAAATATAGTGACAATTGTTTTTTAGGGAGAGAAAAGAATAAGTCTGGAGAAATCAACTTTTATACTTTTGAGTACATTAAGAGTGATAATTTCTCTTAGTAAATATTTTTTAGGATATTCGATATCTAGAAAAATATTATAAATCCTATTTTTCATAGTGAGATCTTTCTAAACTCGGTCCCCGTGATTTTTTTTTTTCTAATTTGGGTTTCTACGTAAAATTCTCGGTGTTCATTTTTTTCTTACTTATTGGCCGTTATAATTTTACGATAGTGGAAAAATATTCTTTGTATGTTTCGAATTGCATCTGTCATCGTTTGTCGTATCGATTGGTTAGTGTGTAATTGTACTGTGTAAGTAAGTTCTGTCTAGGAGACTGGTATTTAAGTTGACCGTTTGTATCCCTCAATTCTTTCCTTGAAACTTATTTAAAAAATTAATTCTATCTAAAGAGATTTTCCAGAGCATGCTTTCTTATAAATTATCCTAATCATTACTTTTCACGTTTTACAGCGGTAGTATTATTAATATTGGTTTCACGGAAGTTTCGTTTGTTTTTTTTTTTTTTTGTTTTTTTTTGTTTTTTTTTTTTTTGTTTTTTTTTGTTTTTTTTTTTTTTTTTTGTTTTTTTTTTTTTTTTTTTGTTTTTTTGTTTTTTTTTGTTTTTTTTTGTTTTTTTTTGTTTTTTTTTGTTTTTTTTTTTTTTGTTTTTTTTTGTTTTTTTTTTTGTTTGTTTTTTTTTTTTTGTTTTTTTGTTTTTTTGTTTTTTTTTTTTTTTTGTTTTTTTTTTTTGTTTTTTTTTTTTTGTTTTTTTTTTTTGTTTGTTTTTTTTTTTTTTTTTTTTTGTTTGTTTTTTTTTTTTTGTTTTTTTTTTTTTTTTTTTTTGTTTTTTTTTGTTTTTTTTTTTGTTTTTTTGTTTTTTTGTTTTTTTGTTTTTTTGTTTTTTTTTGTTTTTTTTTGTTTTTTTGTTTTTTTGTTTTTTTTTTTTGTTTTTTTTTTTTTTTTTTTGTTTTTTTGTTTTTTTTTGTTTTTTTTTTTTTGTTTTTTTTTTTTTGTTTTTTTTTTTGTTTTTTTGTTTTTTTGTTTTTTTTTTTGTTTGTTTTTTTTTTTGTTTTTTTGTTTTTTTTTGTTTTTTTTTTTTTTTGTTTTTTTTTGTTTTTTTGTTTTTTTGTTTTTTTTTGTTTTTTTGTTTTTTTTTGTTTTTTTTTTTTGTTTTTTTTTGTTTTTTTGTTTTTTTGTTTTTTTGTTTTTTTGTTTTTTTTTTTTTTTGTTTTTTTTTGTTTTTTTTTTTTTTTTGTTTGTTTTTTTTTTTTTTTTTTTTTTTTTGTTTGTTTTTTTTTTTTGTTTTTTTGTTTTTTTTTTTGTTTTTTTGTTTTTTTTTTTTGTTTTTTTTTGTTTTTTTTTTTTTTTTTGTTTTTTTTTTTTTTTGTTTTTTTTTGTTTTTTTGTTTTTTTGTTTTTTTTTGTTTTTTTTTGTTTTTTTGTTTTTTTTTTTTTCACGAGTCATTGGGGCTATCCACGTCGCCGCCCTCATTATGATCCGAGCTCGATGGAAATCAATGTGAAGCGGCAGCCCCACGCGCCAACCTTTAAAGTGGTGAATGTACCTGTTCGCTTCGTCGGATCAGAGCGGAGTAGATCCGATTCGGCGCTGAAGATCCAGAAAGTGTTGCGCGGATTTTTGGTGAGGAAGAGCGTGAAGAAGATCATGGCGATGAGGCGCGAAGTTAATGAGATTGAGAAAAGGCTTCTGGAAAAAGAGGCGGTGGAGTTGATTCAAAGCAACACGAAGGAAAAGTTGAAGGTGAATGAGGCGCTGATGAATCTGCTTTTCAATTTAGATTCTGTAAGGGGTTTCGATTCTGGAGTTAGAGATTGCAGGAAGACGGTTATCAAGAAGGTAATCGGCTTGCAGGAGAAGGTTGATGCTATTGTCACCTGGAGGAAAGGCTGTTGATGTCATTAATTCTGTTCCGGCCGATGAGAACGACAATTCTGGGGACATAGTTATTTCGGAAAATATCAAAAATGACTCGGCAGATTTTGTAAATTCGGAACAACAGCGCGACGAAATTGCGGCTGAAGCTGAAGGTAACTGCGATTTTGCGGCGAATAGATTGAAAGGTGATGATAATGTTGAATCGATGCTATTTTCTCCTCATTCGAATGAAACGAAGATGCAAGAGGTTGGCGCTACCTGTGAGTCGCCCGAATCGCATTGTAGTAACTTGCTTCGAAATGCAGAGACGAATTCCGAACTGAAGCGTTCTGAGAGTGGGGAATCAATGAAATCAAGCAATACAGAAATAATCGGAGAAGCCGAGGAAATGATAGAGTCGGAGAGAAGATCTGAATTGAAGTCTTGCGAAATGTCAGATGATTTGGTAGATGAAAGAAAGGAAACTGATTTCATATCCTCCAAAGCCGTCGAAAATGGCGATCAAATTCCTTATGCAAGCGAAGGCGCAGAAGATAATTTACAAAGGATCAAAGCAGAGATCCAGTCAGATTCTCCCGCAAATTCAAAAAAACCAGGCGAAAAGGGAGAAGAAAACATCACTTCAATCCAATCAGGTGACAATGAAGCAGAAGAAAACAAGAAAAGCAACAAAGAGCTTCTGGAGAGAATGGCAGATGAAAACGGAAGAATGATAGGATTGATGGCGGAACTGTTCGAGAAAAACGAGATGCAGACTCGATTGCTGAAATCGCTTTCGCAGAGAGTAGAGCATCTGGAGAAGGCAATCATATGTGAGAAGCTGAGAAAGAAGAAGAAGAAGAGAAACGCTGCTTCGACTCTGGATTGTTCTGAAAAACGTCGAGAAATGAAGAATTTTGGAAAGAACGTGTAAACAGGGCATTGTGAGCGCGTCCTTCTAAATCAATAAACAATTGCCATTTTTTTCAATTTTCTTTCTTTTTATTTTATTTTATTTTAGATGGAAAATATATTAAACATTACTAATAACCTTATAAATTATTTACGGTTTTAAAATATCTGTTAAACAATTATTAATTCAATCAGTGCATTAATAATTATTTAATACATCAATAAATATTTTTAAATAATAAAATAAAAAAAATAAATATAATATTATTCGTAGTCACAAAACTAAAATTTCTTTAAAATTTTATTTTTTGGCACGTTTCATAAACTCTTTAGATAATTTAAATTCTACCGACCTTCTATCTAGTATCTAGAGACTTTTAGTTGTTGTTTCCATATCTGGTTTAATTGTAAGTTTTACTGAGTATGCCTTGTATACTGCTTTTGGACAACTCTTCTATAACTTTGTCGATGCATCGGATAAATTTAACTTTGTCAATAGCGTCAGGAAAGTGAAATCGGGTTTAAATCGATAGAGGGTTTAAAAACACTTAATTACGTGGATAATATTACATATTGGATTTAAATAATAAATTGAGTGTAAGTTCAAATTTTTGATAGCTCAAGAATTTTATATGCAATTTGTCTAAAAAAAATAGTGAATAGTAGTGTAGATACTAGATTATACTTTATACAAAAATTAGTTTATATTATAATTTTATGACGTTGGATAATTTATTTATTTAGTAATATAATAAATGATGTGTCATTTTATTAGTCATGACTTTGGCTGGACGTTGCAATTAGATTGAATTAAAAAAAGGACAACCTAGGAGCCATTTTGAGAATCTTTTACCGCCTGACCACTTTCATAAGTTTGTCGCATTTAATAATTTACTGATCTCTACCACAGCGATTATTTCAAAAGTCCCATAATTTAATTTTTTGGGTTAAATAGTCAACAAAAAAAAAAAATACCCATTTTCTTCGATTATAAGCACTCGTGTTTTAAAACACCTGGTTACTTGTTGCCTCGTTTGGATCACACCTGGTTACTT
This sequence comes from Begonia masoniana, assembly GCA_022432975.1. Taxonomy (NCBI): domain Eukaryota; kingdom Viridiplantae; phylum Streptophyta; class Magnoliopsida; order Cucurbitales; family Begoniaceae; genus Begonia; species Begonia masoniana. The sequence goes on from CM039503.1 coordinate 54,505,482, forward strand.
GTTGCCTCGTTTGGATCAGACGATTGAGATTGACCGGGTACGAGATTAGTAAAATACTACCATCAATGAGGAAATAAGTGTAAATAGTGCATGTAACGATCCCGTATTGCTTTTCACGAAACAAAATGAAAAAACAAACAAAGTCAAAGACACGTAATAAATTTAGTGTAACGACCTCATTTTTTCAGCACCGATATGTTCGCTCTGGGGATGGGCCGCAGCCAAATCCCCCATCCGACGTGTTTGGTGAGAACTTCCAAGGAGGTCACCCAACCTGAAATTGCTCTCGCGAAGCACTTTTAACTTCGGAGTTCTTATGGATCGTTGTCAACGTGCTCGAAAATGCAGGAGAAGTCCGCACTGAAGCGTTCTGAGAGGGGGGAAATCAATGAAACAAGCAACACAGAAATAATTGGAAGAAGCCGAGGAAATGATAGAGTCGGAGAGAAGATCGATTGAAGTCTTGCGAACTGTTCAGAGATTTGGTAGAGAAAGAAGGAAACTGATTTCATATCCTCCAAAGACGTCGAAAATGGGCGATCAAATTCCTCCTGCAAGCGAAGGCGCAGAAGATAATTTGCAAAGGATCGAAGCAGAGAGGCAGCAAGATTCTTCCGCAAATCCTAAAAAACCAGGCGAAAAGGGAGAAGAAAACGTCACTTCAAATCCAACAGGTGACAAGGAGGCAGAAGAAACAGAAAAGCAACAAAGAGCTTTGGAGAGAATGGCAGATGAAAACGGAAGATGATAGGATTGATGGCGGAACTGTTCGAGAAAAACGAGAATCCGACTCGATTGCTGAATCGCTTCGCAGAGAGTACGAGATCTGGGAAGGCAATAATATGTGAGAAGCTGAGAAAGAAGAAGAAGAAGAGAAACGCTGCTTCGACTCTGGATTGTTCTGAAAAACGTCGAGAAATGAAGAATTTTGGAAAGACGGTGTAAACGAGGAAGACGGGCATGTGAGTGCGTCCTTGCAATTGGATTGAATTAAAAAAAGGACAACCTAGAAGCCATTTTGAGAATCTTTTACCGCCTGACCACTTTCATATGTTTCTCGCATTTAATAATTTACTGATCTCTTGCAATGCTATTTTTCAATTCATCTCCCCTAATCATACCATACCTTTTTATCCATTACCACATCAATTATTTCAAATGTTCCATAATTTAATTTTTCGGGTTAAATAGCCAAAAAAAAAAAAAACCCATTTTCTTCGATTATAAGCAGTCGTGTTTTAAAACACCCGGTTACTTGTTGCCTCGTTTGGAACAAACGATTGAGATTGATCGAGTACGAGATTATAAAATGCTACCTAGGGGTGAGCAAAAATCGAACCGGACCAAGGAACCGGATCGGAACAGAAATTTTGGTCCGGTTCTGGGTGGTTTTACACTTTAAAAAATCAAAATTTGGTTTTTTTGTAAGAAAACCAAAAAATTTGGTTCGGTTTTTGGGTTTAGTGAAACAAACCTGAAAAAACCAAACCGAATTACTTTCATAATTCCTCTCTGCGAAATTCGTGGTCATTCAGTCTTCATTATTCGGAAATCAGAGCAAAACTTCGCTCTCTGCAAAGTGTGAACCCTATGCCAGTCGCCTAGCACCGAGCCCCCATTGCCGACGCCGAGCCCAACTACTCTCTGTCTCTCTCTTCTCGCACTTCACAGTCGCTCGACGCCCAAGCCCCAACCACTCTCTCTGCTTGCACCTCGCATCGCAACACCGTGCCTGTCTTCGTCAGACTGAAGGACGAATTGAGTCACCGACGTCCGATTAAGGTGAGCTCTTGTTTCATTTGCTGGTAGATTTTCACAAAGGTTGATTTTCTTCTGTAGTTTCTTCAAACTATTTTTTTTTCAGTGATTTTCTCTGGGTTTTTTTTTTTTGTTTTTGTTTTTTTTTTTTTTTTGTTTTTTTTTTTTGTTTTTTTTTTTTTGTTTTTGTTTTTTTTTTTTTGTTTTTTTTTTTTTTTTGTTTTTGTTTTTTTTTTTTTTTTTGTTTTTGTTTTTTTTTTTTTTTGTTTTTGTTTTTTTTTTTTTTTTTTTTGTTTTTGTTTTTTTTTTTTTTGTTTTTTTTTTTTTTTTTTTTTTTAAAAAAAAAAAAAAAAAAAAAAAAAAAAAAAAAAAAAAAAAAAAAAAAAAAAAAAAAAAAAAAAAAAAAAAAAAAAAAAAAAAAAAAAAAAAAAAAAAAAAAAAAAAAAAAAAAAAAAAAAAAAAAAAAAAAAAAAAAAAAAAAAAAAAAAAAAAAAAAAAAAAAAAAAAAAAAAAAAAAAAAAAAAAAAAAAAAAAAAAAAAAAAAAAAAAAAAAAAAAAAAAAAAAAAAAAAAAAAAAAAAAAAAAAAAAAAAAAAAAAAAAAAAAAAAAAAAAAAAAAAAAAAAAAAAAAAAAAAAAAAAAAAAAAAAAAAAAAAAAAAAAAAAAAAAAAAAAAAAAAAAAAAAAAAAAAAAAAAAAAAAAAAAAAAAAAAAAAAAAAAAAAAAAAAAAAAAAAAAAAAAAAAAAAAAAAAAAAAAAAAAAAAAAAAAAAAAAAAAAAAAAAAAAAAAAAAAAAAAAAAAAAAAAAAAAAAAAAAAAAAAAAAAAAAAAAAAAAAAAAAAAAAAAAAAAAAAAAAAAAAAAAAAAAAAAAAAAAAAAAAAAAAAAAAAAAAAAAAAAAAAAAAAAAAAAAAAAAAAAAAAAAAAAAAAAAAAAAAAAAAAAAAAAAAAAAAAAAAAAAAAAAAAAAAAAAAAAAAAAAAAAAAAAAAAAAAAAAAAAAAAAAAAAAAAAAAAAAAAAAAAAAAAAAAAAAAAAAAAAAAAAAAAAAAAAAAAAAAAAAGATCCAAACCTGTATTTCAAACCCTAGATTTCTGAAACTCCATTAATTTCGCTCTGGAAACCACTGCATCCTTGCGCTTCTTCCTGTCTCAACACTTTTTCTTCTACGCGTACCTGAGCTCCAACCTACTGTCTTACTTTCTCGCTTTTGATCTTCTTTCTGTTTACTTGTTGGCGGTAGAAATGGCTGAAGGCAAGCTCGATCTGTCGGGCGATCTCCTCTCCTCCAGGCCGTCAGATCAATCTTGGACACCAAAAGGTGCTTCTAAGTGTTCAGTTCAATTTCGTTGGATTTATTTCTTTTGTTTGTTTCGAATTTCGATTGGAATTGATTTGTTCAATCGACGGGGTTTGATTGATTTGAGACTAATGTGTGCTTAGAGTTTATTGATCTGAACAATCCAAGTTCGCAACGAACTTTGTGTTAGTTAATTGGGCTACAGGTCGAATGGTTTTCAATTTTTAACTGTAGGAACCTTTTTGTGTTTTAAAATTTACTTTCGGAACTGACCTTGCAAATATCATTGGATAAGTACTCGATTCACTCAAAGTTTTTATGTATTTGGTTGGGGTTTTCTTCATTTCTGCGCATATGAATTAGTAGCGATTTTTTTTTTGTTTTTTTTTTTTTTTTTTGTTTTTTTTTTTTTTTTGTTTTTTTTTTTTTTTTTTTTTTTGTTTTTTTTTTTTTTGTTTTTTTTTTTTTTGTTTTTTTTTTTTTTTTTTTTTGTTTTTTTTTTTTTGTTTTTTTTTTTTTTTGTTTTTTTTTTTTTGTTTTTTTTTTTTTTTTTTTTTTTTTTGTTTTTTTTTTTTTTTTTTTTTTTTGTTTTTTTTTTTTTTTGTTTTTTTTTTTTTTTTTTGTTTTATTATTATACTTGATCAGTTGATTTTTGGCCGTTCTGGCCATCCAAACCCTCCTTACCCTCTCTCTCTCTCTGTGAAAGGCTTAACCAAAAGATCCAAACCTGTATTTCCAAACCCTAGATTTCTGAAACTCCATTAATTTCGCTCTGGAAACAACTGCTCCTTGCGCTTCTTCCTGTCTCACACTGTTTCTTCTTCGCGTACCTGAGCTCCAACCTAGTGTCTTACTTTCTCGCTTTTGATCTCCTTTCTGTTTACTTATTGGCGGTAGAAATGGCTGAAGGCAAGCTCGATCTGTCGGTCGATCTCCTCTCCTCCAGACCGTCAGATCAATCTTGGACACCAAAAGGTGCTTCTAAGTGTTCAGTTCAATTTCGTTGGATTTATTTCTTTTGTTTGTTTCGAATTTCGATTGGAATTGATTTGTTCAATCGACGGGGTTTGATTGATTTGAGACTAATGTGTGCTTAGAGTTTATTGATCTGAACAATCCAAGTTCGCAACGAACTTTAAAATTTTTTGTGTTTTAAAATTTACTTTCGGAACTGACCTTGCAAATATCATTGGATAAGTACTCGATTCACTCAAAGTTTTTATGTATTTGGTTGGGGTTTTCTTCATTTCTGCGCATATGAATTAGTAGCGATTTTTTTGAGTTTGTCTTTCTTGGTCTCTGTATTTAGTGAATAAGCTATTATTGATTTGGCAATTTCAATCATGCTTGAAATCTGAAAGCTATACCTGTGTTCATGTTGTTTGTTGATGTGTTTCTGAGATCTAAATATTTTGTATAGCCGATACTAAGTTCGTGCTGAAAACTGTTCATTATTTTCTATTGTCAGAAATAATACTTCAGAATATTTTTTCTCTGGGTATTGTTTTTCGTAGTAATTGGCGCTTTTTAATTTTATACCCATCTGATACAGTTTCAGTGGATGCATCTGGAGGAAATGACGGGGACAAGTTGCTTTTGGGTTATCTTGATGAGCCAAAAGGTAAACTTCTGCATTTGAAACTCATTGGACCATTGATGGATATGCTGTCATTAGAGAAATATCATGTTTCAATGCTTTTTTTTGTCCATTATGTCTTTTTTTTCCTCCCTAAAATGAATTAAAATACTGTTGCTGTTTATTCTTGATCTTATGTAGTAATCAATTTTTACCGTTGATTCTGCAGAGCAAGCAGCATCTGAAAACAGCATTCCTTTGTCTCCTCAGTGGCTCTACGCGAAACCGAGTGAGGCTAAGATGGTAATATTCTGGATTGTTGAGGATGCATAAATCAGATGCCTTTTTTGTCTTTTTCGATATGAAATATGTGTTTCCTGTCAAGAACTGGAGAAGCTATAAGTTACTGCTGTGATCTATAACAATTGAGTTAAAGGATTTCATTGAATTTTATGTCAATTCTCAAGTAGTCAAGCTTTTCTATCATTAATAATATTATGAAGGTATTGTAAGCATTAAATTTTCTTTGCATTTAATATTCTGGCTGAGTGTTATTCGTCTTTTGCAAAAGTTTCTGTACGAATTTTATTATAAATCAGTTGCAATTTGGAAACAAATCTTTTTTTTTGTTTTTGTAAATCGACATGGTTTATCTGTGTCACCTTTTTTGTAATCTTTGTTTTATGGTGATGAATGCATGTTATCTTTTTCTTGAATATATTGTGGAAGGGGGCTTCAGTAGTTCAGACTGTCAACTATTTTTGAAAATGTTTTCAAGTTCTTTACTTGATCATCCATTCAGTCAATGGGAACTCTTAAAGTTGAGGCAATCTGATGAAAAAATTAGCATCTTGAAGTCTTTAATATTAAACCTGGGTCTTAAAATGAGTAAGGGTGTTTAAGTTTCTTAGTCTGTATTTCTTTTCACTTTTACTTGAATATACACGAAAGAAATTGCAACTTTAAAAAGTCTCAATCAATCTCCAGTCACAAATTTTGTTTGCCTTTATTATAGATGGGAAGGTAAGTGCGTCCTTAAAGATTTTATTTTTATTTTTATTTTTGTGATTTACCTTTTCAGAGACATAACTGTAAAGAAAGTTGGCTTGAAGATTTATGTATTATTATTTTTTGTCTTTTCCAGGTGCTGCTAACTTAATTATTCCTTTTTGAATAATATTTATTATCCTTATTTATTTAGTGTTTTTCTTCAGGGAAAATGATTGCTTAGTAGAAAGCAGTTTTTTATTTGTCGATTGCAACAGTTCTTTAATGATTATTAATGGATGCCTGGAATGTGTGTGGAAAAATAATCCTTTTTTTACTGCTGTATCATTTGCTAGCTCTCGTTTATTTGAGCTGCTAGGTGATTTATCACATTCATCTTTGACCTTTATTAATCCAAAAATCACTAGTTCAAAGGCCAGATAGTTTTTCAAGCATATTAACTGGAATGTATAATTTTGCATCCTTTTCTTAGCAATCTTTCTCGTCTTGATGACAGCTTTTCCTTGTTAAGACTTGAGAGAAAATTTAGATACATGATGTGACATTATTTCACATCCAATGGCTTCGATTTTTTAGTCACATAAGTTATCGATGTAAGTGTTTTATATTGTAGTCATTTGACTTAAATATTTTTTTTATTTTTCTTCCATTTGTGATAGGATATACGTGCTCCTACGCCAGTTTCCCTTGCAAACTCTGCTGATCCCAGTCAGAAGGAGGGTTGGCGACCAGATGGATCTGAAGATAAAAAAGATTGGAGGAGGATAACTACTACTGACAATGAAATTAGTCGGCGCTGGAGAGAAGAGGAAAGAGAAACTGGATTACTCTGTGGGAGAAGAGATCGCAGGAAAACTGATCGTCGCATTGATAATGTTTCAATCCGAGATGCAACTGAAAGTAGATCCCTGCCCACCTCCGACCGTTGGCATGATGGTCGTAATGCTGGGCATGATGCTCGGCGTGACAGCAAATGGTCATCTAGATGGGGTCCTGAAGAGAAGGACAAGGAATCTCGGACTGAAAAGCGATTAGATGTAGACAAGGATGATAGTCACAATGAGATCCAGTCGGTGGGTAACATTCGTTCAACTTATGAACGGGATTCCGAGTCTCGTGATAAATGGAGGCCTCGCCACAGGATGGAGATTCATTCAAGCAGCTCCGCTTGTCACCGAGCTGCGCCAGGGTTTGGCCTCGAAAGAGGACGTGTAGAGGGTTCCAATGTTGGGTTTACCATTGGACGAGGAAGGGCAAAAATCATAGGAAGATTATCTTCTGGCCTGATTGGTGCGGCTCATTTGGATAAAAGTGATCATATCCTTGGGAAATCAAATTATTCAGCTCGTACTTTCTGCTACCCTAGGGGGAAGATTCTTGATATTTATCGAAGACAAAAACTGAATCCATGTTTTGCTGCCATGCCAGATGAGATGGAAGAGTCACATGCGATAACTCAGTCAGACGCTGTTGAACCATTGGCTTTTATTGCACCAAACAATGTAGAGGAGGTATGTGATTATAAATTTCTATCGTATCCTTTATTATTTTTTAATGTACTAAATTGATAGAAAATTATTCCATTTGTTAGCAGGCTACTCTTAGTGATATTTGGAAAGGAAAGATCAATAGTAGCGGTGTGGTTTATGAATCATATCAAAAAGAGAAGTCCCGTAAGCATGTTATAGGTATCATATATTTGTCATTTTATCTTAAATACACATACTTACTCCTATGTGTAACCCATCTCTGATGATTTTCTTAAGGTGATGGAGAGGTGGAATTTATCGAGGGAATTTCAGGAATTGTTCCTTCATTTTTAGCAACTGATATTATTACTGGTAATGAGCTCAATTGCTATTAGTTTAATATTAGTGCTTTTTTGTAATGCCTTATTGTGCCAAATGCTAGGTGTAGAGGACTCAAAATTAATTATGGAAGAAAAAAGAGTTCTGCCTCCAACCATCTGCCAAGAGACTGCAGACTCCCTTCAAGATGCTGCCAATGGTTATGCAAATAAAGCTGTTGAAGAAAATGCCATGTGGAATTATGGTTTATTAATGAATGAAATAAATGGTAATAAACATTTCTAACCTTTGCATTTTGCTGTAAGTTATATAAGATTTTTACATTCCCTAATACCTGAAGATATTGGGTTGTGTTGTATGTTTCAGAAGAAAGTATTACTCAAAATAAAGATCAGCATGTAGCACCAGTAGGTTGGTCAGATTCAGATGATTTGGCTGCAAAAGTTTTTAGAGATAGTGCAGTTCCAAGTGTATTTGAGACAGGTGGTGCTCGCCAAAGTGCTTCACAGACCCATATTCGTGATAATGGACAAATGGAAAATTCTGGTTTCAAGTATAATCTGATCAATGACGATGTGGCAAATTCGTTTGGTGTCAATCCCAATCTTCCTGATGATTCAAGTTCTCGTTTTATAATGCCCTCTCTAGACCAGAATCAATTCAGAAGCTCTAATGCAAAAAATGTAGTCAAGGAAACCCCACCTGAGGAGTTTAGTTTGTACTACCTTGATCCTCAGGGGATTATACAAGGGCCATTCATAGGGGCAGATATTATCTTGTGGTACGAACAGGGATTTTTTGGGACTAGCCTTCCTGTCCGTCTGGCCGATGCTCCTGAAGGGACTCCTTTTCAAAGCTTAGGGGAGGTCATGCCACATTTAAAAAGTAGTACCGGATCCACTAATGTTGCTATATCAAATTCTACTCTTGAGGAAATTAGTGTCCCTTTAAGGAAATCGGAAGCTGGTTTTACTCCTCATCCCATTTCAGAAACTTCTAATCTATCTGCAGTGCATGATCAGATCCTGCCATTGTATGAGATCCATAAACTCCCTCAGCACATTTCTTCCAGAATGGACCAAAGCGGTCATGATTTTGTTGTGCAGGATGAAGGTTTGTATTTTGCCTTATATTCTATTTTCCTTTTTTTATATTTGAAATACATTATAAAGTCTTTTTTTTTCCTTCTCTCTTTTCTAGAAATTGTATTTCCAGGAAGACCAGGAAGCACTGACTATCCTGTTCCAAGGACTTCTGGGGGAATTACTTTTGGAAACTCAATAAGTCAACCTTCTTTCTCCAATCAAATTGAGTCTTCCTTACCAAGTCAGAATGATAGCAGGATGCACCCATTTGGTTTAATGTGGTCTGAGCTCGAAAGCGTAAGCTCAAAGCATGCTAAGCCATCTAACATACCAACCAGCATGAGTAGGGTTTCCCAATTAGGTGCCATGACTGATCCATCACTTTCCGCAAACATGTGGTTTGATGGTTCTAGAAAAAATACTCATTCTGACAGTAGTTTGTATCAAGATACCATGTCTTCTGGACAACTGGGACTCCTTGAGCAAGATTCTAATTCTTTTGATCTGACGGACCAGCTTATGTCTCACCAATACCACCAACAGCAAAATTTGTTGTCCTCTCACATAAATGAATCAATTATTGATCATGCTCGGCAAAATCTTATTCAGCAACAGTTGTTGGCTGAACGTTCTACCACAGATCTGGATCATCTTTTATCTATTAAGCTGCGGCAGCAACAGCTTCAATTGCAACATCATTTGCAGCAGCAACAACAATTTCAGCAACAGCAGAAGTTCTTGCAGGAGCAACAGCAAAAATTCTTGCAGGAGCAACAGCAGTCTCAACTCCGTCAAGTGCTCCTTGAACAGTTTTTGCATGGCCAACGTGATCCTGGCCCTGGGAAATCACATGTTAATTCAATTGGAGCTAACAATGTTGTTGATCAGGTGATCTTAGAGCAGCAGTTATTAAATGACCTACAACAATGGTCTCATCGAAATTCAAGACATATAGACCCATCTTTCGAGCATTCTATTCACTCGAAATTTGGTCAATTGCCACAACAAGATCATCAAAGAGACTTAGTGGAGCTAATATCTCGAGCACAACGGGGGAAAATGCAGTCCTTGGAACAACAAATATTGCAACAAGAACAGATGCTTCAGCAAGAACAGATACTTCAGCAAGAACAGATGCAGGGTAGGCATTTGTCACTGGGGTTGAGACAGCGAACCCCTTTGGAAGATGAAAGGCATGCTGGTTCTATCTGGCCAGGTGACGAGTCAGGTCAGCAGTTTTTAAGGTCTCATCCTGGCCCTCAAAGAGTTCATTCTGCAAACTTCGATTTATATCAGCAACAGAGACCATCTCATGATGAACAGCTGAACCACCTCGAGCGCAATCTTTCATATCAGGATCGTCTTCATCAAGGGCTTTATGAGTCTGGATCTTTTCCATTTGAGAGGTCAATGACTTTGCCTTCTGGTACTTCAGAAATTAATTTGGATGCTGTTAATAGTTTGGCTCGCCCACATGGTTTAGAGATACTTGACTCGAGTGTACGGAACTCACCAGGTAATCAATTTGGAACATCTGGAGCTGGTATTGGTGCTCATAATTCTCGCCATAATTTAGTGTCTAATCACTTTCAAGTTCCTTATTTGGATGGAACTGAGAGTCATTGGTCTGAGAACAGTGATCAACTCTATCTTAATCCGGAGATGTTAAAGAGGGAGTCAGAATCTAAAATGACTGCGGGAGATCCATCTCTATGGATGTCAGATGGGTTAAATGATGAAAAGTCAAAGCGATTGTTGATGGATTTGCTCAGTCAGAAATCAGTTCAGGCTGCTGAGTCGTCTAATGTTTCCAATGGAGTATCTTATAATAGGATGGCTGGCGTCTATTCTGGATCAAGCACTGCAGATCACCCATTCAATCTTTATTCAGACGAAGAAGCTGGTCTAAACAGCTCTTTTCATGTAGGGTCCTATGGTTCAAATACAAGCGAACCATTGCAGGTTCAGCAGCACAGCAGTTTGGGAGGCAAAGAAAAAGTCCCTTATAGATTGGTTTCTGAACCTTGCATTGATGACAATGGTACAGGTGTTAAAACCGGTGACATTATGTACCTGCATTCTAACCCAGTTAGTACAGAGTCTGTAAACAAAAAGCTTGTAGATGTAGGAGGTAGAGGCCACGAGAGTTTGATGAAAAATCATGCTTTTGATATTCAAGATCGAACACTTGAACTTGGAGGGTTGGTTTCGACAGATCATGGAGGGATTCTTAACAGTGCCCTTGGCAGGCACTCTTCTCTTGAATCTACCGGTAATTTTTAGTTTTGATGTATCTGTTTATATAATATATTCTTGGTCTTCCTGAGAGAGCAGTATAAATATTCTGCTTTTGATATTTCTTTGGATGGTAACGCAGGCTTTAATAGCAAGATTGGCATGTACAATTCATTGCCCGAAGATATTGCTAAAGATCAGTAAGTTTTTTTTCTTATCTGACATAAATATTGATTGGAATATTTTTAGTTATTTTTCATGGATTGTCCTTGATTCCTCGATGTAGCCATTGTTTTTCTGACTGAAATATAATTACCGTTGATAATATATTGGTTCGGAGACATCAGTTTTCCTAGTTCTGTTAACAAGAAATTTCTAACTAAATTGAACATAGTAAGCATTATATAAAATGTAATGTTTTGATTAAGCTTTACATAAAATTGCCTAAAAGAGTTCAGTAAGCTTTATTTTTGGTTGTACTACTGCTTTAGATCTCGAGTTGGAAGACGAGTCTCAGTAAACATTATATGTTCTTGTATTTTTTGCACAATGATCACTAGTAATTTGTAGTCAAAGCATTTTTCCAATTAGACTAGTTTAATAAATTTGGTGTCAAAGTTTAGTTGGTTTAAAAATGATTCAGCTACAATGGGCAAAACACTATAGGAAGTGAGATTTGAAAGCGGAAGGATTGGTCGTAATGACGCCACTCTTTACTCTTCTAGGTGATATGATAGCATAAGGCAAAACACGGGCAGTCAAAATCCTTTTTTTTTTTTCTGATGATCTTGTCTTTCTTTGCTCGCACTTTTCCTAGAACTTTCTGCTTCTGCTATTGCTAACTAACTAACGAGAGACAATCTATCATCAGCCCTCTCGGTATTGTATGGGGCTTCCCTAAACTTTTTTGGCTGCAGCAGAGTCATTTTTCACCCTGTAGTGGCCTTAAGGAATCTCTAATTGATTCGTAGTTGCTTGAGCATGAAGAATGTGAAAGTAGGTGTGAACCTTATCTATAAAAGGACGTGCGACTATTGTTGTTCTTTTCCTATTTGATGTCTTTTTTTATGATTGCACATGAACACCCTAAATTATCTATTGCAAATCACATTGGTTGTGAAGAAGCTTTTTCGTCTATATTTTTGTGTTCCTGCTACTTCCATCATTATGTTCTATTTGATTCAAATACCGTTCCTGAATATTTCTTGAAAGTGTGATTTTTTCTGATGTTTTACTTGTCCTCTCCTCACACATGGTTTAACCTTCCCTAGTATGTCTGCCCGTAGTATTACAAACTCTTCATGCTAGTTTTGCAGAACATGGATGCGTATGGTTCAATTTTATTTTTGATTGCTTTGATATGCAATCAGCAATAGTTATTCATAATTGCGGGACAATAAATCATCAAATTGGTGTTTGTAACCTATTGAAGGCTGTTTGATAATTTTTATGACATTATCTCTTTGCATATTAGCCTAAAAGATTCTACTTAGATAATGAAGTTTTTTTTTTGGCCCCTGCTCACCTTATAGGGTCACTATTCTCTCCAAAGATACTATTTTGTTGAGGCGCCCTCCGGTCCCACGTGCTATGTCATCTCAAGAAGGATTGTCGGAAATCATTTCTGATTCAGTTAGAGGGAAGAACGATGGTATTGATTCTGAACGAGCATTATATTTTAGCGTTTTTTGTTCACCATAACCTTAATGAAACGTTTTTTTATAAGAAAGTGACAACTTGTTTAAGTACTTGCATTGCTCATAGTTAAAACTCGGACATTTTTGCGATGCTTGGAGCGAAAATGTGTGTTCATTTTCGTTGAGCAAAAAGCTGATTTTGGGCCTATAATTTGCAGGAGCAAGATCAAGCCAGAGTTCAGATATGTCGATAACATCTGGCAAAAAGGAGATGCGATTTCGACGTACATCATCGGGAAGTGATGCAGATGTGTCGGAGGCATCATTTATCGACATGCTGAAGAAGAGTGCACCCACAGAAGCCCACCCCGCAGCATCAAATACTGAGCCAATGGACGGGTCACAAGTGGGGAAAGGAGGGAAGAAGAAAGGAAAGAAGGGGCGGCAAATCGATCCGGCGTTGCTTGGCTTCAAAGTCACGAGTAACCGAATAATGATGGGCGAGATACAGCGGGCAGACGACTGATTTTTCGAGTTGTATAGAGGTGTATAAAAAAAGGGAGTAAGTGGGATATTCTTTGATTTATTTCCTCAATTGGTAATTTGTTATTAGAAAATGGGGTTAGAGATATTGTACAGAGCACAGACTGCTAAAAAAAGTAAATCAAGGCTTGTTGTAGATGCTTCAATTCCTCTATCTATTGTGTCAATTTCTCTCTCAACTTCGGCAAATTTCGGGTCGGTTCGAATTATTTGGGAGAGCCAGAAATGCAATGAATGTAATAGATGATGAAGAATACAATTTCAATTCAAAACTCCATACTTGCACTACTTCCCATATTCAATCATCTTTGGCTTAATCCCAATTTCAATACAAAATTCACCCAAAAACAGAAGAAAACTGAAATCCCATACCCTTTCCATCATTGCAAAGCTATTCTATTGCTCGAGACCAAGGTCTCCCCACCGGACATTGTATCTTGCCGCTAGGTAATGAGCCCCGACCGGACCCCGGCTACCGTATGGATAATACTCGGGATTTATTTTTTTCTCTTCCAACTCTTTCAGCAATGGCGTGAAGAGCGCCCAAGCAGCATCCAATTCGTCGCTTCGAATGAATAATCTTCTTTCCCCTTCGATTGCATCCAACAATAGCCTCTCGTACGCATCCGGAATCTCCTTCGAGTACCTAAAAACTCAATTTTTTTAGAGATGTGATGGATTAATGGTAATTTCAAAACTCCGTTTTTTTTGTTTACCTCGCGGCATAGTGGAGATTTAAATTGCTACGATCTAGTCTCATTCCCAAACCGGGAACCTTATTGTTGATTTTTAAATATATCGCTTCATCCGGCTGCACTCGGATGACAAGCTCGTTCGTAGCTCTATCAAGATCTGTCCCGAAATTTCTGTTGTATAAATTGCCGGGTACGTGTCTGAATTGCACTCTGATCTCGGCTCTGAGAAAAAACATTGCATGAGACATTACTACCAGCAAACATTCATTAGAAAGACTAATACTTCATGATTGGTTTAGTTTCTTGATTAGTTTATTAAGATCTTGATAGACACCCCTTGGATAAACTGAGAAATTCAAATGCTTACTATTGAGAATAAGAACAATCGGAATATCGACCAACATTTCAATATATCGAAATTAAACCATTTATCGAAATTAACAAATTAAGTCATTAACTTCCCTTTTTACGCCTAGCATTCGTGAAACCGAATAGGAGGGTTCCTATCAGATATTTTTAATATTTGAAAGCTTCTTTCATACTACTAATTTGGCATCTAATAGCAAACTTGATTATTGAATTGCTATTGATATTGTTTCCTCCTACTATTCACGGCTCAATTCAACCGTTTCCAACCGTTTCCCTCCGTTTCGTCCGATTTTCTCTAAATTCTTCCATTATCTCTCTTTACTTTTCAAGTCATCTAAACAATCCTTATTTTCTCCTACGTGGCCTTGAACACTTTAAATCAGACAACTAGATGATTCCACAAACCTCTTATTATGCAGTGCTTTGCCAGCCTTCATGAGAAAAGGCACTCCATCCCATCTAGCATTGTCGATGAAAAGAGCAGCCGCTGCAAATGTTGGAGTTAAGCTATCTTTCGGTACAGTTTTATCGTCAGTGTAGGCAGGGTAAGTAATACCCCCCTTCGTGTGGCTCTTATACTGTCCGATAATCACATCATCCAGCTGTAATGGCCTCATTGATCGTAAAACTTTCACCTACCATCGAAAAAAAGAGCTATTCTTACAAATTCCTAGCCAAAGCTTCGGAAAGCAGATCAAAATAAATGAAAAAGAAGGTACCTTTTCATTTCTTATATCTTCTGCATCCAAGCTAACGGGAGTTTCCATCGCAAAAAGTGCTAAAATTTGAAGAAGATGGTTCTGCATTATATCTCTAATTATGCCATAATTGTCAAAATACCTATAAAAATAGAAATGAATATGACTTATCATATGTTTTTCTAATTAATTTAAAATAAAAGAGCCTATTCGGTCTGAATAGGTACCCTCCGCGTCCTTCGGTGCCAAAATCTTCCGAAAATATTAGCTGAACATTCCTTATATACTGCCTTGACCATAACGGTTCGAAAATAAGGTTTGAGAAGCGAAGAACAGAGAGATTTTCAACTAGTTCCTTTCCTAGATAGTGATCTATCCTGAAAAAATAAATAAATAAAACCCCACAACTAAATGTTAAATACAATCAGACTAAGAAAATAAACACGCAAAACTAAGGAAGTGGGAGAGGTTTAAACCTGAAAATTTGATCCTCATCAAGGTACTGTTTGAGGGATTTGGTTAAAGAAGCAGAAGACTCTGAATCCCGTCCAAATGGTTTCTCGACAATGACTCGGGTCCACCCATTACTGGACGATGTAGACAAGCTTGAGCATCTCACGGCATCGATGAATATGTTAGGAGGAATCGATAGATAGAAAAGACGATTAGAGACTCTCCCACCCTACATAAGAAAATGCACAACTGTTAAAATCTCGACGAGAAAAGATCATTAGTAATATAGGAAAGAAAAACTATGGTAAGCAGAAAATTTTACCCTCATAAACGCGTAAACCTTGCTGGATAATGAAGCTTATATAACATTTTAACTGAATTTGAAGATGATTATTGAACTGTCTTATCTATTTTATTGAATTACCTCATGTTCCTTCAGCTTCTTGTCTAGTTCTTCAAAATTCTCTTGAGAATCATATTGACCAGAATGGTAGAAACATCTTTGGAGAAACTGATCCATTTTTTCACTGCAATTCTCCCTGAAAACCCATCAACATCGTCAAATCATTCTTCGATCATATGTTTCAAAAAAACATTATTCAAACGAAAGATTTACAATAGAGCTGAATTCACCTCTTATCGATCCTGCAGGTTAAAGTCTTGCTGACCATGTTTCTAAGTTCTGCATCACTCATCTTACTTCTAGCATAACCATAGATGGTAAAATGCTGCATTAAAGATATGAATAAAATAAGTAGATTTCCAAATTTCGGTTTCTAATAATCATAGAATACTATAAATTGGCAAACCTTGGGGAGACAATCCTCATAATATAGAGCAAACAGTGCTGGAAATATCTTCTTCTTGGCAAGATCCCCTGAAGCTCCAACTACTGTAATACTGACAGTAGATTCATTTTCACCGATATTCGAGCTCAGAGGAGCTTTAGATTCATCGGAGGATGGAATTGAAAGCAGCTCATGTTTGAGTTTATTGAAAGGAGAATCCTTTTCCATGGAGGTAATCGCAGATGTAACAGCACCTACACCCATTTGGCAGTCAAACAAGAATACTTAAGAATAATTAAGAAAAAAATCCCTCCTTTCAATGCAGATTGCAGAGTAGAGTTTCTAGTTGCCGAAGAAAGATGAGCAAATCATTATAAATGTAAATTCCAGCATAACAATAGTTCTAGCTAATATCTCAGATTGTTAGACCAGATGGGTATAAGTGAGTCGCTGGAAACTGATTATTTCACGGAAAAATGATTAAAAAACCATTAAAACTCATCGAATCGATTCAGTATTATAAACAGAAACAATAGAAAAACACAAACCATCTTGCATTCTGACCACATTCTGATAAGGAACACCTTTATGCTTCAAAGAAAGCTTAGGTCTGAGTAAACGCCTGGGAAGGAAAGAGGCTACAGACGACGACGACGAAGAAGAAGAAGAAGAGGAAGAAGAAGCTGATGATAAAGGCGAATAGGAATAAGCACAATTGGAGGAGGAAAGGGTGGTGGCCATAGCAAAATTCTGCAAGACTTTCAGAGGTCTATCTGAGAACTAAATCTTAAAAACAGAGGAGATGGCCTGCGCTGCAATGGCGGGACAGGACTCTTGGAGAAGACGACGCTTAAGGGAGGCGAAGGGGGAGGAAAGGAGGAGTTGAAAACAGAATCGGAGACAACGAGGAAAAGGACCCTTGAGATCTCCGAAAGGTTGTTCTTTTAAGGAAGACTAAGTGGTTTTTGATTCCTTCTTCTTAGGTTTTTTTTTTCATTTTTTTTTTAATTATATATTGAGCCTAAAACAGGCCCCTATAATCTAAAATTTGGATTATTAGCCTTGAGTTTGATAAAATTCGTTAAATGAAGAAGAAGAAGAAGAAGAAGAAGAAGAAGAAGAAGAAGAAGAAGAAGAAGAAGAAGAAGAAGAAGAAGAAGAAGAAGAAGAAGAAGAAGAAGAAGAAGAAGAAGAAGAAGAAGAAGAAGAAGAAGAAGAAGAAGAAGAAGAAGAAGAAGAAGAAGAAGAAGAAGAAGAAGAAGAAGAAGAAGAAGAAGAAGAAGAAGAAGAAGAAGAAGAAGAAGAAGAAGAAGAAGAAGAAGAAGAAGAAGAAGAAGAAGAAGAAGAAGAAGAAGAAGAAGAAGAAGAAGAAGAAGAAGAAGAAGAAGAAGAAGAAGAAGAAGAAGAAGAAGAAGAAGAAGAAGAAGAAGAAGAAGAAGAAGAAGAAGAAGAAGAAGAAGAAGAAGAAGAAGAAGAAGAAGAAGAAGAAGAAGAAGAAGAAGAAGAAGAAGAAGAAGAAGAAGAAGAAGAAGAAGAAGAAGAAGAAGAAGAAGAAGAAGAAGAAGAAGAAGAAGAAGAAGAAGAAGAAGAAGAAGAAGAAGAAGAAGAAGAAGAAGAAGAAGAAGAAGAAGAAGAAGAAGAAGAAGAAGAAGAAGAAGAAGAAGAAGAAGAAGAAGAAGAAGAAGAAGAAGAAGAAGAAGAAGAAGAAGAAGAAGAAGAAGAAGAAGAAGAAGAAGAAGAAGAAGAAGAAGAAGAAGAAGAAGAAGAAGAAGAAGAAGAAGAAGAAGAAGAAGAAGAAGAAGAAGAAGAAGAAGAAGAAGAAGAAGAAGAAGAAGAAGAAGAAGAAGAAGAAGAAGAAGAAGAAGAAGAAGAAGAAGAAGAAGAAGAAGAAGAAGAAGAAGAAGAAGAAGAAGAAGAAGAAGAAGAAGAAGAAGAAGAAGAAGAAGAAGAAGAAGAAGAAGAAGAAGAAGAAGAAGAAGAAGAAGAAGAAGAAGAAGAAGAAGAAGAAGAAGAAGAAGAAGAAGAAGAAGAAGAAGAAGAAGAAGAAGAAGAAGAAGAAGAAGAAGAAGAAGAAGAAGAAGAAGAAGAAGAAGAAGAAGAAGAAGAAGAAGAAGAAGAAGAAGAAGAAGAAGAAGAAGAAGAAGAAGAAGAAGAAGAAGAAGAAGAAGAAGAAGAAGAAGAAGAAGAAGAAGAAGAAGAAGAAGAAGAAGAAGAAGAAGAAGAAGAAGAAGAAGAAGAAGAAGAAGAAGAAGAAGAAGAAGAAGAAGAAGAAGAAGAAGAAGAAGAAGAAGAAGAAGAAGAAGAAGAAGAAGAAGAAGAAGAAGAAGAAGAAGAAGAAGAAGAAGAAGAAGAAGAAGAAGAAGAAGAAGAAGAAGAAGAAGAAGAAGAAGAAGAAGAAGAAGAAGAAGAAGAAGAAGAAGAAGAAGAAGAAGAAGAAGAAGAAGAAGAAGAAGAAGAAGAAGAAGAAGAAGAAGAAGAAGAAGAAGAAGAAGAAGAAGAAGAAGAAGAAGAAGAAGAAGAAGAAGAAGAAGAAGAAGAAGAAGAAGAAGAAGAAGAAGAAGAAGAAGAAGAAGAAGAAGAAGAAGAAGTATTTGATCGAACGATGAGCCCAAAATAGGCCCATTTAGCTTGAGGCGTGTATGAAGATGGGCCTGGCCCAACTTGTTTCCCTATACATGGCAAGGCGCAACTTTGGACGTGAAATAGAGAATAAGAAAGAAGGAAAGAGCCATTCTTCCAGTCTCCTGCTTCCGCCATTGAAATACAGAGCAAGAAACCCTCTCTTTTCTTCTCCGTTAAGAACTTAAACTCCATGACCAACAAGAAGAAACAAAGAAACCTCCTCCTCCGCCTCCGCCTCCGCCGCCTCCGCCTCCGCCGCCTCCTCCGCCTCCTCCTCCTCCTCCGCCTCCTCCTCCTCCTCCTCCTCCTCCTCCTCGTTCTCTGCATCCTATTCTGAATGTTCTTCCTGCTGCTACTCGATCATCTGTTTCCTCCCTGTCTCGACAGGAAATGGAGGTTTTAGCCTACATGATTACCATCATCATGGTCATGGAATCCTTCAACCCCATTACATCTTCACCAAAAGCGAAAGAAGCCCTTGAACGATTTCCCGGTAAGTCGCGCCTCCCACAAATCCCCCGTTTTCGGCTGCCACTGCTTCCCTTGTTACAGAACTTATTGGGAGAGATGGGTCTCCACGTCCTCCTCCAACCGCCGTCGCATCGACGTAGCCATTGAAGCTTTCGAGAACTCCCTAACTAGTTGGAGGAACGACACTGCCAACTCCATGGAAAACTCTGAAAATTCCAGGAGGAAAAACAAAAGACGTTCTGGCGTTTCTTTGCCGGCGTTAGAGGAGGTGGTGGAGGAAAGAAGTGATAAAGAAGAGCAAGAAACCCACCGGAGCTTCGCCGGAAATGTATTAGCGAAATTGTTGAACTTCTTCACTTTTCGCGTGTGGAGGCTGTGGAGGAGTCCAAAGGTTTGATCTTTGTCGAAAAGTTAACATTAATTTCCGATTTTCTCGAGCCCCAAAAATTCAAATTTCTTGTTTTTTTTTTTTTTTTCCAGTTCTTGGAACAGAAATGACTGCTTTGATCTGACTTTGTCTAGACCATTTTTCCCCCAAGTTTTAAATCCAACCAAGAAAAATCATATTTTTCACTTCAATCAGTCGAGTTTAATGGATAAGATGAGGTCTAAATTCAGTCAAAAATGAAAATGACAATTATAAAAGTTCAATTCAGATTAAAGCTTTTGTGTTTGGTTGTGTTGTTGAGTTTGGCCAAGGGTCAATTTTTGATGTGAACTTGGGTGTTGTTATTGTTGGAAAAAGCTGGTGCCTAATCCCATAAAAATGTCTACTTTATGAGTTAATTAAAATTTCTATTCACTAATTTAATATTGTAATTTTTTTATTATTTTATATGAATAAATAATTAATGAAGTATTTTTCAAAAAGGAGTATTTAGTTATTTACTTGCTCGATCTAGCATTGTAGTCATTTACCGGTAGTAACAAGCACAAATAAATGATAACGTACTATCCAAAAATTATAAAAATTGTACACTCCACTGATATAAGTTTTTACGATCAACAGAATCTTGTATCGTTTTTATCTTTTGAGGACGGACTGTCATAGTTATCAGTGACGTAATAGATTCAGTTTTGTTCAAAATTTAACTTCGATCAAATATTATGTCAAGGGATCTACGTATAGTTCTTTCTCTCCTTCTTCCTTCATGTCATTGTTTTTTTTACATGTCTCTCTTCGGTTTTTTGTGCTTGCAATTCTTGATAAAACGATATCGTAATAGACATGGTCTATCGTGGCTAGGCAAGTGGATTGATGAAGCAATGCAAGTGTGTGTCATTAGTTAATTCACAAAAAAAAAAATAATAATAATTTTCTATTTTTAAAATAAAAAAATGATTATGGAAAAGGGAAAGATTGTTTGTATTTTAGTAATGTGTTTGGTTGTGAAAAAGAAGAGGACACATCCTTTTATGCATATAATCTTTTCCAACATGAATGATGGCAAACCAAAAGTTGTTGCTTTCTCTCTTCCAACTACCTAAATACCAAAGTGAGATTAAAGTCTAAAACGGGTAAAAATTATGAACAGATGAGAGAAATTCACTGCGTCAAAATAAAAATATACAAAAAAGTTTAATGCACAACAAACATATAAAACTTAGAAAACCTAAAGCATGAAATTTTTCAACTCATCATGCATAGAATTTGAGTCTATGAACTCTAACAAAATTAAAATAGTTTTCAGAGAATAATTTTCTCGAAAATATTTTTAAAACTTAGAAAAATTGACACATTTTTTAATGTTTCAAAGTTGGTACGATTTGTTTGAATCGGGTAGATTTCGCAAGTCAATATAGGATTGGACAACATGTTTGCGCCGCGACGAACAGTTGGATTCGTGGTATTTAGTCAAATTCTTTGGAAGAAGAAAGTTTTGAGGAAGGAAGCATATGAAGTTAATATAGAAATGAACAAATGTAAGTTTGCATCCAAATTGACAGAAACACCTTCAAATCCATTGGCTTTGCACCCACCAATTGAAAATA
This sequence comes from Begonia masoniana, assembly GCA_022432975.1. Classification (NCBI taxonomy): domain Eukaryota; kingdom Viridiplantae; phylum Streptophyta; class Magnoliopsida; order Cucurbitales; family Begoniaceae; genus Begonia; species Begonia masoniana. The sequence continues at coordinate 54,526,515 of CM039503.1, forward strand.
AAAATAGTGAAAATAATTATATTAAAGTTTGATTCAGAATTGATTAAGACCATTTTTCTTTTGAATAATATTACGTTTATTTTCTTATTATACTATATTATAATATTCACTGACGTGTTAAATAATTACTGGTACAATTAATGTAATAATTTATCACATTAATTATATCAATTATTTTTTATTATAATAATCAAAAAGTAAGAATTAGATTGACCACAAAAATACGTAGAAATCTCAAAAATTTAAATATTTATTTATTTATTTTTAGTTTAAATAATAATTGGGTTAGGAAGATAAGACCATGGTGTCACATTATGGTGGGGTAAAGGACATACTCTTCTGCTTCTCTACCCTTTTGTGGCATGTCCTAAATGAGAGAAAAAAAAAAGTGTTCAACTCAAAGTTTCTCCATAGTCTCTATTTGAGACATTGTCATGGGCTCTTCCCCACCAAATCCCTTTGGGAATGCAATGACAAGTCACTAAAATGAAAAGCCATCAAATCTCTCATGCAAATATTCCATGTGCCCTTCAAATCTAGAGGAGAGAACCATTTATGTGTCACATTCTTGTAACTTACTCTCGTTTCAATCATAATAATTATGTATCGCTTTTTTGATGTTAGATATGTGAATCGAGATACAATAACTCAGTCGTGCCAACTAGGGTTTCATAATTAAGTTTTTTTTTTTTTTTAATGTTTATGGCTCTGAAAAAACTCAACTTGGATGTGACTCAATCATCTAAATTATCGCGTTAAAATAAAATTTTTCAATTATTGTTTATTGTAACGTGAAAACGTAAATTTAGAAGATAACAATAGAATAATTAATTTTGAAATTGACGTGAAAATTCTTATAAAAAGAGACTACAAACGTTAGAGATAAGATCCACTTAAATATAAAAATAGTGAATGATGAGACAAATCCTCGAAACCTAAACAATTTAGGTCAAAAATATGAAATAAATATAGTTATAGCAAGGACTACCCTTTCTCCACCATAGATCTATATGAAAAGCTATGATTTTGTTTCAACATTTTTCTTCTTATTCTATGCTTTCTAAAGCAAATTAGAATAGAATTCTATTCGAGCAACGAGAACTGCGCGTTCACACTTACACTACCCATGATACATAAACCGTTAAAGGGATTAGTGGTAGGATGTCGTAATCTAGGATATATCGGCCCAATTCCTTCGGTACCACCGCAAAATTATATCAAAAATCATAATTTTGTTCTATTACTTTTATTACACTTGGGATTATATAACATCTGCTCTAGTTCGTTATTACAAAAAAAAAAAAAAATTATCTTAGAAATGTAGCATTTGGTATCAATTATATACTCATACATGTATACGATAAAGTCGAGCAAACATGGCCGCTCAAAGTCTAAGCACAAAATTAGATTAAAAAAGACGAGAAACTGACCGGTAACAGTCACACATGTAGGTAAAGTAAGGGAAAGAATAGAAAGATAGGGTCCAACCAGCTTATTTACTTGAGCAATTGAGCACTTGAGCACTTGAAACCAAAAGCAAAGCCAACCTAAAATTTGTAATTTTCTCTATGTTTCCTTTATCCATATCTTCTCAAACCATTGGAGGGTTGCATGAAAAACCCTTCTCCTTATTCTATTAATAAGTTAAAAAGCCATTTAAAAAGAAGCAATTTTCTCGAATTCCTCCACCACAACTCACCTCATCATCCAATCTCAATTTGCTCTTGACAAACACACCTCAAAATGAAGGTGAAATCTCCCTCTCTTCTCTCCTCTTTCCTTTGTTCTTCGCTTTTTTTGGGATTTGATTCAAGGTTTCTAAATTTCAGTTGTTAGGGTGGATGCATAGAAAGTTTAAGCAGAATAGCAGTGAACCCTTCAGGGATTTTGTACTTGGTAAGTCATCTTCATGTTTTTTTGGCTTAGCTACACTATTTGATCATCATTTTGGTAAAAAAATCTCAATTATAAAAAGCAAACTTTATCATACCCATTTGTAAAAATGTACTAAAAAGCAAACTTTATCGTAACCCATTTGTAAAATTGTACTTTTTTATCTTGGGTTTATGTTAAAAAATTGAAAATCTTAATTTTTATGTCACAAGTTACTAAAATTGAACTAAAAAATAATAAAACATTATGTCGTTGGTACAAAATTAGGATCCTTAGCTAAAATAGAAATCCGGAGAAAGATAAAGTTAAGAACTCGAAGTAATATCGATGATTTAAATAGATAAGTTTCGGTTCAAAGCAAATAATATTTAGTAATTTTACGATAAGATGCTTGTGAGATTGGTGAGGATGAAGATTTGAAGATGGCACTATTGTAAATTGTGTTGCAGGGCAGGCATCAGCTGATGATCAGCACATCTACACAAAACAAAGCTTCAAACCGTTCAAACATGGCCAGAGAGATGAGTATCTGAGGAAATCTTTCACCACTCTTGAAGCAGCGAGAGTAGAAGAAGAGTACGAAGAAGAAGCTTCGTATCCCATTTCTGACCTCTTCCATGGCTTCCTCGCCATCGGAACCCTAGGCTCCGACCAACTCATAGCCGATCCGGCCACCCCGAAGTTCTCTATCTCCATCGACAATGTCACCGAGAAAGAAACAGAAGTTACAGAAGACGAGTTGAAGCTCATCAATGAAGAACTCGAGAAGGTTTTAGCCGCAGATTCGAAGGAAGAGGAAAAGGAATCATCCAGAAGAAACAGCTATGCGAGCATGGGGAGGAGCAGCCATGGGAGCACAATTACTCTCAGCGGGAAGCCGATTGATGTAATCTCAGAAAGCAATATCAATGGCGGTTCCATCGTTTGTCCTCTGCAAGAGTATCTTTTTGGGTCGGCCATTGAAATGTCGGAGACGACGACTGCGGTGGCGAAGAAGGAGCACCGGACGTCGCTGGGAGAGCTGTTCCAAAAGAGTAAAATGGCGGAGGAGAACTGTGGAGGTAAATGCGAGAAGGAAGAGAAAGGGATGGATAAGTCTGCAATATATTTCATGAAGAAGAAGCTGAAGAAGAAGATGCTTCAGTCATCTTCTCGAAGCTCCATTGTTGCTGATGCTGAATCCGTTTCTGCTGAAACCAAACTCCATAAGGTAATTAATAATCAACCCAAACTCCATTAATGGCAATTCCTTTAAGCTTCCTTCTGAGTTTTAAGATGCTTCCATGGAGGTCGACGCGCGTCGTCCACCCTAAAAGGTCTTAAATTAATAAACAAATAAGTGCGTTTGGTTAAATTACTAACCTTTTAGGGTAGTAGATTCTGCACATGTTTCACAGGAAAGTGTACCCAGAAAACTACATAGCTGCCAAACAGAAGGGAGAAAAAGTGCAGAAGAGCAACGAGAAGAAGAAGAAATCAACGGTGAATGATGGAGATCAATCCACCAACTCTGATGAAGACATCATGATTTATCCTCAGAGGCCCACTCCCAAGCGTTACTTCAATCACCGCCGTCCATCTTCCCTCACTTTCAGCTTCTCTGATTTCAACGACAACAAAGAGCAGTGGATTAAAACCGACGCTGATTGTAAGTTCTCTATCTCCTTACCTAAAATCCAAATGTCTGTGTTTTTAATGTGTTTCCGCACGATGTTTTAGACCTGGTGCTGGAGCTTTGAAGAAGATGACGAAGAAAGAGAGAAGCAGATATGGCTATGTAATACGACGCCGTAATGTGCTTGTTTATAAATGGGTGTATTTTTGAGGTTTGATGATGTAATGATTATTAATGTAATACGACGCCGTAATGTGCTTGTTATATAAATGGGTTTGTATTTACGAGGTTTGATGATGTAATGATTATTAAAAGGTTTGAAGTTTGAAAAATAAATAAAGGAGTGAGTCCTCTCAAACTCTTGGGTGTGACAAATAATTTCCACAATTTTAAATTTCTTAATTTGTTTAAAAAAATATTATTGACCAATTCAATATTTTTTATTATCACGAATGCTATTACATGTATGTGCGTGTGCGTGTGCGTGTGCGTGTTTATAATTTCTAAAAAGGGTGAGCACTGGTTGTTTCGATTTCGAAATTTTTTACAAATTAATTAAATTTTTAGTTGCTTTTAGTTTGAATCTTCAAAGTTTGGGTCGGGTTGGAGTCCAGTCCGTGTTCAAGTAAGAACTAGATTTTTTGGGATTTTTGTCGTGTTTTACTTAATTTTGGGTCAGATTTTTGACTCGCGATAAAACTCGATTTTCACGGATTTTGACATCCAAAACCATGAATTGAATCGTTTCTCAAGGTTATTGAAATTGTGGAATCGAAACCAATTCATTTGATAGGTAGAATAATAATTAATGAAACGTCGCGTGACGAGATAAGACTATAAGATAAAATTAAGGGTAAATTTAAAGTTATTTGTAAAAAAAAAATAAAAATATCAAGAATAAATTACGAAATAAAATTAAAATGATTAAATATTCATTATTTAATGGACGTAGAAAAGAGAAAAAAGGGTTTTTTTATTCTTAGTAAGTAGGGTTGTTTCATCGCAGAGCAGAGCAGAGCAGTTTGGGTCGATCAGTCTCTACGTTCTCACTCCAGACTACAGGAAACCTAGAGGGAGAGGGCGAGGGGGAGAGAAGCTTTCTTGTTTGACAATCTGCCTTCAATTCCTCGCGAACTGTTCTATTTTCAGGGGCGTCCATGCCGATCAATTAGGCTGAGTTATCATTGCTACAGCTGAGTATATCGGGGCTGTGGCTAGCTATGGCTCTTCCGATTGGGAAGCTCACGATTCTTATCGGTGCAGGTACGTATCACTAGTCTTACTTTCTCCGCCTAATTTTTTTTACCGCTACGAACCATTCTCATTCTTCTGAGGTTTTTTCTTCATGATGTCGAAATCAGCTAAATTTAATTTAATAGCGTTGAATGTCAGGAATTTAGTATTTTCCAATGGTCTGTTAACTTATTGTTTGGGAAATTTCCTGTCTTTGCCTGTTTGTCTAGCATATATGGGTTTGTTTTGTACAAAATAATTGATCGTTGTTTGAATTTTGGTGATTCATATAATTTTGAAGCTCTTGGTTCCTAGTTTCTGCCGCTGTTATCAGAAAAAAAATTAAGTGGAGTTCATCAGTAGTTTCTATTCTCATTTTTCAGGTATTATTGGGTCGGTTCTTGCAAAAGAAGGTCGTATTTCTAATGTTTCTGACTATGTATCTGGTGCTTTTAAGGTAATCTATTGAAGCTGAATCAAGCACATCTTTGGATGCTGGTAGTCAGAATAATATCGTATTATGCTCTGGTTTTTGTTAATGTCAACAGCATAACTTGCGTGCAAATTTTTTATTGATATGATATCTATCTGAGTATACTTGGAGATATTGATTCTCCTCTCTGTTTAGCTTGTTCCTTAGGAATTTCACACTGACTGATCTATTACTGTTAACACGTGTTCTTTTAATTTTCTCTTTGCTTACAAAGGGTTAGTTCTCATAGGATGAAATTATATTTCACATTGTTTGGTGTCGTACGCCTAAACGTATGTTTTTAATGACAATATTGCTTTGTGATGAAAAGCTACATTTGTCATCTTAAAGATTTTCATAGTTTTATTCGCGGGAAAGGTTGATTCCTTTTAAAGTTTCTATGTTTTGGAGAATCTCAAATAAGTTGAACGAGTTTAATACACTCTGATTTTACCATGCTCCTTGTCTAATGCATTTTTGCTTCAAATTCTGCTGTAGTCAAGTGTTTTTTTTTTACAACGCTCATTAACATGGCAGAGGGAATGTTATGGAATGAGAAATCTGTACTTCTTGATTTCCTCTTGCTATTATCTATAATTTTGGAAGAGAGTGGACTTTGGCACACCTTTTAGGAGACTAGCTTTCTGCCATCATGTTTTGGGGTTTGATTTTTCAGAGTTGCTAGTGGTCAGTATTTGCTTGCTTTCTCCCTATCATGGTATTTTTTATATCGGAAAATTTCAGTTGCAATAAGTGAGTTCTTCTCATGGATGTTGTGGATTGTATTTATTTTCATTAGATGAATTATCATAGTTAGTCTTGTCTCCAATGATCTCATCTTTGAAGACCAGAACTTTGCTTCTTGTCAAAAAAAAAAACACATCCTTTTGGCCATTTTCTTTTCCATATTCTTCGATGTTTGTTTGGTAAAACATTGATTATTATTTGCTCGCATCATATCAGTCTTATACATCAGTTCGTAAAAAGTCTTCTTATCACAGATCGTTGTGAGGCAACTTAAAAGAGATGACTCTACGCCATCAGTTAGCAAGCCGCGCAATGACACTTTAATGGCTCAGGTTTTACTGATCAAAATTTTCCATTGCAGTTTGCTACTTATTAATGTGATTGTTTATTGCTGTATCATTGGTCATTGCTCTAAATAGTGTAAGGGATATATTTTTCTGTTGGTGGAGGGCGCGTTTTTGCCTTCTTAATTGTTATTTACCTCATTTTATTTTGTAAACGACTAGTGGAGTTTTAAGTGCTAAATGTTTTGTTGTTTAATGAGGGAGCTAATCGAAATTGAAATTCTTCGTGTGATCTCTGTACTCTGTACATTACCGAAGTTCACCATTTTGAATATATCATCTTCATGTACCGTATTTTTTTTGGATCGTTCTCTTCATGATACAAATTTTTTTTATAAGAAATGTTGATAGTGATTAGCTGAACTTTTTCTTGTTTACTTTCTCCTCTACATGTTCAGTTTATGCTTTATTAATTCCTGAATATATATGTGAATGCCAATTCTATTGTTTTCAGTAAGAAAAACAGCTTGTGTAATTGCTAGTAATTGCCAATTCGGTTGAAATCTCTTTCTATACTCCTAGAAGGGTTCATCATTTTCATGTTTCAGGTTAATAGCTTGCGAGAGGAGCTGCAAATTCTAGCATCATCAAATCAACCAATTATGATTGTGGCCACAAATGGAACAGGTTTTAACATGTTTTTCAAACATCACCAGAGTTAATTGAATCGTTTTGTATGCTTGAGGGATTTTCACTGATCTAATGAAAAGATGCTAAATCTAAAGTATAAGCCCACTGTACCATCTTTTTAAAGTTACTTATTCACATTTTCTTGTAAATGCCAATGTTAGACCCAATGTAGGGTGGGATTTATTATTATTCATGACGGCAGATTCTCCTTGCTTGGAATCGTTCCTTGAAAACGTTAAATAGTTTTAATAAATATACATAAGAATTAGTATTATGATTTCTTATTGAGCAGCAATGCATTTGTTCGCCCACTGGTTTATGGAAGTGACACATCATATTTTATCATAGTTTGGATCAATGTCCATTTTAGTTCTACAGCATTGAGCAACACTTAAATGGCATGCTTGACAGTAACATCCTAGTTTCATCTTACATTATCAGTTCCTAACTGAAATTTATTTGTTTGATTTGACAGGTGGTCGGAGATATGGTGTAGTAGTGGTTGTATTGCTAGCAGGATATGGCTATGCCTGGTGGAAGGCAAGATCTTTTACTCTAAAGAAAATTGCAATAATCGAAATTATCTCTCTAGCATTATCTGTTTATCTGAAAAATGAAAGTCATTCTGTTTCTACCGACAAACATCTATGTTTTTTCCCTTTTCTTTTTGGTGGTGCTATCATCTAGGCAGCGCTTTCGTTATCATTACATCATGAATGTCTTGTGTTGTACTAACTGCATGAATCTTAATTTAAATAATGATGGTTTCTTAAAATTTTGTCAGTGTTCATTTTTAAATTAATGCCTCCATCGCAGAAACTTCTTCTATATTTTATTTTGATTTGTAACATCAGTCCAAGTTTAGGTTTTTAAATCTACTTAACCAAACTTATTGTTGTATTGTTTCTGATTAGTCTCTTTAGTCTACTCTTATATATGCTATCCCTTTCCTTATGTGTTTTTAGGGTTGGAAACTTCCTGATATGATGTTTGCAACAAAGCGTAGTTTGTCCGATGCTTGTGGCTCCATAGCTAAGCAGCTTGAGAGTGTTTACTCCTCAATAGCGGTAATTTGACTTCTTTTCTACCGCATGTTACGTTTTTCATTATGGATTTTTTCAACTTGATCAAAATATCTGCTTGAATGACTTAAGCTCCACACTGTATTGTATAAATCTGTGAATTCGGCAAATGTTGTTGATTTTCATTTCATTTGGTTTATTTTTGTAGTGGCATCTTAGTTTTTATGCTGCTGTTTTATTCTTGATCTGATAAATAAATAAGAGGTAGTGCAAGAACTTGGATTTCAATTTTGATTGAAAAGCGGCAGATTAATGTTTGCACACTTAATTTTTGCCTCGAGTGCATGCATTATAATGTTTTTATAAATTCTATTAATAAAGGTAATGCTGGTCGAGTACTTTTCATTCTCCATTTATGTTCCTTATCTAGATATGATTTTGCTGCTAAGTGTTAACTCCTCAGTATAAGGTTTAATATTATATCTTCACGATGTTAAATTTTGACTGAGTTTACCCTCTATATGATTTAGTTCTGCGACTATATGGTATTTACGACATCAATATGTTGCCTTTATCTTTTCAACAGGCAACTCGACGCCATCTATCTTCAAGAATGGATTCTGTGGATAAAAGTTTAGACGACTGTAAGGAGCTTACTTCTGAAACACAAGAGAGGGTGTGTGGTTTTTTTTTTTCATTTTACTTCAACTTGTCTTTTCTTAAGATTTCGAGTAGTATTGAGTTTTTGAAGCTGTACAGGTTTCAGACCTACGAGGAAAGACAGATGTTTTTGGCAGTGATATTAGATCTGTTCATGATGCAGTCCGGACCCTGGTGATGCCTTTCAAATATTTTTGTTTTCCTTTTCCTTTGTTATTTTTCATCAATTTGTTACTGGGGTTAGAAAAAGAAGGCTGATTGTGTGTGCCTTTTAGGAAACTAAAATTTGGAGAATTGAAGAGAAACAGGTATTTGTGGCATTAGCTTGTTATTTTTGCCGTATAGAACATTTCCTTTTCACTGCCTTGTTTAAACGCCTTATTTAAAGTTGTTATATAATTATGGCAATGCGAATTTATTTTTTATGTAGGATCGGACAAATGTAGGAGTGTGGAAGTTGTGTGATTATGCGTGGAGTATAGAAAATAGCAGAACCACCGAGCGTATTCAGGTAAGTAAAGTCTGGAATGGTCCTTGCTTTGAAATCCTATTCTAATATATGGTGCTTTCTGTTTGTGACATTTTTTTTTCTGCTGCAGTTTTTTAATATGCATAAATGTTAATATTTTTCTCCTGTTCTGAAAATATCCAGTCAATCTGCCTATACATCTCCACATTATTAGTGTTTTGATTTTTTATCTTTCGTTCGCTTGCTAATTGAAGGAAATTTTGTAGGCATCACCATCAAGTTCTACCAGACCAGCTATTGATACTTCAAAGGTACAGATGTCTTAAGGCTAGTATTTTTTACTATTTTTATTATATATATATATAAGAAACTAAGAATATTTTAAAATGGATAAATTACAGAAATAGAGGACAAGAAATCCTCCAAAGAGAATAAAACAAAAGCAGCAGCATTTGGCTAAAGCTTTCTAAACCGGCAAAAAAAAAAAGACAAACCATTTTGAAGAAGTTAACTGATTATTATCGTTAGAAAAAAACTTTTCTAAAACTTATGCATTAGTTTGTGCTTATGTGTCATTGATTTGAATGGATACAATCATTAGGAGAATATGGGTTTTCGTTACAAATAGCCATGCTCAGAATTGTTATTATGTGATATAATATTTTAGTTCACTTAATTTGACCTTTTTTCTGGGTTTTGCAGGAAACACCCTCGAGTTCCTCCAGGCTAGCTCTTGAACAACCTGTTACACCGTCAAGGGTATATTCTGACAAATGACTTGCCATTTTGATTGTATCATAAAAGTTACATAATTATTCTATAGCTCAATAATGACATTTTTCAATATTTTATAAAATAAAAAATTTATTTTATTTGCCTCTCCGTCCATGGCTTGAAATTTTCCGCATAAATGGAGAGAGGCTCGCCAATGTTGATTTATGCTTTATCAAATTAGATTACGTTGTTTTATGATTTCTCGGGTTCTATTATATGAAGTGATGAGTCATTTTTCTTCTTTGGATCATTCAAGCTTTCTTATGAGTTTCTTACTATCTTTTTTACTCAGGCTGGTTCTTTGCTTCCTGTTTTTTCTTCTGAACCAATGTTTTCAGAGTCGAATGAATCTTCCCAGGTTAGCAACAGTTTGTGGCTTCCATGTGCTTCAAAACATTCTGGGTTGTAAAATTGATTTAGTTTATCACTTCTCAACTTCTCTGAAAATCATACCCTACCTAACTTTTGACCTTTTATGTTTCTTATACTTGGTAATTACCTCATAAAAACTACCAACTTGACACTTATATGTGATTTAACCATTAAAAAACAAACATTTTTTTATTTACAATTATTCATTCCCGCTGTTCTTGGAAAGAACCCTTCCATTTTTATATTCATTTCTTTCGCAATTGTTTTAGGCACAGCGCCATCTCCGCACTGCCGCCTCAGCATCAGGCTTGCAGGTTTTCAATACCTAAAACAATAAATCTGTAATTGTACCCGAGAAAGTGATGTTGATTGTTTGAACTAACAGTTAATCCTTTGTTTTACAGCATATTAATGTACTTTCTGGATCAAACGTATCTAAAAACGAGGGAGCTTCGAGTTCTGGTCTATTTGGACTGAGATTTCCAGGCATTAATGCTCCGTTTTTGTCAAGAACAAGAAGCGCTACAAATGCAGTACAACAGAAAACTCCAGGTGCTCTACAATCCTGAAAAAAATGTTCATTAATTCTTACATTCAAAATTTCAGGGGAGATCCTTTGAAGGGTTTGGTCAAAATTATTATAGTGTAGCCCAAATCATGTTAAAAAAAGAAATGAGATTGGAGCTAAATTTTGCAAGGATTGGTTAAGAACGTTGTCTGTATTATGTTCCAATTTTGCACATCTTGAGATGACTGGTGGTTGGAGCCAAGTATAGAACAGAATAATTTTACCATGTTCATATATTTTCCGCATGAGAATAATGATTGTTGTCCGGAACTTGATTTTAGATTCTAATTCTGATGTGGCTAATATATTTATTCTTCATAAACTGTGACGTGTCAAACATTGATTGATATAATTAATGATTTATTTTAATTATTTATAATTTTTTACGTTAATTATACTGATAAATGTTTGTCGACAAGTAAAAATAGACTTTGCTCAAGTGAACGTCTTAGTGTTGCCCTTCACAATTTTTAGTTTTTTAAGCAACTTCAATCTCTCCCTCAAATTTGCTTAAATGGTATCTCTATCTAACATCTTTTATTTTCTGTCTCGGCCATTTTCTTAGCTTCGCTCGTAAAATATTAATTCTATATTTTTATGGATCGTGTACGTGCAATTAAATAATTAAATTAGTATATTATTATATTATTATATGTATTTCTCTAAGATATCATAATGATTTATTTGTCAATAAATATATAATATTTATTCCTTTTTAATAATCTACACGTTGTTTCCTTCTTTATAAACAAAAATATATTTAGAGACATTAATTTTATGAAAGAAAGAAGCATGCGGTCATATATCACTGGAATTATTGATTTGCAAGTTCGATTATGGGAAGCGTAGTTGTTGTGAAGACTAACCTAGAGTAGTTTATGTGTAACGTTTTTCGGTGCTTTCAGTATAATATTGTCTGTTTTAGGGTCGTAGCAAGTACGAATTTACTCTTGTAATTATGTAATTAGCACAAAGTACGTTATATTAGGTAGAGAGAAAAATTCCACGATATGAGATTGTACACCCACACTGGTATGGTCTGGGCTCTCGTATCATATTATGCGATCTCAAAGAAATTAGCTTTGACAAATAAAAAATATTTTGGATTTAAAATAATTTAATTAAATTTAAATTCTATTTTGAGAGGTTTCCTTTAACAAAAGGAAGAGCAAAGTCTTAAAAAAAATAAAGGAATAATTGCAGAAAATAAACGTGGGATTGCGCAAACAACGGGCCAAAGAAAATGGATCCATCGTCTGCGACGAGGACTACTGTGGGGTCTCATTTGTGGGCCCCAACCAAGACGTGACTTTCTTGCCTAATTTGGAAAGTAGGTCCACGTGTCTTTATTGCTGACGTTGACCCTGTTTACCCTGAATTGTAAAGAGAGTCTGACTAAGAGTAGTGGGACCCATCTCATTCATTTTTAGCCGTTGGATGTATCGTGACCTCTCCTGGTCCCCACTGGGCATCACGTTCACAGCTAAGATTCTATTTATATCCTCTCTTTTTTCATTTTTTATTTTCTCTTTTTACTAATAAATAAGTTATGGACAAGAGGGCACAATTACGGTAAGGCCGTCCCGTTCTAATTCTCATACACGGAAGGATCCATCGTTCCGATCACGTCGATACATTTTTTAGTATCCTCATCATCGGTCTGTCATGACAAATTATAGTTAAATATATATAGAATGTCAGTTCTTTTTTTACGCATGACAAATAATTCTGAAACGTCATCTGGAAATGTTAGCCAATACGTTCTAGACATAGAATTACACTTGGTATACCAATTGTTCCTGTCTAAACTATGAAAACACATCACAAGCGAACGAAAGATGAACAAGAACGTCTAAGTTTGATCGTTCGAGACTTAGTTACTGGCGAAACCAACATGGCTCAAGTAGGAACGAAAGACATTAGACTTAACAATAATGTATGTGTGTGAATTATACCTAAAATTGATAGAATGGGGTAGAAATGAAGTAATGAATTAGACAATGTGTGAAGTGGGACAAGTTGATTGATGATGAGAGAGATGTGGGTGGCTAATGGTGGCTTGTTCCTTTCAAAGAATTCACTTCTTGGTATCTCATTTTCAATTTTAATGGTGGAGACATGCCTCCATTCATATTTCTAAGTCTCATGTTTTTAGGTTATTACTTCATGAGGGTGACATTGTGACATCACATGTCTTAGGTACATACATTTTATCAAATGTTTTTAAACACAACGGAGAGAGAGAGAGAGAGAGAGAGAGAGAGAGAGAGAGAGAGAGAGAGAGAGAGAGAGAGAGAGAGAGAGAGAGAGAGAGAGGAAAACTAGTGAGAGAAACCACTAAATTGGGTTCCTACACTTAGGGTAACCCCATCCTACAAGTCTTTTTTGTTGAAATATATATTATTTATTTATTTTGGGAAAAAAGAAAATGTTTAAGAAAAGAAGGTTGTAAAAAATACTTGATGATGGTTTCCATTATTTATGAGTTGCAGCTGCCTACCAAAAATGCTTCATTTATTTTGGACCACATCACAATAACTAAGCTCAAGTTCGGTGACGGGTCTTGTTGCTTGTCTTGTTGCTATATGACGTGACATTAAATAAAATTTTATGAAAACATAAAATTAACTCCGCGACGTTAATATTGTGAAGCTCCACTCCCGCAAAAAAAAAAAAAAAAAAAAATCGTCTCATACGTAGCGTATGGATTTTTAGTTTTGAGTCTTAGTTCAAAACACGTTTTGTCAGCTCAAAAATTGAGCAATCTTACCTAGCATGACATGACAGGTTATCACAAATATTTGATCATTTGTCACATTTTATTCTCAACGTTGATAATGGAACTTGAGGGCTTAATCTTTTGTTTATTCTTTGTGAAATTCATGAAATTCCTTTCTTAAAAAAATAAAAAACAATAATTTAATTTCTTCATTTAATAAAAAACCTCACTTTTTGACTTTAATAGCTATCAAAAGACCCAACAATTTTCTACAATTTTGGCTAGAACAAAACAATCTCCAACATGTTCATTAGTCTAACGTCAAAGGTACCAACAAAATTAGCAATTTTGTTCCCGTTAGACAAAAATATGACTGCATGATTGACTTTTTAAGAAAGTTGCTACGAAGGAAGATTTGTGATTCATCGAGATTGTTGCGACACGAAACAAATGTTAATGTAAGAAATTAGCCATTAGATTAATGGTCAAGCAAACTTGCATGTCTAGGCAATATAAGAAGTTACCAAATATTTTCTCTCTAGTCATCGTGAAACAATCAATCTCACAACCCCTTTTGGAGCATAAATCTTTCTACCTCTTGATTAAGCAATTACTTTAACATTCTACCATTGACACAGTCGTTATTTTCAAAAAATCAATTTGAGTTTTGCCATTATATAGGTTATACTTTTAACTAAATTAAATGCTAAAATAAAAATAAAAATAAAAAGAAAAGATAAAATCTTGGGATAAGGATCCTGTGACGACCCACCCCTCTTACGAGGCCTGATCGTGCGGTATCTATACCGCCAGCCCAGCCCATCTACCGGCACTGAACTATACTCGTGATCTTTTCTCCCTGGCGAAGAAATTTCTTACCCTCCCCAAGAGTCGAACTCAGGCCCTACTAGGTTAAAGCACCTAGTTCATTGACTCTTGGTACCACTTGAGCTACTGTTCAGTGCCGGTAAATGGGGTGGGCCGGCGATATAGATACCGCATGATCGGGCCTTGTAAGGGGGGTGGGTTGTTACAGATCCTTTGCATGATCGGATGTCATCTCATGTTTAAACTCCATTTGAACATGATTTGATTTGATTTAATTTGAGTAGATTCTTCTGGATGAGATCTCTCCTACGTGGTTTGTATGCACTTGCATGTGACTGTTTAATCCTCATATGAGCATATGTCTAGCGCATGTTCTTTTTAATTCTTACACACGTCATGTGTCTCTTGCATATGCATGTGTGTCATACCTTCTCTTTTAATTATTACGTGTGCATGTGCGCCGCATCCTTCCTCCTCGTGATCTTTGTTATATCAAGCTCTAGTCATTAGGCCAACCGTATGTTCAATTGGATCCTTGCTTTTATATTTTGACTTGGCCTCAACTTGGACACATCATCAACCAACCCAGTGTATTTTTATATTTTTTCAATCCACGTGAATCTTAAACTTTTTCTAGTTTGCGTAGATCTTTACCCTTCTCTCTTCAATCTATGGGCATTTGTGCGACCTAACTCCGTAACTCATAGTTCTTCTGTTGCCAATTTCGTATGGGTCACTTTCATGCTACAAAGCTCTTTATTTTCATAGTCATTTGTTCATGTTGTAATGACTCTTTTTATTGGATTTCCACGACTAAACTATGTGAAATTTTGTTCATCGGACTTTCTTGAACTTCTAATAGATCATGGTCCTTGACTTTGAGATTTATCGTTCCTCAGTTCACATCAACTATCCTTGCCTTTAACATTCTCCTCTTTCTGGTTAAAGTAACAACTTCAAGCATGACCAGTTCCTATAATATGACATGCAGTGTGTGCAAGGCCTGAGAATTGCATGTTTGATAGGCAATTACTGACGATTTGGATTCATGCAGGTGAATCGTAAACTACAACGCAAACCGAGAACAAGGTTTTGGAGGTAGCTCATCATTATAGTGTCTAGATAAAAAGTGATAATTTTTTAAGGTTTAGGGTTTAGCTCTCATAACACGTCAATAAAGTCATACAATGGTTCGTATAATTTATAGGATTCATGCATTATATTTTATTATTAGAAAGTTTTGTTACACTATTAAAGATAAAATATTTACCTTTTAATACGAATTAATAAAGATATATGCTTTTAACCTCAAGCCTTACTCACTACACAACTTAAGCTAATAATAGTCTTTAATGTTTTAAACTACTAAACAAACCTTTGGGTATTGATTAAATAACAAAAAATAATTGAGTGTAAATAGTATAAAGTATGAAGGGCGTTTTAGTAAATAGACAAAATGTACGGACAATTAAGGTTTGGTCACATTTGATTCACCGGAAACATAAAAGAATCAGGTGGATATCAGAGTCGTCTTCACTTCAGAAGTCGACACGTACCACTTTATCTGGACTTTGACATGTTTGCCCCTATCATTCCGGTATTCTACAATTGTACCTCAAAAAAGCCTCAGCGCCATATTAACTTAATATATTAATAATTAATATTTAATAGAGAAGTAAAAAAATTTATTTATAATATTTATATCATATTTATATCTTTGAATCGAAAACGTGTCAAAGATAAAGGTAACACTGGTACGTTAATTATTGAAACGTACAAATCTGATGGTCGATCATGAACACTACACGACGTAAGAGTCGAGTAATATCCGCATAAACTAACCCCGTGGTTAAAAAAACATCATGTTTCGTAATAAGTAGACTCTTTCGAGATCATCGTGAGAAAAATATCATGAATATCAAGCTTGATGAAAGATTGATTGCATGATTTTAACGTGTCTAGTAAATTTTTTTCTCGTAATGACAACATCATAGTAAGATAGTATGAGCGTCACTGATTTGTCAAATAGTTTCTCTTGTTCATGTCATATTCAACTTTATCGAGTGAGTTGAGAGATAGTCTGATGGTCACTGATTCATCTGATTAGTTCCTCTCGTTCACATCAGAGATAGTCTGATAGTCACTGATTCATCTGAAAGTTTCTCTCGTTCAAGTCATGATCAATTTCACCGAGCGAGCTGAGAGATAGTCTGATAGTCACTGATTCATCTGATAACTTCTCTTGGTCACGTCCTAGTTAATTTTGTTGCTCTCGTTCGAGTTACGTTCAATTATGTTGAGTGAGCCAAGAGATAGTCCGACATGCACCGATTCATATGATAGTTTGTATTGTTTGCGTGATACTAAGTTTTATCGAGTGAGCCGAGACAATCGGAAAACGAGTGCATACCCGAAAACACGGAAGCTTATATTCTTTATAGATCCCTATGCATATATTATTTTAGGGCGTAGTATAAATTGAGATGGATGTAGGTTTAACCTTGAACGAAGAAAAAGGAGAAGAAAAGGTAAGAAAATTCAGACAAGCTTGCTCATCTTCTCTGGATTTCTGTGAGAATTTAGTGAGAGAAAGAGAAATCTAGAGAGAGATGGGAAGAGGGAGAGTGGAGCTGAAGAGGATTGAGAACAAAATCAACAGGCAAGTGACCTTCGCAAAGAGAAGAAATGGACTTTTGAAGAAAGCATATGAGCTTTCCGTTCTTTGCGATGCAGAGGTTGCTCTCATCATCTTCTCCAATAGGGGAAAACTGTACGAGTTTTGCAGTAGTTCAAGGTATTCACCAAAACAACACACCTCTCTTCGTCTCCCTCCATCGCCATTTTTGAACCATTTTCTACTTTCTCTTTCATCCCCTAAAGTACGAAGATTCTTTTCTCTTTGTGTTAATTTCTCTTTTAGCTTTTCTAGTCGTCGGTGTATTCGTGAAATTTCTGGCGAATCGAAAAAGGGTTTCGCGCTTGATTTTTGTTCTGTGTTTTTAGGGTTTTGTTTTCTATTTTGGTGATTGTTAATGAGGTAGTCTCAGTTGGTCTAGATCTGCAAGTTTGAGAGAAAAAGATTACTGTTCTATTGACTCCATTTCTATGCTTCGTTTCATCTGTGTTTTCCTTTCTTTATTTGACTTTCCCTTCTTTTTCCTTTCCTTTCTGTGCTTCCAAACGCATAATCTATTATTTTTCTCAGCTTTTCGTTTCACTTTATTTTTGATCCACTGCCTTTTCATTTTTCAAGGTCGATTTTGTTTAGATTTCTGAGATTTTTTCTGCTTGATTTGTTTAGGATTTTCAGGAAACTTGTCAAAAAACTTACTGAAATGACAGAGAGAGGAAATCAATTTCCATCTCTTTGAGCAGATCTCTTTCTCCCTTGCAATCACTTAGATTAGTTTTTTTTTGTAACACCTTTCTCTCTCTATCTCGCCTTTCCTGATCGTCTACAAATTAATGGAGGTAAGAAATTGTATTGGTTCCGGTGCTTACTTACATTTTGCTATATTTTAGATCTCTCTCATCAATGGAGACGAGGAGAGCTAGTTTCTTCCTCAAACTGGGTTTTCTTAGGGCTTGTTGCTCTTTCCATAGGGTCAAAGCTCTCTCTCTCTCTCTCTCTCTCAAACCTGCAAAGATATTAGTTAAATCAGCTTAACCGACGTGACGTTTTGACATTTGATTGTGAGATTTAGGGTTTTATTTTCAAAAGCTGGAACAAAATTAGGGTTCTCTCTAGGTTTAGGGAAGAAAGCTATGTTTTTTCTTCCGTCTTCTTCTTGGTTTAAGAGAGATCTGTCGATCTGATAGCTCTCTTCGTTACCCAGAAGAAATTCAGCTTCCTCGTATTATTACTTTGTTTCTCTTGACAATCAATTTAACTCGCTTCTAAACAAGTAATTATTATATTAATCGCTTGTTTAATTTTTTTTAATTTGCCCCATAGTTAATGCAAATTACTTGCGGGAACTGAAATCCAAGCATTCATTTAACTTAATTTCAGGAACATAATTACTTTGAAAATAGCTTCTGTTTTCAAAAACACTTGGACATTTTCACAAATTATTTAGAGAACAAATTCTAATTTGAAAAACCTTTATGTTTTCTAGAAATAGGCAAGTAGTTTTCTTGAAGATGAACATAAATTAATTAAAAAAATCTTTTTTTTAATAAAAACAATTAACACATTCTGTTTCTCATTCTCAACTTATTAACATTAGTAATTTTTGAGAAAAATGTCATCTTTCCAAAGAATGACAATCTTCTAATACTTTTTCGTTTATTCTATATTTTCCTTCTATGAACTGACACAAAAAACACTGGCTTGAATACATTCTAAGCATTTGAATATATTTTTAGATAACCCTTTTTGTTAAACTTTTCAGCATGCTCAAAACCCTTGAGAGGTACCAAAAGTGCAACTACGGAGCCCCGGAGCCAAGTGTTTCCACTAGAGAAGCCATGGTATTACTTCCTTTGCAAAATCTTCATCTTTGTTTGCCCCATAAAAGCATGTCTACGAACGTTAGTTCCTTGAATCATGTTAGAGGATATATATAGATATAAACAAATTTAAAAATTTGTATGTTGACTAATGGAATGATTATGCTGAAATAAACTTAAATCCAATAGTTTGTCCTTTTAAGATTATCAGTAATTTAGTCATATAGTATTTGGGCATGCATTGATTTTTCATTTTTGTAATTGCGAAGAATAATTATGATCAGTTTTAACACACTAGCATTTTAGACCTAAAAATGATGTAAGCATCTCATCCAAGACGTCCATCCAGAAATTAACCACAAAGTTAATGGAAAATATATTTTATTTGGTTTTTTTTTTTTTCTCTCTACTAAACAAAATACATTAAACCAAAACAGATTCAATCAATGCAGGAGTTGAGCAGCCAGCAGGAATATTTGAAGCTTAAAGCACGTTATGATGCTCTACTAAGATCCCAAAGGTTTTGCTTGTTACTACCCTCAGAATTATTAATTAAAAATCTATTTTTTTTATATGCATTTTAGGTACTGGTTTTTTGTTTTTTATTGGGAATGTCAGGAACCTTTTGGGTGAAGACCTTGGCCCCCTGACTAGTAAAGATCTTGAGTCGCTTGAAAGGCAACTGGATTCATCACTCAAACTGATCAGATCGACAAGGGTATTTCTGCTTTCTTTACCGCAAGTTTTTTTAATATTTTTTCTTTTTAAGAAAGAAAACAGTGTTCGGTTTCCCAACCCAAGAACTTGCGGCAGCATAGTTTGCTAGGTATTGACGATGATTTCGTTTCTTGAGTGAATCTTCAAACTCTTTTTACCCTTTCGTTTATCATTTTTAAAAAAGTTGAGTATCCAATACAGGAAACATGGGCAAAATCTAGTCAACTTTGATAAATTAAGGATTTCCTCATGAAGAAAACTATCACGTTAAGAATATAAACAAAAGTTATATCTCTCTTCAGGCTAACAGCACGCAAAGAGAGTAGTACATGGCTCATATGATAGCTATATTAATGTTATCAATGAAATGAATGATGGAAAATCACTTCTTTTTTGTAACATTTGGCATATTGAAGATTTCGTTATCTTTTGACAGACTCAATACATGCTGGATCAACTCAATGATCTTCAACGCAAGGTATGAGAATATCAAAGATTGTACATAAATTATTCTTCAGCCAAAGCTTTTGTGATTATCCTTTTCTGTTCATGCAGGAACACTTGCTGTGCGAAGCAAACAAAACCCTGAAACAAAGAGTAAGTAACATTAACACACCCTTATTTTACCATGTTTGTCATCCTAATTGTATAAAAATTATGTTTAACAATCACAGTAATATATTTCATTTCAATGGCTGATGATACTTCATCGCTTTGCTTATGAGATGCTTACTTTTCTCGACTCTTTTTTTTTGGGTCGTAGCTGATGGAAGGGTATCAAATAAGTTCACTACAGCTAATTCCAAATGAAGAGGATGTTGTGTATGATCGTCAACATGCTCAACCTCAGCCAGATGGATTCTTTCATCCCTTAGACTGTGAACCAACTTTGCAAATTGGGTGCGTATTTTAGTCGACAACGATTATCGTCTTGCTAACTTTTCCTATTATTTATCGCTCACAAAAAATGTCATCAATATCAAAATATGTGACTTAAATTAAACAAATCATAGTAATGAATAACAAAAGTCATGAACAGTACATGAAATTAAATAAAAAAAAGTTTGGTATGTGGTGAAGGTTAGACTAGTTCATCGTTGTGATGATGAAATTGCAGATATCCGTCTGATCCGATAACAGCAGTCAATGGCGCAGGCCCAAGCCTGAGCAATTACATGCCAGCGTGGTTACCATGATCATCATCAATGATGAGATAACAAGTGAGGTAATAATAATTATTTATCATTTCTTTCCTTTTTCTTAATGTAGTAATCTGACCCATGAAGAACGATTGTAATAATTATCGCACTGATTTGTTGAATTGATCATGCATGCGTTGTAAGGTATGGTATTTGTATGTCAACTTGGAACTATAAACCTATATGTATTTTGTACTTGTGTGCACATCAAGTTTGGAGTTTGGACTCTCTTTGAATGGTTTCTATGATCTTATTTGTACTCTTAATGCCTACTTACACACTTAAACAATACTACGTTTATTCTCTTATTCTACTTTTTTTAAAAAAAAAATTTGACGTGTCAAACAATAATTTGTGCGTGTACTATAATAATGTTATGTTTACTTTTTTTAAAAAACTTGATGACGTGTCAAACAATGATTGATACAGTTATAATTTTAAATTACTGTCTTTTAATTGCATCAGTCATTGTACGACATATCAACAATTTTTTGAAAATGAGTAGAATATGTAACAACCCGACGGGTTCCCCTGCCCGAGCAGTGCAGTCCTCACCCAATAGGCTCAGGCAAAAAAAAAAAGGGCCCACTACGTGTTCTCACGATCTTCTCCCTTCACATTTTTTGCCTCCCAGGGATTCGAATCTAGGCTCCCAGGCTTCATAATCATGGGTTCACCATCCTTGGTACCACTTGAGCTACTCTCATCAAACCAAGTGGTGGGAGAAGATCGTGAGTATACATGGCGGGCTTGTGTGGCTGCCACGTGGCAGTGTCTGGGCCTGTTGGGTGAGTAACGATATTATATTTATATATATAACATAATTGTCATTAATTTAGTGTTCTAATTTATATGATGTTATTTTATATGAAATAAATGGTGTAGATTATTTAAAATTAGTTGTCACGTCTCTATTTCCACGCGCGTCCTGAAAACGTGCAAAAAACAACACGAGGTTGTCGAGTAGGGGAGATAAAGATAAGGTCCTCCTCATCAAGCTATGCAATCCCACTCGCGAGTTTTAGTCGTGTGATCCACGCGAATCCTCTCTCGCCTACCACGTCTTAGCTACCTCCTCTCTTTCTTTTTCCGTATTTTATGAGTTTTCTCCCCAATCCAAACTGAAAACAGAAAAATCTTTTTTTGCATAAAAAATTTCTTGAATCTTGTCTGTTTGATTCTTATCTGAATCATAACCGCCGCATTCCTCTGCAAATTTCCCATCTCTCTTGCTGCTATTCGTCGCATTTGCTCCTGCAAATTATCGGATTGACCTCTTTCGTACAGAGTGCGAGCCTCGCCAATCAAATTTACGTCGCAGATAAAGTTGCTGGAGTTATCCGATCACCTCGATATTATCCATAAGCATTTCGCTTTTTTGGGTGGTAATTTTTTCGTTTTCGGAAGCGAAAATGAGGAGAAGACAGTCTGAAGATCCGCAATCTAGGGTTTTCAACGAGCTTGCAGCTCTGGTTCTTAATATCCTCCGTTCCCCGCCGTCTCGGATTGATTTTTCTGATGCTGCTCCGGTTGTGTCTCCCGGTGTGGTTGCTTCGTCGTCGAGGAGGTCTCTGCCGACGCAGATCTCGCCTGCTGGATTTGCGTCTCTGCTTTTGGGGATTTCTCTGGCTTTGATGCTTTGTGGATCTGTTGCTTTTTTTGTTGGGTTCATGTTGATGCCCTGGGTTCTCGGACTGGTTATTGTTTTCTATGTTGTTGGGATCGTGTCCGCCCTCTCCATGGTTGGACGCTCAATTCTTTGTTCTGCCACTGGTCCACCTTCACCTAAAAAGGAAATTTCAGGTGAGATTTTTGACTTCTCAACTGTATATGATTCTATTGTGAATTTTTATATTGGCTAATAGAATGGATTGGATTCAAACAAAGTTTCCATAGAATTCCCCAGTTAGAATAGTATGATCAAGGATGTTTCTCTTATTTAATATCTATACCCTGGTGAACTTTTCTTGGTGATCTGAGAAATATCTTAAACTAGTCAAGAACTCATCTTTTCTTTCCAGCGACTTTCTTCTCAAGTGGGTGGCTTGGTAAGCAACCTTCAGCATCGGTCACCTATCAATAAGAAATAGGCCGGAATGGTGGCTAATACCTAATAGCAAAATATCTGTAAAAAAAGCATATACATGAATTATCTGTAATGATTTCGGCTTCATAAATTTCAATTCGCTGAATAGATTTGTAGAATCTGGGGATTGTTGGGTTTTCTTTGAATGTTTATACGCTTGATTTCACCCTTTTGTTTTCTTCTCAATGATCAATTACTTTCTTATCTTCAAGCAACAATTAAAGAACATAGAGATGCAATACTTATCGCCTATTTCGCATCACTTTGGCTATCAACTGTGAGGAAAATTAATGATGTTTGATATGAATCTCGTAAATGGAACAAAGAAATTATGGCTTTAACTGCTCTCTGATTCTTCAAGTGCAAGAGCATGCTATTGTTTCTTGATGAACAGCTTCAAGTTCCATAAATAAATTCACATCTAGATTATCGATTATTGTCACATTGATGTTAGACTAGTTCCCACAATCTTGTCGCTTCCTTTTGTAATCTGGCTTGAACAATCAGATAATGAGTTGTTGTTAATAAGTTTCCATGGAAGATTGATTGCTAACTGTCTGCCATTGTTGCAGCCTGGAAACTAATGTGAGGAAGTGGAGTTTGGAGCTCCGGCCATCATATGTTGTCGTTTGAATTCTGACTCTCGACTCATAAATTGAAAGAGTAGAATTGGCTGCTGGGTTTCTACTGGAAACTTTGTGAATATGTGTTTATTATTAGCATTACTTGCTGAAAGTCAAAGATGGAAGTGCTGCTGTTTCTGAAATAGTGGACTATGCAAACATTTTTATAATTAGAGTTATTGAATGAAGAACTCACCCTTTGTTCTTGGATTGTATGATAAGCCAATCATACTTCTTACTTTGTCACAAGAAAATAAAATTCAAATAAAAAAAAACAAACAAGGGCGAAGAAAAATAATCAAAATGAAATTATCCAGCGAATATATGAACTCCAATGGCGATGAGGAAGATGGTGATGAGGCCGAAGAAGATGATAGTATGGACGAGAATGGAAACGCCACTGGTGTGGAAATTTCCGAACTCTATGATTCTGCCTCTTCCCGGAAGCTGAAACAGAAGACCTGGACTTAGCAGGACGAACAGCACCACTGCTATCACCACCGGCCCCCAGTCCGCCATTGTTTCTCTCTCTAAAACCTCTCTCTCTCTCTCTCTCTCGGTTTTTATCTGAGTGGGATTGTGGAAATCTTCCTCAAAGTCTCCCTCTTTTTAAAGGGTGGAAAGAAAGCATTAGATTACGCGTAATGGGTTTGGTTGGCTAATGAAGCAAAGAATAATCGAGAGAATACAGAGAAGATCAGTGCAGAAGAAGGAAGAAGACGGTGAGCTGGCGAGGCTTGTTCGTCACAGATGTTGAAAAAGTATGCCACGTGGCACGTGGTAAAATAAATAGAAAATATTTATTTATTTTTCTTTTATACAACTTTAGTGGGTAAATTTGGCTTTACAAGTGGAAGAATATATTAATTAAATTAAAATAAAAAAACTCTTGAAAAATTATAGTAAATTTGGCTTTACTATAATTTTTATTGTTGAATTCTTTTAAGCACAAAATTTTCTGAATTTAAGATCGGGAATAAATCGATATTTAACGTTAGAAGACTCGTTAGATGAGTTCGATTATCTTCTTGCTTATAGTAAAACTTATACCAAATGAATACGAGCAATGCATGTGGCTTCAATAAGTAAGCATGGGGTCTCACTCCCGCTAATCGTAAATTTTGTCATATAATTTGTAGCAACGTATCTCATTTTTAGTATGAGGGAAAACCAGTCGATTCTTAGAACAATGAATGACATTGAGCCATGAGATGATTTCATGCAATGAGATGAAGTGTAATTTAAATTTTAACGTTTAAAATTACTTACTAGTAGAGCTTAAACTATTTTTTTGTACAAATAAGGCCTCCACCTCTCAGTTATTAGTAATTTACGTTTTTTCGTCAATTTGCCCTTTCAACACGTGCGTGCTATGTTTTCCGTTAAATAATGTGTTTACCCCGATTTCTAACATTTGATGATTTATAACTCGATTTCAAACTTTGTCTTGCTGTTGTCATAGTTCAAAATTAATAGATATGAGATCGATAGTGTTTGAAATCAGGTTAGAAATTGTCACAGCGATTAGAAATTTAGAATGTAATAATTAACATATTTTCCTTGGTACTTATTTATAAGTTCACCTTTGTTTTTAAATAATTATAATCGATTTCAGTCATTCCATTAATCTATGTACTTTTAAGGAGAAAGATCAATTGAAATACTGAATTATGAGATATTTTTCAATTCAAACATCAAACTATGTCATGTTAGCAAATTGAATTAGTCTAGTAAATGAACGCTACATAACATGAGAGAATTTTGATTTTCTTAATGAAAAAATCTTCACAAATTTGATAGTTAGAAAACTCAAACACGGAATGTTGCGGAAAGAAAGAAATCAAATCCAAGCAATATCCAAAAATAACTTAAACCAAACGATTCCATAGACGAAAAAAAATAAAGACCGGCAAAATAAGTTAATAAAAAAAAAAGATGAGAAAGAGAAGGAAACTATGGCTCGAAGTAAAACGTATGACACACAGTTAGTGGTTGAATTGAAAAATGTTTCATAGTTCAGTATTTCAATTGATTTTTATTTGCTTTTAAATTTAATGATGAAAATATTAAAGAATTAAACTAAAATCATAATTATAAATTAAGTTGAAATTAATGGAAAACTCCAATGGCAAATTTGACCCTGTTAATTCATGAATTTTCATTTTACTCCTCAAATTTTCCTCAACTGACTCTTGGCATTTTCCATGAAAACTTTCTCTGGAGAGAAAATCACCAACCCAGATAGAATCGACGAAACATAACCCACAAGATGAATCGAAGAAACAGAACCCAATTCTAAAATCATAATTCCATTAGCTGCATAGCCAGAATCGGCCAAGTACAACGCTAGACTCGGAAGGAAAAATTACAGTCGAAAAAGAAATACAGAGACCGACGATAATATGTCGTTTGTAACATCTTAGAAATCTGACGAATTCGATTGGATGGACACAGGTTCAAGAGCCAAGATATAGATGAACCTTGACGGCGAGCAAGAAGATGGAAATGAGGCCGAAATAGAGAAGAGAATGGACCAAAATGGAAGCGGCGCTGGTCTGAAAGTTTCCAAAATCAACGGATCTCTGGCGAGCAGGGAGCTGGAAGAGCAAGCCAGGAGATAGGAGTACAAACAGCACCACGGCCACAAACACTGGGCCCCAATCTGACATTTTCCAAGATTCTCTCTCTCTCCCTGCTTTGGGTGGATCTGTCGGTGACTGTAATAGAGACGAAGCTTAAGTAGAGAGAGAGAGAGACAGAGAGAGAGAGAGAGAGAGAGAGAATATAGCTTGGATACAGTGCCACCGGCCCATTAGAATAACTTATGACATCGCTTGTTAGGAAGGTTTCGGAATTTACGAGCTTAAAGCAGGAATCCATAGCCTAGCTATGGAAGTTATCAATAGATCTAAGATGAGCATTAATCTGATTGATCTGCCCTTTGTTAAACAAGAAAATGTAACAAAACTTGTGCTAAACAACTTGCAGCTCTCAGGCAATCGCGCTGCCCCCGGGCCTGGCCGACTTTTTTAACTAGTAAGCGTCGATTTTCGGCGCTCAAAGAAGAACAATGAGCCTGCATGGTAGCTCCGACCTTGGTCCACCTAAAAACGAGTAAGCCTAACCGGCGTGACCTTGGTCCCAATGAGGCCGTTGGGTCCAATATGGACTATATTTCAATGGCCCTGTCCCGACCCGTTGATGAGGCATAGATCCATCCAAACATGTGTTTCAATTGTTTTTCTTAATAATCTTAACGTTGATAAAAGCCCTTTTTTTGCAATAGAAACACCCCCTCCATCTTTGATGGTTCTAACTTTACCATTGGGAATTTCAAGCAACTGAAACAGAATTCTAAGTCATCAAACTGCCGGTTATGTTAGAGTTGAAAAGAAGTGGAATAATAAATCCTCAACCAATGTTGGAATTGGAGGATCAAATAATTTGGGTGAACACAATGAAAGTAACTTACAATGGGTTTCATTCTCAAGAACGCCCAACCCAATACTTCGACTGGTGCTCATGCTGCAAGCATGGTTCAGCAGGCATATGCAAAAGTGAAAAGAGAGCGGGAGGAGGCACAGACAGCCTGTTGGAATTTAAGTTCCCTCACACGGCAGAATTAATGGTGTTCATAACACTCATACGTGCGCAACTTAAAAATTATGAAAAACAATTTTTTCATCATAATTATAGGATCGTCATTTATGATATATAAATAATTATATGCAATAAACAAATAATTTAGATTTAAAGAAATTACCTTTGAAGAACAATTTCTTAATATCCAAGAGCCTTCGATCTTCTTTATCAATCCTCCTCACCTCGAATAAGGACGTGTGGACGTGATAAACATAAAAAGATCACACTCAATTTTGTGATAGATCGTTTTCTCAACACATGAGACGATCTATATGGATATAGAGAACAATTCTCCAAACTACCACGGAAATGCTCTTAAAATAGATTGTTTCTCAAAATGAATTCTTCCACACTATCAAACAAATGAGGTTTTAACCTCTATTTATAGTGTAAGAATTTTGCAACAATTATCATAACATTTAAAACAATTGTTACAAAATTTAATTTACTATTAAGTTATAATTGATTTCTTAATAACATTTATAACAAAAGATGTTAAAGATATTATGGAAATCAAAACAACTTCTCATCATGACCTTACACTTGGCATCATGATTTGACAAAATTCATTTTAAAAAACTATTTTCAAAAACAACTTTATGTTTGTTAATTAATTGAGCAATTCAATTATTTCATTTAATGAAACATAACAAACATATTAATTATAACAATTTTTGTCATGTGTCTTATAAGTTGATTATTCAACAATTTCATCTAATGAAATATAATAAACTTATTATTGAGTGTATTAAATAATTAACTCATAGTTAATTATTTAATCTTCTTTGTTCATTTTTCTATTATTCGAATAATGATAGAATGTGACAAAGGGACCGATGGACCTATAATTTTAAGCTTCAATAATTTTTCCGTTAATTAATATAAACTCTTTATATCAATTAACGTAATTATTAACTCTAAAGTAAGTCCACTAAATACTTAGAGTTGCACTCTTAAAATTATAGATTATGTTTACTCAAAGTAATGTCCATTGATATAGTCATTACATATGTACTAATCCTCCATTTAGATTCGTAATAGAGCTAGGTTTATAATCCGTTAACCTCTCATATTACATCTTTATCCTTAACTACCATTAGTCCTTGATTGAATAATTAATTCATAACGATTTATGAATTTGCGCGCTAATTATTCGATCTTTTAACTAACAAAAAGGGAATCCAATAAAATGGATTTCATTGTATCGATATTAACATTCCCAGCTATTCATCTTAATTTATTCCCAATATACGAGGTGTGTGAATTGTAACTCATACAAAACTTTACCAAGTAAATTAAAGAATAAATTAAAATAAAATAGGAGTTTGTTAAATACAATGAATTAAGATTATACACATATGACCATCATTATGATAAAGTTATTTGTTCTAGGTTTAACGGAAATTATAAGAACAATATAATTTTATCTGGTCCAGTCTTATATAATCATATTATATAAAACTTATTTACCTTATGTCACTGCATATATAGTCGGGATATAACTATGCATTCTTAATGAGATAAACTAAGTTTATGACTATGATTTATTTGAAGATTCCATACTTCAAATATAAGTCATAGACTTGTTTTGGTTATTACTCTTTATATTGTATTCCTCGTATATATACAATATATATGTCAATATAAAGTTTGCACAAATAACCAAGGAATTTTCTCTGAATTTTATAAAGCATGATCTTTAAATGCAAGCATAATATTAATCAATTTAAATAATATAACTGTTCTATTACATTTGCTTGTTTGGGCACATAATTCCCAACACAGCCACCAAGAGGAAGCATCATACCTTAAACAAGACAGGTGTTGCTTCATCTTCAGGACACTCCGGTGCTATAAAAAGAAAAAGAAGCATGGATGATCTTTCTTCAATAAGCCACGAGAGGAGTATAACCAGCTACATGGGCTTAGGAAATGGCACTGGTTACTAAAAGTAATGCTGGGTTGAGTAGGGTCAGTGAAATTATCAAGCCTAAGGATGAGATTCAAACTTTACTAGTGGACAAGGCTAAGAAGGAAACTATGAAAGAACTAAATAAATTGATCTCAGCTAATTTGACTGTTGCAAGTGCGCACAAAAAAGCAAAATGAAAATGAGGATGCAAATGAAAACACACACAGATCTTTGGAAACTAGCGGTAGACTTGATCGAAGCACCTCTACAGAATCATTTGATGCCAAATTCGCCAACCCCATTTCTTTTCTCAACGTTTGGAGAGAGATTATATAGCTCACAGAGAGATTTTTTTGTTCATTAATATTTAGAGTTATATACCCTTGTCATGATTACTTTTGATATGACTATCAATTGTTACAAGTCAATTTCAGTTCCCATCAGAATTACATCTGAAACGAGTGTCCATGATTTCCGGTTAGGAAGCTTGGGATTTCTCTGAAACATGATATTAACCAGACTATAGATTTTATTTGCTCCATTTTGATTATTATAGGAAGTCTAAATCATTCTTTTGTTTTCGAAGAATCTCACTTCAAACTGATGCAGCAGCGGAAATAGAATAAAGATATAGCCAAAAAAGGAGGAAAAAAAAAAAAGAAGAAAGAAAAGAATAGTTATAGCCAAGAAGAAGAGAAAAGGGGAGGAGAAACTCGAGAGAGAATAGGAGATTGGAAAATAGGGTTTCAGGAAACTATTTCATTCAATAATCATCATCATTATTATCATTCTAGGTTACAATACTTGATTTAAATAGGAAAACAACATTAAAAGTTTGAAAGACAATGCACCAATGAACCATTAAGCAAATAATAGAAAATCACAAAATACTAAAAACTATAATAATAAATGACCATAAAATAAATGATGTCCACATCAACTCTCCCAGGGTAGAAGAATCCCCCAATCAAGTTGACAAAACCACAAAGCAGCAGGCTGATCAGTCACCCATAGACTTGAGTAACCTAAGGTCAATCTTTCTGAGTTGGTCTGGAATCTGGCAAAGAAAGATTCTGATGACTACGAAAGAACTCCAAGAGATCTGGATCCAACTGCTGAAATGTCGCTCTGGAAATCCACGTATAATGACTATTTGGTCGATCCACCCAAAAAATCAGGAAACGCTGAGCATCACCTTCATTAGTAAATACAATTTGTTCTTCTAAAATAGCATCAATTTGATCCTTATCTGTTGTGACAGGAAGTGTTGGGGAGTTTGAATTGGTCGATGGAGGCTCAAAGTCGATTGATGAAGGTATAAAAGGGTTAGCAGCAGGGTTAAAATGGCCTTTATAAGCAATCAAGTCTTCAACATTAAAAGCAGAGTGATAACCAAAATTAGTTAGAAGATCAACAACATATGCATTTGAACCAATGCGCTTTAAAATTTTAAAATGACCAATACTACAAGCTTGCAATTTAGAACCAGATCCGGATGATCGTCGCTCAGGACGAACTCGAACCATAACATAATTCCCAATATTAAATTCAACGTGTCGTTGGTGTAAATCAGCTCGTAATTTATATGATGCATTACTAGCCTCTATTTGTTTATTGATCTCAATATGTAAATCATGGAGATGTTGAGCAAAATTTCAGTCGACATAGACACACTAGCATGCAGTGTCATAGGGAGAAGGTCTAAGGGTTTCCTAGGTTTAAAACCATAGACAACTTCAAAAGGACTCATACCTATGGTTCGGTTCACGGAACTATTATATGTAATCTGAGCGGTGGGGAGGATCAGATCCCAATTCTCAAGATTTTCTTTGACCAAACAGCGTAATAAATTTCCAAGACTTCGATTAACAATTTTATTTTGACCATCAATTTGAGGATGGTAGGCAGTCGAAAATTTTAGTGTTGTACCTACCATATGCCATAGAGTTCTCCAAAAATGACTAGTAAAACGTACATCCCTGTCTGAAACAATTGTCTTAAGTAGGTGATACCCACTTCTCAGATCAATTTGTGAGGAAATCTTAGCAGGGGCCATTAAGTCCAACAAGTCATCAAGTCGAGGGATGGGGAAACGATATTTTACCGTTATCTTGTTGATGGCCCAACTGTCAACGCACATTCTCCAAGTGCCATCTTTCTTTGGGGTTAAAAGAGCTGGAACTGCACAAGGGCTTAAACTCTCATGAATAAATCCTTTAGCTAAAAGTGTGTGGACTTGTCTCTGAAGTTCAGAATGCTCAGTGGGATTCATTCTATAGTGAGGTAAGTTCGGAAGAGATACCCCAGGGATGAATTCAATGTTATGTTGAATATCTCGCAACAGAGGTAACTTGTCAGGGAGGTCTTAAGAAAAAACGTCCTTAAATTCATCGATAATTGACTGGGTTTCAGCAGAGATCATGAGTGGAAGGTTTGACCCATTCTCCATTACCACCACGACAAAAACAATTGAAGCACTTTTAAATGAACGCTCAACCTCGGTAGGAGTAATAATATTTAATCCTTTATGATTCATAATTTTCTTCGTTTGAGGAGTCTCTAGTGGTTTTGGGTTTGGTGGTAGGGGTTTAAGATGAATTTTCTTTCCTTGGAACACAAAAGAACAAGAGTTTGACCGGCCGTGTATAGTGACATCCAGGTCAAATAACCAAGGACGACCTAGAATGACATGACTGATATCCATGGGGATGACATCGCACCAGAGTTGTTCTTTATATTCAAGGAAGTGAATGGGAACCAAAC
The DNA here is from genome assembly GCA_022432975.1 of Begonia masoniana. Lineage (NCBI taxonomy): Eukaryota > Viridiplantae > Streptophyta > Magnoliopsida > Cucurbitales > Begoniaceae > Begonia > Begonia masoniana. Next base: position 54,558,255 of record CM039503.1, read on the forward strand.
AACACTCCTTCACAGATATAGAGAAAACGTCTATCCATGAGACATTATAAGGTCGAGGATGAGGAATTGATTGTAACCCCAGGCGGATTACCGTAGTTGCTGATACTGCATTAATACAACTATCACTATCCACAATAACTTTGCAGCCTTTGTTATTGACCTTTGATATGTGTGTGAAAAATAGAATGACGACGCCAATCTTCCACGTTCCTTAGGTTGGGTAAGTGTACATCTCATGACACTCAATCGAGGTGAATCAGAGGAAGTAGACCTTGAAGTGGGTCGGATACATCCTAAAAAATTATCATTGTCCACTTCTTCGAATTCCCCAAGGTTAGGCTCATAAACTTGTTCTTCGCTTGTCTCCCCAATTTCATTTTCACATTCTTGTAAGACTAGGTTTCGGCTAGGACAATTAGAAGAAATGTGACCAAAATCCTTACAATTAAAACACTGTAAACGCGAAAAGCTTCGCGAGGTGTCTACGTTGTTTCCTTTGTTTTCTCTCGCCAAAGGGATATGAGATGGAGGAGGTCTTAAGAGAGACGTAGGGGTGACAGGAGTCGGGATTGTGGGGGGTCTATTTTCACCTCGTTTACCATACGATATTTTAGTCACTAGTTCATAGTCTTGAACTAAGGAATAAGCATGATCTAGGGAATTGACACCTCGAAGGATAAGCTCGCGTCTTAAATCATCTCTTAAACCTTGTCGAAACCTGCTCAAGGTCATTGCTTCATCTTCGACAACTTGACTTCGCATTCGAAATTCATCGAATTGATTAACATATTCGATGACTGGTTAGTTTCCTTGGGCAAGGGTGTTCCATTGGTCCAACAAATTGCCCCGGTAGGACTGAGGTACGTACTTCTCTTGAAGTCGCATTTTCATTTCTTCCCAATTTTCAACAGGAGGCGCATTACGTCTTTCTAGGAGATTTTCCACGCCTCTCCCAAAACAATCGTGCCGTACCAGATAATTTGAAACTGGCATATTCAACTCGTCGATTTTCTGGCATTCTATACCAAGAAAAAAAACTATCCATATATTTTATCCGCTGATTAAAGATACGAGGATTTAAACTCCTATAAAAAGTAGGAGCATCTAGCTTGATACCCTAAGGAATATGCTCATTATGACGATTGGGGGAATGAGAATCTCGACGATTATGATTTTGACTACGTCTCGACCATAATCTCTATCTCTACGGTTATGACCATAGTGAGGGGAGGGGGAGCAATGCTAATATCGACGATTATGATTTAGACCACCGTCTCGACCATAATCTCTATCTCTATGGTTCTGACCATATGAGGGGGAGAATGATAATCTCGACGATTATGATTTAGACCACGGGAGAATGATAATCTCGACGATTATGATTTTGACTACGTCTCGACCATAATCTCTATCTCTATGGTTATGACCATAGTGAGGGGGAGAATGATAATCTCGACGATTATGATTTAGACCACCGTCTCGACCATAATCTCTATCTCTATGGTTATGACCATAGTGAGGGGGAGAATGATAATCTCGACGATTATGATTTTGACTACGTCTCGACCATAATCTCTATCTCTACGATTATGACCATAGTGAGGGGGAGAATGATAATATCGACGATTATGATTTAGACCACCGTCTCGACCATAATCTCTATCTCTATGGTTATGACCATAGTGAGGGGGAGAATGATAATATCGACGATTATGATTTAGACCACCGTCTCGACCATAATCTCTATCTCTATGGTTATGACCATAGTGAGGGGGAGAATGATAATCTCGACGATTATGATTTAGACCACCGTCTCGACCATAATCTCTATCTCTATGGTTATGACCATAGTGAGGGGGAGAATGATAATCTCGACGATTATGATTTAGACCACCGTCTCGACCATAATCTCTATCTCTATGGTTATGACCATAGTGAGGGGGAGAATGATAATCTCGACGATTATGATTTAGACCACCGTCTCGACCATAATCTCTATCTCTATGGTTATGACCATAGTGAGGGGGAGAATGATAATATCGACGATTATGATTTAGACCACCGTCTCGACCATAATCTCTATCTCTATGGTTATGACCATAGTGAGGGGGAGAATGATAATCTCGACGATTATGATTTAGACCACCGTCTCGACCATAATCTCTATCTCTATGGTTATGACCATAGTGAGGGGGAGAATGATAATCTCGACGATTATGATTTAGACCACCGTCTCGACCATAATCTCTATCTCTATGGTTATGACCATAGTGAGGGGGAGAATGATAATATCGACGATTATGATTTAGACCACCGTCTCGACCATAATCTCTATCTCTATGGTTATGACCATATGCTGGTGAATCTATTTTCTAAGTCTTTTTGTGCATCGCAAGCACTGGCAAAGTCGGTATAGATGGTAGCAAATTGCTCTCGAAACTGTTGTTGTTCGTTAAGTATTTGAGCTATTTGTTGGGAAATTTGTCCTACTTGTTGGGAAATGATATCTAACTGGGATGATTCCATATCTAAAGTATAAGAACTAGATGAGACCTGACGACCACTACGTAATTGCATGCAATGTTACTAGTGAAGGATTATAATGCTTAGAATCTTAAATGAATGGCAAGTTGAGATCAATAAACAAACAGTGCACGTAATGAATAATATCTATTACGACCAAATACCACAAATAACTTTGTTTTACTTAATTTTTTAGATTATACTGATTCTAACAAAGTAAACAAATAGAATTAATATTTTAAGAATGATAATGCGACGGTCAAATACTTCATCATAAAATCACCACGAAATTGATTATCAAACTGAACAATTAATTGTTGGTGGTGAAACAATAAGCAAAAGAGTATATCAAGGAACAATAAACAATAGGTGAAGTTCAACAGATTCAACAGGTGAATATGAAATAATCAACAGTGATTAAATCAATGGTAGTTTAAATCCGAAGGCATTTAGGGGGATTAAATAATATGGTAATAAAATGACAACATGCCACAAGATTTAATGTGTAAGTGCACAGGCTGATATGGATATGAATACGAAGCAAGGGTAAGCCACAACACATACGACAAAATCAATGCGTTATTCAGAAATAAACAGTATTGCAAAACTAATTAAAGATCGGATAGAGAACTCCCTGAATCCGTTGAGTTTGCTTGCAGAGAGTAGATTTACTAATGGAATTCCTTTTGAGTCCCAGCAACTTAACAGTGAGTAAGTTAACCAAGCAGAAATATTGGTACGCAGCTTGTCCAATTGTGAAGCCCACCGTGACTCCTCACTGAAAGCAGCCACTAGGTTTGTTTTCTTTTGAATAATGCAGAGAAAACCTGAGTGATGAACAGTAGCCGAGCAATGAACAGTAACCCGAGCGTTGAACAAAAACTCGAGCGGTGAACAGTACTCGAGCGATGAACAGTTACCCGAACGATGAACAGTAACCCGAGCGGTGAACAGTGACCCGAGCTAACAATAAACAGTACGATGAACAGTACAATGAACAGTAACAATAAAACAGCGCTCAAACAGTATGATGAACAGTATTCAACAGTACCAATGAACAGTACAACACTGCGACAACGATTAACAGAGATCGGAAAATTAAAGAAACCAGAATTTTATTGTTTGAGAAAATAATAAAACCAGCTCTGATACTAATTTGATGCAGCAACGAAAATAGAATAAGAGATATAGCCAAAAGAGGAGAAAGAAGAAAAGAAAGAGAAGAATAGTTATAGCCAAGAAGAAGAGAAAATGGGAGGAGAAACTTGAGAGAGAATAGGAGATTGGAAAATAGGGTTTCAGGAAACCATTTCATTCAATAATCATCATCATCATTATCATTCTAGATTACAATACTTGATTTAAATAGGAAAACAACATTAGAATTTTGAAAGACAATGCACTAATGAACCATTAAGCAAATAACAGAAAATCACAAAATACTAAAAACTATAATAATAAATGACCATAAAAGAAATGATGTCCACATCACAAACAGTACTAATCATCTCAGAACATTCTTACCTTATAATAAAACTAGTACTAATTTTTATGAAAGGAATGTGTTATGGTTTCCGAACTTGGCACTACCCTTGGTGGCACTTCACTCGACTTCTCTATTAATTAGAACCCTCTGATTGGGAAGCCATAACATTGTGAGACTCATACCCATCGACAATAGGATTCGGTCTCCAATAATTTCATTGTGGGGGGATTCGAACAGTGTATCTACCCTTGCGGGAGAGATCCTTTAACCAAGTGATTTCGGTGGGGTATAAGTCCTATCATGTTATGACTCCCCGGTCGGATTCAGAGACATTATTTAGTTTTAACTTTTTTTTTTTTGAATATTTAGGATTTTGAACTTAAAAACGGTGGCAAACAAAACTCTTGTCATTACAAAATTTGTCAAAATTATGAGGGGCATTGTACAAAAAGACCTAGCAAGTCACGTATTTTGATTATCTCTCTCACGGTTGAAAATAATAAGATAAAGGAAATCGAGCTTCGTTTTATCCCCACGAGCAATTCAGGCATCGATTTTAATGCATTTTATATTATTGAACTTTGATTTGGTAAGAGTAAAGTTGAAAAAAACATTTTAAAGACTACGAGAGACACTGACAAACTGACCTTTAACAAACTAACTGTTATATTATTTTTTGTTAATAAACTAGTTCTTCCACTTTAATTTTCCGTTTAAATTGAAGGTAAGCGTTCAAAATTATATGCGGACGCTCGGAAACCCAAGAGTGGGAAAAATGTTTCGAGAACATATTTCAAGAGTTTATACACTTAAATATGAACTTTGGTTCGAAAAATACGCTAGAGCGCACAATATCTGCGAGCGAGCGATCTGTGAGAACAACCGCTCTTATTTTCAAACGCACGCTTTTGTCGAAAAAATAAATGGGAATGACGAACTTGCTAGCGAAGAATATTTAAGAGTTAGTTTGGAACAAAAGGGTAAATTTGACACAACTCATGCAATTCTTAGGGTTTTTTTGAACTTTAATACTAAATAAGTAACGAGTTTAACGTGTAAGAAAAAAAATTCAACGCAAATTCTTAGATAGTTCAAGGGTAAGTTACATTTTTATCCTTTAATTCATGAGATGATGACGTTGACTTTAGTTTAGCAATCACTAACGACACGGTGGTTTTCGATTAACGAATCATACGATGCCACGTGTAAGATAATACGTGGGGTCCCACATTGAGTTCTATATAAAGGAGCAGAAGCTGTAGATGGAAGGGAGAAGAAAGAGGAGGCTCAGGCGATCTTCCGAAAGACTGACTACCTATCGCTTCGATCGACGATCTCGCTTACGATTCTTTGTCGTCGTTTGATTTCCTCGTGACAATGGTGAAGTTTTGTTTCTCCTTTTTTGTTTCAATAATCGTTTATATTTCTATCCCCGTTGATTTGTAATTCTTCTATTTTTTTTTTTTTTGGAATTTAATCGACTGTTTTCTTACGCCGACGCGTGAGATCCTGTGTTAATTATGGGGTCGAGGTTCATTGAGCTAGGTTAACACGATTGAATATTGGGAGAACGTATCCTGAAACCGCCGCGTGGTGTTTGTCTTCTTCTTTCTCCTATTTTCATGTCTCCTTTTCTTTTCGAGACGATAATTGCGGCGTCACTGCTTTTCGTTAAACTGTTCTTCCAAGATGGGACTTTTACCCGAAATTGCAAGATCTCAATCATTAAATAGCAATGTATGTGTAATTTATGTGCTAAATGCGTTCTTTTTTCAGTATTGTATTTATGAAACAGCATCTCCTGTTATCTTTTTTGTTTTTTGTAACTATGGCGTTTCTCTTTTATTTCATATGAGCTTTCCTCACTATTATGTAATTGCTGATTTATACAGACTACATCAAGGCGTTTGGCTGACAGGAAGGTGCAGAAGTTCGAGAAGAACATTACCAAGAGAGGTGCTATGCATGAGTCGACCAGTAAGAAAGGAAAGAACTATCCCGTTGGTCCTATTCTTCTTGGGTTCTTCGTATTTGTTGTCATTGGATCTTGTAAGGAACATACTCTTTTTAATTTCGAGACGAGTTTTTTGAAAATAAATATGTGCATTGCAATTGATTACTGTATAGTATATCATATTAGATTTTTACGAAATTGCTTTACTTGTAGCTTTATGTTTGTAGAAAATGTAATAAGGTTTTATTTCACCTATGCCGTCCATAGGAGCGAGTAAAAATAATGATGGCTGAAGTTTATCTGTTTGGTTGTTGTTTCTCATTTGCTTTTAGTGATCAATTCTTATCTTTCAATCGTTTATCTTGTATTTAAATAAACTTTTGTGTCTTTGCACTAGGTGTTTGAGGTTTTTTTCTTAGTTATTTCCTATATAACTGATCAAAAATGTCTTTGTGTTGGATTAACTCGTCGGGATGGACTCACCTTATTTTGTCATGTGATCTATTGCAGCACTCTTTCAGATAATCAGGACAGCAACTAGCAGAGGCATGGCATAATTCTCTTGTTTCATATATGGGTTTGTCCTTTCCTCTTCTGTTTTGCTAGTTAGACTATGGGAGGAATAGAATATCATACATGTAGAAAACTACAAGAAATCTATGTTATTGAGAATTGAAAGATTTTCTAATAAAACTCTTTCATATTTGCTTTTCTTTATTTAATTTAAATGTTCTTATTTTTTGCTTTCCTAAAATTTTACGTCCAATCATTGAATCGATAATTACAGGCTCTCCATTTTTTGGTTTTGGTTAAATTTCCCTTAAATTAAGTAGGAGGTTGATGGTAGGTAGTTTCTCTCTCTAAATAAATGGTCTACCATTCAATATAACTCACCTTCAAACACCTCGACTGGGATTTTTTTTCCTCTTTATTTCGATCCAAAATCTCTTGTGGCATTATTTAATTCATTGTGGAATAAATTTCCTTATTTGACTTGCCTCAATTGAGGGTCTACCCAGGTGGTTTGGCATTATAGGAGTGGCTAAGCATAACCTAAAGAGAGAGTGCCAATGGTCAGCCCTTGCCCACCTAAAATTAGGCATTCTCTTAATGACAAGAAGGTTCACCCACAAATCTAACCCTACTTGAAAGTCAAATCTATATATTATCAATCCAACACAACACCTTTCAAGAACATATATTTACACAAAAATCCAAGCATTCACTGTAAACATAACTCAAAACTCAAAACTATCACATTACACACCCTGTTAATACATAGTTATCACAAAAGGAATTATACAAATACAACCACAAAATAAATCACACAAATCGGTTAAACGGCCTCCTCCCGACGCTGGCCGACAAAGAAACCAGCGAAGCAACGCTGGAATTGTCTATAGAATGCACGGATTGATTATCGTCTAAAATCTTGTTACGAGTGCTGGAAGCTTTGGCAAACCTTGAGACAGGAGTAAATGGATATGACAATCTTCTATTGCACTCACTTCTTGGAGTACCTACAGATCTCTCCCTCTGATAGATAGGCGCTCTTTCTTTAGCTTTGAACGACATTGTCGGAGACATGTAGTGTGGTCCCGTAAATGGAGGGCAGCTCACGAGGCTGTCAGCATCGTCGAAAAGGGATTCACCCCCTCGAGGTCTTTGTCTCGAAAACCCCGACATGTTAGAGAAACTCTTGGCAGGAGAGCTTCTGAGAGGGGGTGGCGTTAGCTCTGGCTTTGCATCTGTTGATTTTAGAGATTTTGGCGTTACAGTCTCCGACTTTTGTGGGCTGAAATTCTTCTGAGTTTGTAAAGCAAGCTGTCGTTCTAGCCAATTACACCACCGTAAATCTCCGGCGGAGCGATAATTATTTGCGGTTTCTTGAGTAGACTTGGGTGTGTCCTTCCACGACTGCAGCAAAGATGTAACTGAGATCAAATGGAAAAGCTATATGCATTTTGCACTTCACCGATTTGCTAAAAAATCTCATTTTAGCAAATAGAATGAAGATCAATTTCAATCGACCGTGAAGTCCAAAAATCATCATCTCCGGGGCCACATAATGACCGACATTGCTTACCTCTCGAGAATAGGCATACAACATTGCTCTCTCTCTTCTGATGATTGCCTCGGCCTTTCTCTGCATCATGGCATCTCGTTCCTTCTTCGTGACAGAGCTCTCATCCCAGTTTTTATGGTCACCTGCTTCAGACTACAGAGAAAACTTTATAATCCCAATCACATAGTTGTTTTCTCACAGAAAAACAAAGTAAATTAGCTCCAATTACAAAATATAGCTTGTTAATTGTGGAAAATTGGATAAATTTTCATCTGAAAGGAACTCACTCTTTGGCTCCATCTACTGAAGCTACTCTGAACTTCTTTATCATTCTTATTCTTGTATTGATCCTGATGTTGGGATTGGTTTTCTATCACTTGGACCCTCAATGATTGAATCTGAGATTGAACTCGCACCACGCGTTGCATCTGTTTCATGGCATTTACGGTCTGCCGCTTCGCGTTCTGTCCACTTACGACTCCTTGCAGCCTCACCAGACCCTTCAATGCTCTGAAGCTCCTCCTTGCCTTTTAAGATGAAACAATTATATCTACTTTATGGTAGTGATCAAATCTAACCTGGAACAGATGTTCTCCACTAATAGTTCTTCAGATCATAATTTTGTTCGAAATAACTAGAAAAAGTCGGATCATTATATAGCTACTGATCCTTTTTCCCTTGTTTTTATCTTCGTTTTATAATCAAACAGCAGATTTTCTGAAAAAAGAAAGAAAGATAGAGAGAGCTTACCATATGGCCTCTATAGATAGCTTGGATCTTAGTAGCTGAAGCATGATAGTTTATTTGAGTAGGTTCTGGTCTGTCACTAATTTCCTCGTGTTGAGGAAGAATGATCCGAGGTCGAGAAACAATCGGTGAAGCAGCTTTAGGAGAACTGATTTTAGGTGAAGCAACCTCAATAGAAGAAACTCTCGGAGATGTTATAACGGGAGAGGCGGCTATTAGTGGCAAAACTGGCGGCGGAACACTTCCTTCCTCGGATAATATTGGAGGTCTAGATTCTACATTTTCTCGTTCCTTTTCGAAATCGCTGAAGATTTTTTCGATGCTACTTGGTTCCTTAAAGATGGGAATGAATGAATTGGACTTTATTTGTGTTAGTTTTCCAACACCCTTCTTTTCCTTTTTGCCTCTGTTATCAGAAACCTGCAATGAAGTTAAGTGGCAATCTTAGTTGCCATTTGATGGCATAATGCAATACAATATTCATGCTCTCGGGTCAAATTCAGTCGATAATTGCATCTTTGCTGGCGTTAAACATCTCGACGAACAAAATCGTAAAAAAAATACTTTGTTTCGAAGAAATATTCATTCAACATGCAAAGAATGAGTTCGAATTTTCATATCTATAAAATTCCTATTGAGCTCGAGATTTTTCGTTCCGAGACCTTAGTTAGCTATGGAAATGAGATAAGTTCCAATTCAATTAGGGTTACCAGTCAGACTATCCATCTAGAAGGAAGTTGATTCTAAGGATTCAAGAAATGATGAACTATCCCAATATATTTATGCATTTGATGATCAAATATTTACATACAAAACAGAAAATTCAAAAATAAGAACAGCTCACATTGTTTGGCTTCTTTTTAGGAGGAGTTATGCAACAGATCTTCATGGCAGAAAACCAATTCCTTTTCTTCTTCATTTGCCAACCATCACTGTGAAAGAGAACAGCTAAGGCAACTCATGCATCTCAAATACCAGATTGAACAACTAGAAATTACAAAAACACTGTTTACAACTTAAATCACCAGATTGTTCAGAGCAATTCTCTGTAGGAGAGAGAGAGAGAGAGAGAGAGAGAGAGAGCTAATTCTGCATAAGGAAGAATCGGGAACAAATTATAAGAGAAGGAAGGCAAAATTTAGAAAGGAGCTCAAACTTCAACAACAGAAGAAACCCACTTGATAATTTACCCAAATCTCTTAAGCAAAAAGCTAGAAACTATAATGAACAACAAATTTGTAGAGAATCCCAATAAAATTCATAGATTTTAGTAAAACTTTACCAAAAAATCAGACCAGGTGTAGCTAATCAAACCTTCCAACCTACAGAAAGCTGCAACGAGCAGACGAAAATGTCAAAACACAGATTTCTCTCTCTACAAACCCACTTGTCCAGACTTCAAGTTTCTCTCACCCCATGGCTTTTGACAAGAATCTTTTATGCACAGCCCTTCTTACCCATGACTTTCTCTCTCTCTCTCTAGAACTTAGACCCAGGTAGGCAGATACGTGCTGGGCTTATTAGAAATTATACTTTTCTTTCCTGCCATTTTCAACTTTCGTGGGCATTTCTTTATATTTGATGATGACGACGCAGGGGTCCGTAGAGAGAGAAGAGGAGAGAGACGACTGTCTCTCTCATAGTTCGCTCAACGGCATTATACATTGGGAATCGGATCCTTCATTTTCTTAAAACTGGATCATTATCATTCTTATCTCTCAAAAACTGTAGTTCTGGAGAAGGCTTAATCATCTTCGACCATCAAGTACGTTAGTCTGACCCGAATCAAAATAAAAACAAGAACACAAGTATGATCTTACAAACAAAAAAAAACATATTTATTGAAAATGTTTTTAACTTTAAAAAAAAAATTCACGACGCTAAAAATAAATAATTTGAAACCACCAAAAAAGTTTAAGTCTAAGACTATTTCTTCTTTCAATGTTTTTTATTATTAGAATTTGGTGTGATCCAAATTTTATATGAGCCTGACCGGTTATGCCCGTTTTGAAAATTTCATTAGAGTTTTGTTTTCTCTATAAATTGATTTAAACTAGAATCACAAAACCTGCGGTTGTATTTCGATCTTCATAATAGATTTGTTCCTTTGCCCATAGTTTTTTCTCGTAAGGGTTTTTCTACTTAAAATTTGGTGTCTATTATTTTCTCCTTTTTTTTTTGTATTCCGGATCGTTCGTTATAGGTGGATTAGAGCGGCTAATCCTAACATTTATCTACACAAAATTTAAATTAAAAAAAAATAAAGTAGAAAATTCTTGACATTAAATTTCTTTTATTAGTAATTTAAATATTGAAAATAAAGTCAAATAACGTGGGGACAAGTTTATATATAAATATTGAAAAGGCAAAAGTGCCCATTTTTAAAGAGTAATGTTAGATAGGTAGATGTAACCAAATGTTAATTGATGGTGGCATTTCATTATTTATTAATAAATAAATAATGGTAATTTGATGACTAATTTTCTTCGTGTCAACTAAACGCATAGATAACAAAATAATTATAATATCATATGTGATTTTTAATTTTAATTAATTTTTAGTTCATTATTAGCGGGACCGGAACCGTGGGCTCCAGAACTCAAACAGAACGTGTTTCACGGTTCGACTACGACTCGGTTCCAATTTTTGTTTAAATTATTATTATTTTTTTTTTTTTTTGCTTTTGGGTTGAGTTGATGACTAGTTTTTGAGTATAGTCTAGTTTTTGAAATTTTGGGTCGAGTTTTAACTGATTTCAGGTCAAATATTTGACCCACGATTCGGTTCAGTTTTCATGGTTCTTGAAATAGTAGTGTTACGTTTACTCTTTTATATTACTCTCTTAAAATATTATTACTCATTAACGTGTTAAACAATAATTGATGCAATTAAGGTACAATTAATGTAATATCGTTTCAACCTATCGTTTCAAATTTTAGAAAATCATGAAAATTTTTCTATTATCTACCCATGATAGGTTAAACATGTGGAAAAGTTTTCAAATAAATCAAATATCGTTTGATATTTTTTTAAATTAATCTCAGTTTCTTCTTTACTTTATAAATTAATTTTTAAAAAACTACCAAACGATATTTGATTTATTTGAAAACTTTTTCACATGTTCAACCTATCATGGGTAGATAATAGAAAAATTTCCGTGATTTTCTAAAATTTATATGATTTATTATAATATTTTTATAAAATACTAAAATAAAATTACAATAAACGTACATGTGTTAAACAATCACGAAAATTTTCAAATTATCTTCTCATTAAGTAGTGAATATGTGGCAAAAATTCAACTGAATCCAAAATCGTTTAGTAATTTTTTAAATGAGGGTTTAATAAAATTGTTGATAAAAGATCAAAACTGATAACAGAATCAAAGTATAAGATTCGATTTGCGGATTTTTTTAGTATAGGTGACGAATTGAAAAAAAAATGTATAGTACAAGGTTCAAATCGATAATTATCCTAAATTATAAATAACTAATTTATTACATTAATTGGACAAATCATTATTTGATACATCAATGAGTATTTTAAAAGAGTATATAATAAGAGAATAAACGTAACATTAATTCCTCTTGAAAATGCGATACCAAAACTGAGACTGAACTGCACAATTCTTGAAAATGTAAAACCATAACCAAAACCATGGATGGGTAGAACCGACCCGAACTAGGATTGAACCACATGGTTAAGTTAAAACCACATTTAACATGTATGTATTGCATGCATGCAATACATACATGTTCTAATTTTGAGCAATATAACATGGAACATGTTATATATTGTGTTGTGCCATGCTAATTAAGGTTGGACAAGCAAAGATCGATCGTTCGATTACAATTATGTCAAGTGTAAAGATGATCGAATTTTAATAAAATCAAATTGTACACTCTGCGTTGAGACGAGACATTCATAACGAACTCGGCATCGCTATCCCAACTCGTTAGTCCATGAAGCGAGATTAGTTCGTTTTTACTGGCTTTCAGGCTCACTCGATCGTCTATTCTTCCAACTTCCCGACCCTGCTTTCCGTTCCCCTCGCTTTCGCTTACTCCTCGGGAAATTCACATTGATACCATAACCAAAACCATGGATGGGTAGAACCGACCCGAAGCAGGATTAAACCGCATGGTTAAGTTAAAACCACATTTAACATGTATGTATTGCATGCATGCAATACATACATGTTCTAATTTTGAGCAATATAACATGGAACATGTTATATATTGTGTTGTGCCATGCTAATTAAGGTTGGACAAGCAAAGATCGATCGTTCGATTACAATTATGTCAAGTGTAAAGATGATCGAATTTTAATAAAATCAAATTGTACAACTCTGCGTTGAGACGAGACATTCATAACGAACTCGGCATCGCTATCCCAACTCGTTAGTCCATGAAGCGAGATTAGTTCGTTTTTACTGGCTTTCAGGCTCACTCGATCGTCTATTCTTCCAACTTCCCGACCCTGCTTTCCGTTCCCCTCGCTTTCGCTTACTCCTCGGGAAATTCACATTTGATGCTAAGCACGATTTCAAACTTGATTGATCGTCTGATGCCATTGCTTTTCCGGTCAAATTACGATCGTCTTCCTCCGCTCCCTCCCTATGATCCATTAAAACAGCTTCCATTATCTGCCATTCAACCAAAACGTCATCGGTTGAAAAAACATAAACATTAGACAATCCTTGAATTTTCCTGACTTGTTAGTGTGTCCCGACAAAATAGTGCACCTCCATTGTTATGGCTTTTTAGAGATAAATTTAATGAAGTATCGAAAGCTTACACATTCGCCCGAATCACCAATATGCGACCGAGGCAGGTCAACTTCGGCTGCAGCCGATAATCCAACTGAGCTCTCGGTTACATCAAGAATGACCACATCATAACTTGAGATTGCACTTTCCGGCAAAACAACCTCTCCGGCCTCATAATCAGAGCCTTCTTTGGTCGGATTATCGACAGCTCCGGCTGACATTGCTTCTCCATCGCCAGCCGAAAGTGCAGGACTTAGAGCTGTGTCTAGAAAGCTCAGATTCTCGGACGATGAAAACTTGGCCGCGTGTTTAGACATCACGATATCCATTTGGTTCTTTAGCTTGTGAAGTCGAGAGTGGACCCCTTCGATTTTCGATAGAATCTGCTCCAAAAAATGATCTCCATCTCTAAACTCAAGAGTCAACTCGTCGTTGAAATTCCCAAATTTTTCGTCATCATCAACGTTTTTTTCGGCTGCAGCTATTCATAAACAATTCGCAACGCTATGTAAGAAAGTATAAACAAGCAATGAAGATAAAATCGACAAGCCAGAATTTACCAAAATCGTCGGCCACCGAAATGCTATCCAGATCAGATCTCTTACTCTCTGCATAAAATTGATGTGTTGTAAGACAATTTGAATGATTTCATTAACTTCTCCAAAATGTTTAAGGTTCTGAAGAACTCACCAAGATAGGAAAAGAGGTTATGTTGTGTCATATACGATATCACATCCGTTTTTTCTTCGTCTTTCTTGCGTTTTCTTCTCTTCATAAGTTGTTTTCTTCGGCAAAGTCGGCTCGTACTCAAGGGAAACGACTTTGACCCGTATTCGTCCAAAAAATTTTGATCGACCACCGAAAGTTCTCTCTTTTCGTAAGCTTCTAAATATCTTGAGTATTTCGTCGCTTGCGACTCGATTTCTTTAATTCTCAACTCCGTCCACTTGCACCTCCACATTAGAGGGCGTATAAAGCTCCTCCAGTGATTTGTCAACCTCTTCTTCCTAGAATACATCCAGAGGCATACTTCAATGATCAAAAAACAGGGAAAAAAACAAAGGAAATCAGAATTAGTTGCTCAAATATCAAACAAAAAAGATAAAAATAAAGATTAGTTACTTCGTCCCAGGATTATTTGTGCAACCGATCGGTCAATTATATTTCCCGAAAAACTCTATCTTTCACAACTCTTGATTATCTTTCCGGTATCTTCAATCAAAACGCAAACAACTTGATGGGTGAACCAAATTGAACGAACAATATAATCTAAAGGATTACGAAATGCTATTTGTTGTAAAAGTGTCATGCTTATATCGCCTGAAACGACGAGAAGCGAAGAAAATTTAATCAAACTCGTAGATTAATCTACAAAATCAAACCGAATTTTGTAAGAGAGAGTAGAAAGCAAACCTCAGTTGAAGTGCACTACTAAATGCATCGCATGGAGATGCATATCCATTTTCGTCAAACATCTGCATCTCGACTTCTCCTTCGCTCAATCCAGAACAGCGGTCGACATCAGACGAACTATCCGCAAAGGAACTAGAATATTCCGTCGCGTCTGGGTCGACTTTTGCAAATGATTTGAAACTATTATCATTATTCCTATAATCAACTATATTGACCTCCATTTCCTCTTTGCATTTTATCTCACCAAGAGTTTCCATTTCAATTTGAGCCTTCCCTAAAACAGCTACAACCCCTCGAGCTCTTCCTACGTTAGTTCATCGAGGAGCCAAGCCAAGATCATTTTAATCAGTTAATCGTTCTAAAACAACGAAATTAAAAATAAGATGAAAACAAGCAGGTTGATGGCAGTACATTTAAGATTCAAGTTTTTTCTTTCATGACTCGGTTCGTTTAGTAATGAGAGTTACGAGATAGGTTTGATTTCTCCGTGTGTAATTCAAGTATACAGAGCATGACAGTGAGAGAAATCATAAAATCCTCCATTAACGGAACTACTCATAACCTTCCCCCATCAAAGTTAACCGTTCAACATTAGCTCTTTTCCTAGTCTACTAGGATTATAATGGAGGAAGAAGAAGCTGTAGAAAAGGGGTGGAAGAAAAGCCAGAACTTGCAGCCATTAATTTCACCAAACTAAACAGAGAAAGCTACAGCAGAAAACTAGTACACAGAGAGAAACACAAAAAATGCTCAGAATTTAAGTACAAGAACATACATGCAGAGCTCACACAAAGCAGAGAGAGACAGAGAGAGACTCAGATAGAGGGTACCTGCAGGTGAGGATGATAGAGAGAGAAAGAGGAGAGAGAGTGGGAAGCGTGGAATTTCGGCGGCGGTTTGAGAGGGAGGAAAATAGAAGTTTTAACGTTATAAACCTAAGCAACCAAACACTCTGTTACACTTACAACTAACTCGGGTCATGTCTAATTGTTGTTGCCTAACTACACTTTCTACTTTCTCCTCCCACTTCTTCGGTTATAACCGGCCCAAGACTCAAATTTTGTCGAATAAAACCGAGCCGAGAATCCAACCAACCAAACCCGAATTCTCGGTTTTTATTTGGAAAAATCAATTAGAACCTGTAATCGAGAGTTTGCGTTTTTTCGAACAAAATCAACCAAAACTAACAAAGATCGAGCGACAAACTATCAAAACTGACCCATGAAATAAGATTCGATTTTAATTTCATTTCAGTTCACGAAGTTAGGGACCGAACTAGTCCAATCTTATCCATAGCTATAGGATTGAAGTCATAAATTATTAATAGAGTTCAACTTAAAAGAAAAATTATTATAACTTGGTTGAGTTGTAACTAATTCTTTTCGGGATTAATTTTATTTATTTAAATGAATCTTTTAATTATTTTGTCTAATTTATTTTTCTATTAAATTTTAGAAAATATTATACATTAATTTTTGACCCACACAAGTGATTAATTGGTGCAAATCACTTGGCTACATGCCTTGTTTTCTTAAATACCCTTACATCTTTTGGTTTATTCCACCCCAAATACTACTAACTAAGAAGATTTAAGGGGGGGATATTATAGTCTTTTTCTTCTCCCTAATTATAATTAATGAACAAACTAATCCGAGACTCCTCGGCTGTGCGTGCGTGCGTGCGCGCATGCGTAAACTCTGCCGGAAGTTACTTCGAACCTTCAGAATTTCGTTTCCCGAAAAAGCCCTCCTATATTCAAATATATTTTGGGTTTAACCTACATTCGTCTTTCATAATTAGGAGACACTTAAAATTAAAAATATCATCGAATTATTATTTTTTTAAAATATTTTATTTCTTTACATACTCTCTAGTCTCTCCTGTATCACTTGCGTCACATTTTAAAACTTAATTTTGAGTAGAATTTAATTTTTATAAAAATAAAATAATTATCATATTATATTTTTATGTAATTTGATCATATACCGTCTTTAAATATTACTAATAGATCCACGTGTGATGTATGTGTGTTGTCTGAAGTGTGTCATTACAGTTGACTACAAAAAATACAGAATTTTGAAACTATTTGAAAAATGTTACAAATAATATATTAAACATAGTTATTCGAACTCAAGTGGTACCAATGATGAGAAACTCTTGGTCTTAAGTCTTAGAGGTCAGGGTTCAAATTACTAGGAAGACAAAAACTCCTACCCCAGGGATAGAGAAAATTATGAGTAATGATTGACTCGTATACTGAATCCGGACCCGGATGACAGTGTGTCTACACAGAAAAAAAAAATTGGTGAAGGGAGTAGGTCGTTACATGAACACTATATGAAATGCATGTGTCGTTATAATAATGACAAAAATGTTGAAAAAATAGCTAATCAACGTTTGTCATTGTATTAAGGATAATCAAAGAAATGTATAAATTCACGAGTCAATTTTGGTCGTAGGGGTAGATTAGTCATTGTAACGAATGTTTAATCTCATGCTAATTTTGTCACCCCCTCCCTCCAACTGCCTGACTTTGACTTCCTCCCTTCTCTTTGCTAAATGCTGTTCGTATTCGTATACCATTCAACCGGTGAATGTCTTCTTCCATATTCTCGAAACCCTAGGATTCTCTCGGGTCAATCGCTTAGACTTGTCAATTCATGAATATTTTCTGAAGCGCGTTTGATTTTGGCGCCGAAAATGATGGTGGAGACGTCGCTTGATTATCTGTTTCCATCTTGGTGGGAGATAGAGGTTACTGTAGCAACATCAATCTTCGTCATCTCAGCCTACTGGTTTTTCACTTACCGAAGCGGAGATGATCAAGTGGATCGCTCGCGAGTTGAAATTTCTCGTGGGGAAGCTATTGACGTTAATGACAAGGTAATTTCGTTGTGTTTGACGCTTTGGAATAACATGTTGCGTAATGTTTTGTTTTTTGTTTTTTTCTTTTCTTTAAAATCCTCTGGAGGTCAATACGCATTACGCAATGGTTGCGTAATGCTATTGTTATAATGAAAAAGTGGATTTTCGGAAAATTTGGTCAATTTTCCCGTGCCAGCAGGAATTATTCCTGGCTGAGTTCTAGTTTATTTATACAATACTTTTATTTATATTTTGCATCAAAATTTATGGATGCCGTTGGATTGAATTAAGTCTCAATTTTCCTGCATTAATTTGAATGAAATCAGAAAGGTACCACGTCGCTAAATTTGAAATACATGTGGGGTTTAATTCTGCTATATACTTTTGTTGAGTTTTGAGCTATATACTTTTGTTGAGTTTTGAGCTATGTAATTAAGAAAGTCTGTGTGATCCTTTCAAGGGGCGATGATTGGAACTATTACAACTCTTATTTAATGGATAATAGATGCTGTCTATATAAGGAACATAGAAATCAAATTAAGCAGATTGTGGATTTTGGAAGTTAATGTTTTGTCTCAGGACAAAATAATCTTCGACTCAATTGTAATCCAACATTATCTGATGCTGTGAATTTTCATAAATTTTAAAGATTTTCATAAATTGTACTTTTAATCTTTCATAGCTTAGTCTGATGGAAGTATTCACTGAAATGTAATATCATCTTTGAGTTTTTGCACCCAAGAACAGAAATTTATTATGAATAATATCAGTGGTTTAGTTCATAGTGGTGAAAGTTTTGGCCTTAAAAGCATGCTCTTTTCGAGGTCCAAGGTTCAAATCCTTGTAAGTCCTTAAATCCTTGGGCTAATGCTCCGTATGTGACATCATTTATTTACCTTGACTCGTGTTGACAAACTTTTAAGGTCACAATGCATGAGTAATTAGGGATTGTCTATGTGAGTCTACGTTGACCTACACCTAAGGTTATTAACAACTTATTGCAAATGTGGTTTAATTTTTAGTAACGATCAGAAATGATTTGACGAGATTGTTGTGCTGTGAAACTCTGGTGCATAGACCGTATTGTTTTTCATGGTTTTTTTTGTAGGTAAACTTTTAAGGGCACAATACACAAGTCATTAGGGATTGTCAATGTGCATCTAAGTTGACATAACACCAAAGGTTATCAAAAACTTATCACAAATATGCTCTTACATTTTTAGTTTTTAGTTATGATCAGAATGATATAACGAGATTGTTACATGTGGTGAAACTCAGGTGGTGCACAGACCACACTGGTTTGCATGCTTTTCACAGTGTTTTTTATGGAATTCAGTCGCCAATTTCTAATTTAGCTCTTGCATTTGCAGCTAGAATGAACAATCTTTTAATTTTTTTACTATCCAGAGTACTTGGAAATCAAATGGGTTTTCTGTCAAATGATGGACAACTAGTTACTTATTCATGTAGTGATATTTAAATCTTTTGACGTGCAGTTTTGCACTTATTTTGTAGATGGGACATATGAGAGGAGATCTTCAATCTAACTCTGCTTATCTAATTAAGGTATGCTGATTGTCTACTAGTTATGATCTAGTTTGGATTATAATTTTCATTTGTGACGGAATTTTCGTGTGTTGGGTTTTATTTTTTAAAAATTATCTTGTGACTTTCACCAGTTTTATTCCCCATTCACAATGTTCCTTGTGGGTTTTGATCTTCAGTTGGAATTGTTGGCAGCAAAAAATCTTATTGGTGCAAACTTGAATGGAACCTCTGATCCCTATGCTATAATTACATGTGGTACACAAAAGCGATTCAGGTAATATTTCAACTTCTTGTAGTTTTGGGTCACATCAGAATAGCTGGTGTTTTTTTCTTGCACATTTCTCAATTTTAGCTTACTTAATAAGTGGTGATCCCTGGATGTTTACACCAAAGTAGATAGTCTAATTCTTAATTGGTGGTTTGTAAATGGGTTGATATTTTTCACCGTAATGATATTGTCAGAGTATCCTTTTCTAATTCGTGGAAATTCATTTTTCAATTATTACCTGTTGTTTGAGTTAACTGTTGAAGTTGGGAAGGGGAACTGCAGAAGCTTTGGGGAAGAGTACTAAGGGGCACTTCTTTTCAGAATTCTCTCTCTCGTTATCAGTTGTTTATGTTTTTACAGTTCTCAACACTATTCTTTTTTTTTTTACTTTTTTTTTTCTGTTTCTACTTGTGTCTTCCATCTCTATTCTCTTGTCATGTCTTGGAAGGAAGGTGTACTTTCAAAATGCTTCGTTTCCTCTTGTGATATTTTACCATCATGCTTGTAGATTTTATTTGTTCTTGTGGATGGTGCAGTTCAATGATTCCTGGTTCCAGAAATCCTATGTGGGGAGAGGAGTTTAATTTTTCGGTGGACGACCTCCCTGTTAAGGTGGCTATAACTTCTATGACTTTTATGTCTGTAATTTTGTCTTTGTAAGAAATGTTTGTCAAGTCGTGTTATATTTTATTTATGCACGACTTGGATTGTCGTTTTCTTTTACAAGAAATGATGTATATTGATAGAAAGAAATACAAAAAAGAGAGGAGAAAACTCATTTGCAAAAAAGTACAAAGAAAAATACTTAATTTATAGCAATTTTCTTTAAATTAGATAAAATTAAACTAAAAGGGTAAATTTTAAAAAACTTAAAGTTATAGACTCATTTAGCAATAGTAAAGTTAATGTTATCTCAACGATAGATAAGTTGTTTTTTTGCCTTTGAAAAGAATAACAATGCAATAGAACTTGATAATTTAAAAAATTTTCAAAATGCCTAATCTCAAGATTAACTTGTGTTTTTTAGACTTTTCTAACCTATTGAAAATCTTAACAAGGAAACTCTCACCATCAAAATACACTTCCATAGTCTTGACGGAAGAAAGTAAGTGCATTATTTGAATTGTCTTTGTCAGCAATTTTTATGATTCTATTTTATCTCATATGCATTGTATTTTCCATTTTACCTCGGTTAAACCATCGTGATAATTGTTTTATTTCTTGGTAACTGTAATTTGCTCATTTCCTGTGCAACTGGTGATTGGTGATCAGCAATGCATAAATACAATTCTTGCATAAGCTTTACAACTGCAACTAATTCTTTTTATGGTTTCCTGCAATTCTCAAGGAACATTTGGCTTTAATTTATTTATTATTAATATAGATATCGAAGGATTAGGGTCATTTGATCGTTGTAGACCTCATGTACTTGTGCATTTGAAAGAAAATGTTATTTTGTAGAAAATTTAATGTTTAAGATTCCAGCTTTGGTCGAAAAAACTTAAAGATAAAGGTTGATTAGGGTTGTGAGTGGGAGATCAAGCAACAGGCAAGATGTAATATGAAAACTTAGGGATCTTATTTTCAAATTATCATTAGCTAAAGATGGAAAAAAATAATTTTTGTGAAGAAAACCTGTATTTTCTGACAAACTTTGAGGAACATATTTTCTGTATCAATAAGTGCTCATGCTTCGAGAGAATTCTATCACATAAACAGATCCTATAAGAAAATCTCAGATCTGTAAAGTGGGTCTCCTTTGAAGCTTTATTTTGCTTGTTTTGAGGGGATAAAAACATCTTCGTTATAGTTTTATATTATCTTACTATCACAAGCATCTCATTTGGGGCTTCACAATCAGATTAATATCACAATATATGACTGGGATATAATATGGAAAAGCGCTGTCCTTGGTTCAGTTACTGTTCCAGTTGAAAATGAAGGTCAAACTGGTGCTTTGTGGTATACATTGAACAGTCCATCTGGACAGGTTTTCATCTACTATTCTAATTTTCCATTTTAATAATCATTTTGCCTTTTCAGATTCCCTGTTAGTATAATATTGTTTCTTCTTCATGTACTAATTAATCTCTATGAATTGATGTCAGGTATGCCTTCACCTTAAAACAATAAAAATGCCTGTAAATGCTCCCAGGTAGATTTATCTCCTCCCTTAAAATATCCATGAACTTGACTGATAAATAAACTATTTAATAATTTGAACTTCATACCCCATCCATTTATTTACTCTACTCTTTTCTCTAATTTTTATGACCTGTAATTGCTTTTCCATTTAAAATTTTATGTATTTTTTTTGTTTGTTTTAATAGGACAGGATCTTGGTGTAGTATTGGTAGTTTACTGCTTATGTTACCTTAGAAGACACAATGAAAGCTAAAGTTGTGATATTTGATAAGTTTATATTTTAGGCTATTTTTGTTAAGAACTAGCTGGACAGAATCCTGCATGCTAAATAATGCTTATGGCAACCCCACGAGCTTAAGGATAAATATTTACTATGCCCATGTCCAATTTCCTTAAAAGTACAGCCTTTACTCATAATCATTGTTCTAAACTGTTAAATATAAAAACTTTTTCGATGTGTCATAAGTTTTTCGCATCATATAAATGATTGATTAGCATGACATTTATAATCTGAAATTCTTTGAGTTTGTCTCAAGGGATATGAGTGGCTATGCTGGAACCAATATTCGAAGAAGAATTTCCATAGACAAACAAGTGCCAACGATGGTTCATCAAAAGCCAGGCCCCCTTCAAACAATATTTGACCTTCTTCCTGACGAGGTTGGTTGCATGAATCGTGATTTTGAAATTTTTACTTTTTGAGGTTTTATTTAATTGTAAATACCAGACTATGGTTAGAATTTAAGTTCTGATTTTATATTCAGTTGTATTGGAAGGCGGATCTAACTGTTAATTTTTTCAGGTTGTTGTGCATAGTTATTCTTGTGCTCTTGAGAGGTCATTTCTATATCATGGTCGAATGTTTGTATCCGCATGGCATATTTGTTTCCATTCAAATGTTTTCTCAAAACAAATGAAGGTTAGCATGTTATTTTTTATTATTATTATTATCTTTAATAGCTGCTATTGAACGAATTTGTTATGTGTATGCTTTCACTAGCGTTAGAAAGGTTTCATTATTATTGAAATTGGATGAAAACAGACGTCATCAACTTGAACTGGTTTATATATATTTTTAATAAAAGAAACAAATCATTTGTACTATTGAAATATAATTTACAAAGAATGAGTATAATACATCATCATGAAAACATATCTTTTTTACTTGTGATAAATATAATTTAATTTCAATCTTGAAGTTTCAAGAGAGAGAGTTAACTGACAGAACGTTTGATGGTGTGTTATTATGTGATTATGTATTCAGAAATTAATTACTTTTTGCTTTAATTTTACTAGTTTATGCATCTAATAGAACTATTTTCTGTTACTTAAAATAAATCTTTAGATTTATTACTAGCATAGTGATATCTATGAAAGTGGAATCTTAATTGAGAAGTCACTTTCCATTGTACAGGTGGTGATACCATTGGGAGATATAGATGAGGTTTATTTCCACCTTTCTAAATCTTTGACATAATTTCATTTTGTTGTTGAGTTCTATTCTGCTTACATGGCCCTGAAATCTTTTGGCTTTGAAGATACGACGGAGTCAACATGCATTCATTAATCCTGCTATAACAATTACTCTCCGAATGGGTGCTGGTGGGCATGGTGTGCCTCCATTGGGAAGTCCTGATGGTGAGCAATAAGTATATTTAAGCGATTCCTTGAATTTTTTTATGAACGTATCTAATTCTTCTCTTGTGAAACAATTTTCGGTCTACTTTGCTGTTTTCTATTTCTTGCTTATTTTTTTTCTCAGTTTCTCATATAATGATTTACATTCTGGGTCATTGATAAAATGTTTCATAATGTGTTTTCAATAATGTCAAAATTAAGTGAATTTCTATCGGGTACTTTCTAAGAAGAATTTTTCTTTTTGTTTTTTTCTTCTAGTGTAGCTTAATCAAAATGAAGGCATGCACTTTTCGAAAACATATGTAAAGGAAAGATGTTTGAATGGTTTCATTTTGATTTTCCATTTGCAGGGAGAGTGAGATATATGTTTGCATCATTTTGGAACAGGAACCACGCAATAAGAGGCTTACAGCGTTCAGTGAAAAGTTTTCATGCAATGCTAGAGGCTGAAAAGAAGGTCTTTCTCATGTTTCATATATTTCTTTCATTTAAAAAGACTTGATGCTTTTTTGGCCTGAGAAAATTACGATTAATTGTGAGATTAGCTACTTTGAGGGTAGGTAGGTAGCTTGACTGAAAATGTGATGAATATGTTGTTTCGTGTTTTGGTTCATTCACAAAGGCAAATAATAATTAAGCACTTGCATTGCTTTGGAAAAAATAATGTATTGCGTTGACCAGTGGTTTTGTGGCATTTTCCTTGGGCCATTGCTGAGCTATAATTCCAAATTTTCTTTTTTATAAAATATAAGAATAACATTTTAAGTTAAAATGTCACTATGAAGGTATGTCTCTGTCTGATGCAATTATGATATCTAAATTCTTGTAATTTTCTCATTAATCTATTACTAGATTCCAAAAATTTATGCTTTTGGGTTAGGTTAGTTTAATCATTTAAATTATTTGTTAATACTTCTTCGTTCTTAGGTTCAAACCTTTATTTTTTTTAACTGTTGGGCATACTTTTCGAAAACATATGTAAAGGAAAGATGTTTGAATGGTTTCATTTTGATTTTCCATTTTCAGGGAGAGTGAGATATATGTTTGCATCATTTTGGAACAGGAACCACGCAATAAGAGGCTTACAGCGTTCAGTGAAAAGTTTTCATGCAATGCTAGAGGCTGAAAAGAAGGTCTTTCTCATGTTTCATATATTTCTTTCATTTAAAAAGACTTGATGCTTTTTTGGCCTGAGAAAATTACGATTAATTGTGAGATTAGCTACTTTGAGGGTAGGTAGGTAGCTTGACTGAAAATGTGATGAATATGTTGTTTCGTGTTTTGGTTCATTCACAAAGGCAAATAATAATTAAGCACTTGCTTTCATTCTTTTTTTTTTTTTGTTTTTTTTTTTTTTTTGTTTTTTTTTTTTTTGTTTTTTTTTTTTTTTTGTTTTTTTTTTTTTTTGTTTTTTTTTTTTTGTTTTTTTTTTTTTTTGTTTTTTTTTTTTTTGTTTTTTTTTTTATGTCTCTGTCTGATGCAATTATGATATCTAAATTCTTGTAATTTTCTCATTAATCTATTACTAGATTCCAAAAATTTATGCTTTTGGGTTAGGTTAGTTTAATCATTTAAATTATTTGTTAATACTTCTTCGTTCTTAGGTTCAAACCTTTATTTTTTTTAACTGTTGGGCATATTTCTCAATTGAAAGGTATAGAGATATAATAATTGAAAGCAAAATCTCCTGGTTTGATACTTATGTAAAATTACCTCAATTCATAAAAATTTAAGTTGTTGGGTCAAGTTTAATTTAATTATTTGATAGCTAGAAGATTTATGTTTTTATAAAATAGAAGCACGTGTTTTGCTATCTTCTCTATAATATTTATTTTCTCTAGACATTACAAAAAACCTGTATGGTCTAGAACTCTGCCCTAACACTTTAAATTATTACAAAAATAATATCTAAGGTTGCCACATTCTGTTTTTCGTCATCATAAATAACCCCACGGACCTGTTCCATACATTCTGAAAAATACAGTGGGGCACTTATCTTTACTCCCACTTCTTCCCCCTCTGCAACAATAAGCTCTTCACCGATGTAGTTGAGTCTTAACATAGTTAAGCCTTTGGGTATTCAGTGACATCTTATCTTTTCAAAAGCTGACCATTTCTTTCTTCATCATCCAAATGTCTTGCTAACAAGTGAAAACGCTTGTATTTTGATCGATGGGTTGTGGCAGAATGACGTGTAATGAGACAGGTACTTTAGTGGTGTGTCTAGAAGGTAATTTGGAGTGCTTTACTTGGAATTGTTTATTGAATTGGAAGTTTGAGGATATGTTCTTATTTGAGGATTCCCAGGACATAATTTTTTCGAAGAAGCAAGGCTAATGATTCTTATGGAAATAAGGATATGTTCTCACTTCGTTGGTATTTTTAGCGTGTAATGTGGTATTTAAATGTGGAAGATAACAAAGAAAAGGGTAGGGATGATGGGTTTATTTCATTTGGAGAAATGGGTCAAAACTGTTTTCTTGGACTTTTTGGCTAAAAATACAAGTTGTTTATGGTGTCCCTTCTGTGCTATTGCAGGAGAAAGCTGAATCTGAACTACGCGCACATAGTAGCTCTATTAAGGGAAGCAAAAGGCATGTCAAGATAACAAATGAAACTGTACCCATAAATGGGAACGTTCCCTCTTTTATTAAAGAAGAAGTTCTTTGTGACATATACAAAGTATGTTACTTTTTTTTCCTCCATTTCTTTATATACTTTCTATTTTTTTAAATAACTAATTTTTTTTTTTCTCTCAGGGTGTTTTCCAGTGCACTGCTGAACAGTTTTTCAATTTATATTTGAGTGATGAGTCAACTTTTATAAATTCATATCGGTTAGCACGGAAAGATACGAATCTTATTGTAAGTATTTAGTTACACAATTGTCTAAAGTATGCAGCGACCTAAATCTCAATTCCACTTTATGAGTTTTCTGATGCAATTATTATATAGTATTTATTATAGAAGTTAGTTGTTAAATAGAGAAGTTATTTTTTATTAGTTAGTGGGAAGTTTTGGGAGAAGTTAGAGTGAGTTAAGGAGGTTATTACATATGAGAAAGAGGAGTGCAAAATGTTATGTTGTTACGATGTTTAAGAAAAGTATGTTTTAGATGATAGCTCTTGTAATAGGTGTAATCCAAATTTGAAGTTTAGAACTACAAATTTGTGGCTAAGTTGTAATTGTAAGTTCATGAAAAAATTGTTGTTAATTTATCAATTCGGTCCACTACGCATCAATTTGGTATCAAAGCATTGCAAAACAAGTGACTAAAGGAGATTGAATGGAAGAAATGGAGAACGAAATAGCTGGAATAAGAGCGGAACTTTCTTCATTGAATACCCGAGTTGCTTGCAGAAATTTCTTCGCTAAATAACCAAGTTTCTGCTCTTCTAAAAATTGAAACCTACGACTTTTACTAGAATTAATGGCTGAAATCAGTTTTTTAAGAGAATCCGTTAGAAAGAAGTGTTGAAGAAGGACCAAACGTACCTATTGGAAAGGAAAAACAATCATTGGTTCTGTTTCGCCACCCATCGTGTTCGGTCATTTTTCATAAGAGTATGGTGATGATTTTCAGCACAGACAAGGGCGACATGAGGAGAAACATTCGACCCTTGTCATGTGCACGGGTCCTTGCAGAAGAGAAGACCCATCATGGACAGAAGCAGACGAACGATGTGGGACTGAACCGCACCAAACAGAAAATCTACCATGGCAGGGAGTTGTTGAGTGTGCGCCGTGGACAGAAACTTTTCTTCGAGGACCTGAGTCGTTCCCTCCTCGCTGAACTGGAGATCCAACGTGGGATGGAGGTACTGAGAGGTGTGGGTTTTGCTATCCCGATTCTCCACCTGGGTTTCGTCGCAAACCTGCGTGGGGTAATTCTCCACATGTAGAGCTTTTTGTTTTTGATGGAGAGGGGGTTGGATTGCATGGGTTAAAAAAGTTGATATATTTTTTCTTGTAGCTAGGATTCATCCCGATGACCGAATTTTTACCATTTTTGAATATTTAATCGGGAAAGCTTGAAATTTTTTTTAATGAATTTTGGTGGAAAAACCACAATTAGGTTGGGAAGAATTAAAATTTGCAATGGGATTAACGTTTTGGGCCTAAAAAATTTCGTTCTCCCCAAAAACAACTTATCAGTTTAAAACAAACGGGAAGCATTAAGGAGAATGAGGATCAATTTCAAGAGTTAGCAGCTCGTATTCAAGGTAATGATCGAGAATCACTTTTAGGAGTTTTTCTTAATGGATTATGTAACAACCCATTTTCTTAGCAAGATATTGTCCGCTCTGGGGATTGGGCCGTAGCCCAATATACTCCCCTCACGGCTTTGTTTGGCGAGGACTTCCCAGTCGGTCACCCAACCTGGTACTACTTTCGCCGAAGCACTTTTAACTTCGGAGTTCTTATGGGATCCGTTGCCAATTGTTCTCCAAAACGCGTCTTGCTATCTTGGGATGGTCTATTTACATATGATTCATTTCCACATACTTCCCCAAGCGATGTGGGATTGTGACGACCCCCTTTTTACGACCTGTCACCTTCCGGTTCACCCGCGCGGACGTACCGCCATTCGGGTTCTGGTTCGTGCAGCAATCGTACACATACTTACACATCCGGGTCATCACAATCACCCTCCCTCGAGGGCCCAACGTCCTCGTTGGCTACATTTTCGGTTGGGTACAAGGCTCTGATACCATTTGTAACGACCCTTTTTCCCAGCAAGATATTGTCCGCTCTGGGGATTGGACCGCATCCCAATATCCTCCCCTCACGGCTTTGTTTGGCGAGGACTTCCCAGTCGGCCACCCAACCCGGTACTACTCTCGCCGAAGCACTTTTAACTTCGGAGTTCTTATGGGATCCGTTGCCAATTGTGCTCTAAAATGCGTCTTGCTATCTTGGGAGGGTCTCTTTACATATGTTTCATTTTCACATACTTCCCAAAGCGATGTAAGATTGTGACGACCCCCTTTTTACGACCCGTCACCTTCCGGTTCACCCTGCGCGGACGTACCGCCATCTAGGTTCTGGTTCGTGCAGCCATCGTACACATACTTACATATCCGGGTCATCACAGATTATCCGATGAGTTGCAAGATAATGTTCGTATCATGCAGCTTAGAAATGTCTACGATGCTCTAATGTTAGCTCTTAAATATGAGAATAAGTACAAGAATCAGTCCAGCAATAAGGAAATTAGATTGGGTTCAATTCAACCTTGTCTAACAGAATTCAATTTAATTCTAATTATTTTCAAGGATCAACCCAATTTCTCAGTTGATGGGGGAGTTCAAAAAAATGAGACTCTTGTTGGTGATCTGATCGACAGTGGAGGTCAATGAGTGGCTACGACTTCGGCAGAGTGACAACATCGAAGAGAGGCTAATCTTTGTTTTCATTGTGGAGAAAAATGGCAAGTTGGCCATTATTGTAAGCATTATCTCAACATGATGGAACTGGATGAGTTACTAGTTTTAGAATCAAATAAAATGAACGAAAGTGCCACCGACAAATGATTCACGTGCTTGAACTTCAATAGGAAAGTTATTTTTTATTAGTTAGTGGGAAGTTTTGGGAGAAATTAGAATGAGTTGAGGGGGTTATTATAGATGGAAAAAATGAGTGTAAAGAGTTATGTTGTTATGATGTTTAAGAAAAGTATGTTTTAAATGATAACTCTTATAATAGGCGTAATCCAAATCTGAAGTTTAGAACTACGTATTTGTGATTAAGTTGTAATTGTAAGTTGATCATGAAAAAATGTTGTTTTTCTTTCAATTCGGTCCACTACGCATCATTATCCCGACATATGAACCTAAATTTAACTAAGGAAATATTAATTAAGATGCCCATCAAAATAGTTTGTTTCTCTGGTGTGCTCACAGTTTCTTTATTGTCCAGATGGGACAATGGCATACGGCAGATCAGTATGATGGTCAAGTGAGGGAGATCACGTATAGATCGCTTTGTAAAAGTCCAATGTGCCCACCTGACACAGCCATGACCGAGTGGCAGCATGCTGTTTTATCTCCAGACAAGAACAAGCTGGTATGGAAACATATATTTTACTTTTGAAAGAAAATACTATCGCCAGCAATATTGATACGTCTTAATTATTGATACTTCTTAATTGTTAGTTATAGTGTTAACAGGTATTAATACTATTACTATGACAGGAACCCTATAAGATTTAATAAAAGACGAAACGTACATTACAAAAATAACACATTTTATAGGTCTGCTAGCTTCTTTCATAATTCTCAATATCTGAATTTTCCTTCTATGCTAAAATCTCTCCTTTAAATAATGATCATCTAGAAAATCTTAAAGAACATAATTAAAATGACACATTTCATTCTTAATCTATTATGATCTAGAAAATCTTTAAAAATAATAATTAAAATGACACATTTTCATCATAAACTATTTCATTCTCCGTTACACTACAATAATGATTATCATTATTTATAAAATATTACTCTCATTTATTACATGTTACATATTTTCTCTACATCCATGTTTCTTTTCTTTTAAAAAAAGTTAACCTCACTGGAGTTCTATCATACTGCAGTTGCTTGTCACAATTGTCACATTCTGCCTCACATATTTGTGTTTTCCTTTTCTTCACTACCCACAATGGCTATTATAAACTGCCAGAATATTTATAGAATTCTGCTATTTTCTTTATAATTTTTTGCTTTTTTCGTGAGTTAGTTTCATTTGTTGGTAGTATACAAGTGTCATAAACCGAGATTTTGGATGATCATTTTCACTGCCTACAGAACCGCTGCAATCTCTATTTTGATGTGTATTTTGATTCAAGAATGAAGACATATGATTACTCTTACTGGAATGTGATGATGGTCAAGTTTGATTTTAATAGTATGTGCATTGAAATTTCTGCCATCATTAAAATGACACATTTCATTCTTAATCTATTATGATCTAGAAAATCTTAAAGAACATAATTAAAATGACACATTTCATTCTTAATCTATTATGATCTAGAAAATCTTAAAGAACATAATTAAAATGACACATTTCATTCTTAATCTATTATGATCTAGAAAATCTTAAAGAACATAATTAAAATGACACATTTCATTCTTAATCTATTATGATCTAGAAAATCTTAAAGAACATAATTAAAATGACACATTTCATTCTTAATCTATTATGATCTAGAAAATCTTAAAGAACATAATTAAAATGACACATTTCATTCTTAATCTATTATGATCTAGAAAATCTTAAAGAACATAATTAAAATGACACATTTCATTCTTAATCTATTATGATCTAGAAAATCTTAAAGAACATAATTAAAATGACACATTTCATTCTTAATCTATTATGATCTAGAAAATCTTAAAGAACATAATTAAAATGACACATTTCATTCTTAATCTTTATTTTAATATGTTATAAAAATATTATAATAAATCATACAAATTTTAGAAAATCACGAAACGTTTTCTATTATCTACCCATGATATGTTAAACATGTGGAAAATTTTTCAAATAAATCAAATATCGTTTGATATTTGTTTAAAAATTAATTTATAAAGTAAAGAAGAAACTGAGATTAATTTAAACAAATAACAAAAGATATTGGATTTATTTGAAACTTTTTTCACATGTTCATCACGTTATGGGTAGATAATAGAAAAATTGTCGTAATTTTTTAAAAGTTGTATGATTTATTATAATAGTTTTATAAAATATTAAAATAAAATTACAATAAATCGTACATGTGTTAGAAAATTACGAAAACTTTTCTGATTATCTTTTTATTAAGTAGTGAACATGTGGTAAAAATTTCAACTGAATCCAAGATCGTTTGGTAATTTTTTAAATGAGGGTTTAATGAAATTGTTGATAGAAGGTCTAAACTGATAACAAAATCAAAGTACAGGGTTCGATTTGAAGATTTTTTTAGTACAAGGGGCGAATTGAAAAAACGTGTATAGTATAGGGATTCAAATCGATAATTACCCAAATATTATTTACTGTTTTACTTTAGTCTCGTTCCTATAACACATTCTCGTGTGTTACTTATTTAGGTATTTGAGACTGTACAACAAGCGCATGATGTTCCATTTGGCTCCAACTTTGAGGTATTAAATGTTTCGAGTATCTTCCTTCATAGACTTAGTTGTTCTTGAAATGTTTTTATTATTTGATTTAGTTAGTATCCTTGTCACATCTTTTCCCTCTGTTATGAAAGAGTTGAGCAGCTGAAAGCGGCTCAATCTTTCAGCAAAAGAGTGTTTGGTTGTTGTCTGGAAGCAAAATTTTGTTTTCTTCAACAAATATAATGGATTCAAGATTTTGTTTTGTAGTTTCATTTTTTAAGTATAAATTGGCACGAAGTACTTTGATGTACTAAATGAAATTCTACTGTTATTAAAAAAAAAATAATAATATTTCAAGTTAAAAAAATTGAACCTTCAGTAAATCGTTCAAGTACAATAAAAATAAAAGTAACATATTTTGATATCCATATATTTTAATAATTTGAATACTGTTTTGAGTTAAAAATAGAATCTGTGATAAATTGTTCAAGTGTGATAAAAATAAAAGCAATGTATTTAGTTATCCTTATACTACTATCAATTTGATACATGTTTTTCAAAACTATTAATTTAAAAAATTCTTTGTTTGATAATAAGCATATTTTTCAGATTCTGAATTTTATAGTTTATTATGGATACTGAGCATGTTTCCAAATGTTGAATTTGATGTCATTTTCCTTGTTTTAATTTTGTTTTCCATGAAATTCATTTTGGAATAGCAAATGAAGATTAGTCTCTAATTTTTCGTGCTTCTATCTTTTTCACAATGAAATTATTAAATGAGCTGTAAAGAGTAGATTAGGCTCTATGGTTTTCTCATATTTCTTATCACTTGGTATCTTAAATTTCTGTCTGAAGTTTTTGTTCCTTTCTACTGTTTGTTAATATTTACTTGTAGTCGTGCCTTTGTTCTTGATTGTGACCTTGACGGTATTCTGACTGAGTTAGATATCTGGTTTATCAGTTAATAATGCTTTTAAAAATTAATTGTTGCTGCTGCCCAGATCCATTGTAGGTGGAGCTTGGAGACCAATGGAGTAAACTCGTGCAGTATAGATGTAAAAGCGGGTAAGCTAAATACGACTCAATTATCTTACTTGCTCAGAGAAGAAATATAAATAATATTTTTTTGTGATCGTTACCAAAAAGCAAAATACACTTGTTTGTTGTTCATATGAAGGATCTCTCTTATGTCTAATCTTCTCAAGCATGCAACACTTCTGACAATGGCTCAGTAAATCCTTTTTTCTTTACTCTTACCGAGAATTCTCATTGGAGTTACCAGCCCCGTGAACCTTAGTTTAGTTCATCTGTGTTGTCTAATGCCTAACTATTCGTTCCATCATTTAATTCCCATTGGTGTGGTATTTCTCTATTATCTCGTGAGTAAGATTTGATTTGCTTTAAGCATATAATCTCTTTTTGAACATATATTGATTTGATTCAGTAAGAATTATCATTATGAATAATATTCTAATGCGCCACCGTGAAACTTAAAAGAGAAATGCATTTCAAAAGGCAAGAAGAAGAGATTTAAGTAGAGCAGAAGTTGGTTGCTGTACTGAATTGTTCTGTGCCACAAAGTTGATGCGAGTCTGCTTTTGAAATATACTGACCTGATGATTTTATTTTTTGGCTTTGTATGCCGATATAGGTGCACATTTTAAGAAATGGTGTTTGATGCAATCCAAAATCAAAGCAGGCGCCATAGACGAGGTTGGTATGTCATTATTGAACTAGCTTTGATGGTTATTCACCTCTCCCTTATTATTGATTCTTGATCCCATAAAAAATTGCACGTTTTGGAAAAAAGACTACTAGTACATAGTAAAATGCTGAGTTGCATACCAATTAACCATTTTGGAAACTTGAAATTCATCTCATTTATTAAACATTGCAGTACAAAACAGAAGTAGCGGCAATGTTAGAGGCAGCACGAGACATAAAGTTAAGCACTTTGAGTTGCGGGGCCGACCGGGATATCATCATGACTCCTCTTACGACTCAAAACACGATCTGATTTCTAGTATACTTGATATGCCAAGACCCATAAGAAATATGTCAGAAGATGATAATATTTACAGATTGACCAAGTTTTTTTCCATGCAAATGCAACAATTTGGAGTTCGAGTTTCACCCCGTCCCCCAGGAGAGTAGTGGTGTGTGGTCTTAGACAATGTACCTTCTCTGCACAATTACATGTTTCAATCTTTCTGAGAATTCTCACTACTTGTATTGTTGTCATATTTGACAATTCAATCCACTTCATCAACATCTCTCTCTCAACCTGAGTTTCCGGCAGTCTCTTTATGTTTAGAAAGCAGAATAAAAAAATATGCATTAATTTATAGTAAATCAATACTAATTATGAACCATAGTCACTGAGAACAACAGAACAGCTGGTTCATAAAATATACATTTCTACATATGCAACTCAAAATACATCATCAGCAACACTAGAATTGATTTCCCCCTCTTATAACAAAATCAGATTTTGGGTGATGATTGATCTCTGTTGGAAATGTCTGAAGATGATCAAATCACTCAGCCTTCAACCCAGACCCACCAGATTCTGCCTCTTCTTCAATCAGTTTTGTCATTGGAATTGCGAGATCGATTTGTCAAATTTCGGGGAAGTTGACTTGGCCGGAGCCCAGATGTCTGCACCATTGCTTCGAGCAACTCCGACGGTACAAGAAATTGGAACAATGCACAAACCTCTACTTCTCAAGCTACAGAGCTCCAGTTCCTTTAACAAACATTATAATCAGACCATCATTTGAATGTTTAAAAAACCCAGGCTTTGAAAACATTGATATTCACACAATTCAACTTACAATTTAATCATAAATCAAGTTGAGCTAGTTCCAACAAGCGCAAACATGTCTTGATATTGGATGTATTGACAACTTTTTAAACTATTTGGCTTCAACTTAGCGTTATTCTCTTTGAAGATAAAGGGCTAAGAACCAATATTAATTTCACTATCGCTAAATGGAGTTATTGTTTTAAGTTTGCTAGGATTTATTCATTTAGTTCGGTTCACGATTGTTGTACTCCAAGCGTTTTCATGGATTTCTTATTGAGAGGGGTTCTTCCCTCTTTGCTTGTAATTTCTTCTTTTTAATGGAAATAGTTTTTTATGAAAAAAAAAATTGTTGAAGATGATAGTAAGCTGCTCACCTGAATATTATTCTTTGCCATTGGCGAACTTTGAAGGTATGGAGCACTCAAAACCTGAAACAACCAAACACAGTTGAATCCATGCATTCAGAAAGCCAAGATTTGAAAATCTATAACTTTGTATGCGTGAATTGAATACAGTAAAAGCATGTTTTTAAATGTTAGCATGAAACAGATTTAAGAATTAATGAGACCAAGTTTCAAAACGGCCATGAGATTAGACACTTATAACTTGGTGTTTTTTGTATAAAATAAATGGTTATGTGAAGTGCCATCGGAGGACAAACCTTAACTTGCTCGTGGAGAAACTGAATGTATTCCATAGCTTCGAGAAGAACAGAAGCTGTATCCGTCTGCGGTCATATTTTACGTCACAAATTAGAAAACGATTGGATGTCTTAAACGAACAAAACCCAAGAACAATGAAACTGCATTTCAAAACCTTTCCATATGGAGAAACAAGCTGCTGCAATGCATTAATTCGTTCGCCAACCTTCTCTTTTCTCTCCTGCAACCAGTAAGAACACACTGTAAATTGTAAACTATTGGTAAACAAGTTCGAAAAGTAGTAATAATAAAATCATATTGCAGTCTGTCAAAAGTAAGTACTTCCTTAATACAAACTCAGTCCAAGTAGTCATAAACGAAATTGAATTGAACAAAAATACAGATTTTCCTAAAACAGTCAACAGGTTGATTTGCATTTCCATTGGGAAAATAGGACTCCAACAGTGTCGAGCAACGCCGATTTGATAAGATCGAATTCGAAAGAAAAAAGAGAGAGAAAGATGAAAGGGCAAACCTTAGAGGAGATAGAAAAATCGGCCTTTTGTCGTTTCGTCGTAAGAGAAGTGAGACTACTTTCATCAACAGAGTAAGGACATCTCTTGTGTTCCATCATTTTCCCAATCTCCATCACTTCTTCTCCCTGAAGAGATTTCTTTTTACACCGAATACTAGATGTAAAATCCAAAAAACTACAGCTAAAACGAATAATAATTATAAACGAGCAAGTCAACCGATCTTTCGAAGATAAAAGGCAATAAACGACTATCTAAAATATGTTAGGTTTCAAAGATGCACACATCAAGATGAAATATTCATAAACTATACTAAAAAGGCTCTATTCCTGCTTCAAATTATAAATGATAGGCAGGTGCTCTTATTTTAACTGAGAGAAAGAACAATTGCTCAATAAACTCAACAACGGGTATATTGTGATATAATGCTCTCTATTGACTTCTAAAAGTCTCCAAATTTGGCATTTCATATCAGAGATTAAGGCTAAATTTAGATTATTTCACATATAGGAGAAGACCTGTCCCATTTTTTGACCACCTTTTTAGGTTGATCATGACTTCTATCAAGAATACAGTGAGCCTAAGCTTGTCATTTCATCAGCCTCATTTTAACCATGTCAAATGTCAATAATTTAATATTTTTACAATTTTCGATAAAAGACAAACCATAGCTCACTTCTTGTAGAAAATCGAGTCATTCTTGATCGTTTTCTTAGCTTACTTCTTGCACATATAATGCATTAATACAAGTTTTGATCGTATCGACAAAACTGAATGCATTTAAATTGAACTATGCAGCCTTTGCCACATCCAAATTTGATTGTTGGTATTACCCTGATGATATAATTATGTATGTAAACAAACTTCAACACAAAATCACCAGCATAAGTGACCAACAGTAATAAACAGAGGAAACAAGGAATATGATTCCTAACAATAACAAACAAAGAACTAATACCTCAGCATTTCAACCCACTCTTTTCAAAAAACTAACATCTCTAGTCGCAATAATTATATATTTAAAGCTCATATGGCAGAAAAGTGTTAGGTAGCAAGAAAACAGAAAGATATGAGCACAAAATAAAATAAACAAAGAAATCTTTCAAAAGCAGAGCAGGGTAAGATTAAGATAATTGATTGATTGTTGCTAGTGTAAATGGGAACAAACTAATATAAACAAACTGACCAGAAGTGGGACCATACAATAAACTGAACATAATCTTAAATCTTAATTAACATGATTTCTAGATTAACAACGACGACGACTTTCAGGACAAGTTAAAGAAAATTATCCAGTTTTCCCACATATAAATATTACATTCACATGTATGTATGTGTGCAAGTGTTTACACCCACAAACACATACAGGAAGATACATATTCATACGACCTCACATATATTTGTAAAATGTTAGAAAAATCATTTGACCAAAAAGAGCACGAGGAATATCTTTCTAGAAAAACATACAACAGGATGAACTGATAAATTCCAGAAAACTTGAGTAAAATAGTCGTTGAAATGGGATTCTAATCAATTCTTTGATTTCAATGTTTATGAACACAGCTGGAGATATAGTAGACAGATAAGAAAAATTCATACCCACCGATAATCTGGCGCCTGCATTGCAGATAGAGCTCACAATCATTCCGAGGGTTTTTAAGCAAGAATCTCCAAAACCCAAACTGCGAAACTGAGTAAAAATAGGAGAGGAAAGCTAGTGGAAGAAAAGGGTAGGAGAATCAAGTTCATCCAAACAAGTTGGTCGAAAGCTGAACAGTCTCCCAGTAACCTCTTTTTCCAATTTCTCTCTCTACAAATGGAACTTTTTAAATCTTTTCTTGAAGAGTGCAAAGTAAAGAACTTTACGAGACAGCCAAACTTCGGAGTAACGAAATAATGTCCAGAGCACTAAACTTCAAAGAAAACAGCAAACTTTAAGCATGACAAACAAGAAAACTATGAAAGAAATTGTGGGCAGAGTGAAAATGGCAAGACTAAGAGAAAGAGATTGAACAGAGCAGCTGAAAACTGAGTGAGAGAAAGATAGGAGAGAGAGAGAGAGAGAGAGACAGACAGACGTAATGGAAGTGTTATTATATAAAAAAGAGGAGTAGGAATGAAAATCAAAGAAAAGTAGAAGCTTCAAAATATTGAATTTTTTAATTTTGGGGTGTATTGTTTTCTATATGACAGCTAATATCCAACCATATAAAGGAACTTGAGAAAGAAATAGAAGCAAATCAAGTCAGCATCTATTCTATTTGAACCATGGTTCAATAACCACACTCTAACCATATAATCTTAATACATTATTTACCTATTATAAGTTAGGAAAATTATCAATTCAGACAATAAATTACGAGTATTCTTCGTTTCCAACCACGAAATTTTTTTTTCAACAATGCAAACCATAACGTATCAAAAATGTGACAAATATGACCACGCCAGACGGACGCAAAAAAACACCGTCCGTCCGGTCACTGTTCACGTGAACAGTGACCGTTTACGTTCTTCCTTCTCCGTTTTGTAAATTAATTTTTAAAAAATACTAAACGATATTGGATTTACTTAAAATTTTTATCACATATTCACCACGTTATGAGAAGATAATCTGAAAATTTTCGTGATTTTACAATACTTATATGATTTATTATAATTTGTTTACGTATGTTTTATAAAATAATTCTTTAAAATATTTAACTGTTCACGTGAACAGTGACCGGGCGGACAGTGTTTTTTTGCGTCCGTCTGGCGTTGTCATATTTGTCACATTTTTAATACGTTATGGTTTGCATTGTTAAAAAAAATTCTCCGTAGTTGGAAACGAATAATACTCATAGTTTGTGGTCTGAATTAGTAATTTCCCTATGAGTTAAGATATTATTTCATCATAATGTAAAAAATTTACGTGTCATTACAAAAATACTAAAAAAAGTAATAAATTTAAGAAAATATTAATTCTTGAACTCAAAATATTATATTTAACTCATTTAAAAACAATTTCCTAAAAAGAAAATTAAATTATATATATAAAGAAAATATTTGAAGAAGCAAACAACGAGAAAAACACATCTCGTCTGATACATTCACCATATCAATAACTTTCGTCATTTTCTTATTATTTATTTATTTATTTTTATATTTATATATATTGTCAACTTTCAAATATGAAATCAAATCTCTCGAGAAATATATTATTTTGATTGTAATTTGTGAAGAAACTGAGAAATTAAGCTTTGAGAAATTTAAAAAGAGATTTTTCTAATAATAATAATATTTTAATTTTATTGAAATAAAAAAATAGGTTTATTTTTTGCTCAAATTTTGCATGAAACCTTTTTATTTTTTGCTCATAAAATATAAATTCACTGTAATTAATCGTCTCTTTAAATATTTAAAAATAAAGTAAAAAATAATGGAAAAGTAATTGATTTATCAAAATTAATATTTTTAATATTATATTAATTAAATTAATTAATTAATTTGGAGTTTAGCTAAAATGTGTCTGGTTTTTGGAGGGAAGTCGTTGTCAGAGGAACAGAGCAGTTTCTGGCATTCAGGTAGCCAGATTCTGAATGTGGGTCCCATCTTTTGTCCCCACTCTCTCTTCTCCACCAGACGCGCGATTCCCAGATCTTCATTTTTACTTGCTAGTCTCAACCGTTTAATCCGTCGAAGTACCACGTGTCGCGATTCTATGAGACAGTGGGATTAGCAGTCGACGGAGAAGAGTGGGTTTCTGTGCGGGACAGGCATAGTGTTTTTCTTCGTGGGCCCCGCGGGTACTGCGGCCGTGCGCGAAAAAGTCCACCGGCGAAGGATTTTTAGTCGCAGGTGGGATCCACGCGCTTTTGCTTCTGTGTCTCTGTGATACGGTGGTCAACGCAACGCATAGCGGACAATGTTAATTTCCCTTTTTAACCTTTTAATTACCATTAATTATTATTATAAATTAATTCTTATTAAAAATAATAATACATTTAATTTCTATTTTCTAATTTTTTCTAACGTATAATTAATGTGATAAATAATTAAAATAATTAATTAATTACATAAATTAATATTTGACATGTCAGAAATAATAATAGACATGTAAAACTAATATTATTTTTAAATTAATAATAATAATTATAGTTGTATATATTGTTATTTGAATTTATAAAATAGTTATTTTAAATTAAATTAATAAAGAGTTGATATTTGTATTTAATGTGTGCAATTTGAATATGTTTCATTTATGTTATGGCAGTTGGTATGTCTCATTTGACAAATTTCTTAGACTAAATCAAACGGAAATTGAGGCATGAAACATGGTTTTTAATTTTATCGACCGAAAATGACACCATATCTTTACTTTTTTTTTAGCCCAAGATTTTATATTAATTGATTGTAACGTAACAACTTTGATAATCAAACGAATGACTCAATCTTCGTGGAAAATATACCAAGATTTGACCTTTTTTCACGTTTTAAAGGCGGGAAATGGTTCGTTTCGGTCGCACTTCTCATTCGGATAAAAAGCAAACCATAAACCGAACACCTTGTTTTGGTTCAATCAAACCATAAACCGAACCTTGTTTTGTTAGTTTATTATTATTATTTTTAAACTCCATATTTTTTGTGTGTTTTTGCAATCAATCATCAATACTATAGACTATGAGGTTTCAAAGTTGAAATTATGGTCATAATCAAGTCATTATATATGTACCAAACTATTGATCTAGATGTCTCTATAATTACACTATCTCGGATCAACCTAAGGAGTCGAGACGGAGCAAAAAAATTGAGCTATTTCTTTGCATTTCGAAAGTATTCTCGTTGAATCCGTGCTTAAAATGAATGACTTCAAGGTATTCAACCCGACGTTAACGTGTTGTCTAACTAATTAAACCTAAATTCATCGCTGTGTTGGATCGTACTGTCGGAACAATTTTACTACTCGTTTTGTACACAGTTATTACGAACAATACGTAAGTTTATTTCAATTATTATATTAATTAACGAGTAACACGTAATTTTTACGTATTTTAGTTACAGTTGAAGTGTAGAATTAAAACGTAAACCTAATCTCGGGTAGAGAAGGCTAAAATGGTTTAAATTGTTAATAATGCTTAATTAGATTTAAATTTAATTATAAAATTATTATTACTTAAATCCGTATTTTATTTTATTTATTTATTTATTTTTCAGATTGCCTTGAGATTGGCCTTCTTGTTCGATTCATTGTCAATCGACGCCGAGCTCTGCTCGCCGCCGGGGGAAGTCCTATCCTGCTTTACCGGCAAAGGAAGCTACTCCTGTAAGATTGCTGTGGTTCGGTTTGTTCTCGCTCATTTACCAAGTACATCTCACATTCTAACTCGGTCCTAGGGCTACAATCTTTTACTGTCAGTATGGGCAGGCTTGACTGCTCAGAAAGTGTCAGAAAAATTGAAAAATGTACTGTAATTATTCGTTTTGTTGTTTCCTGTTTAGACTGGTACCTTGATGAAAGCGATAGT
Organism: Begonia masoniana; assembly: GCA_022432975.1. Taxonomy (NCBI): domain Eukaryota; kingdom Viridiplantae; phylum Streptophyta; class Magnoliopsida; order Cucurbitales; family Begoniaceae; genus Begonia; species Begonia masoniana. The sequence goes on from CM039503.1 coordinate 54,599,251, forward strand.
GGAGATTGAAGTTTAGTTTAGTTTGTAGATGTCAGGGAGAGTCAGCGACGGAGGAAGTTCGTTTGGATTACTAATATTCAATAATTGGCAAATGAGAACGTAAAAACTATTTGGAGATTTAGAACGTATGATTGGTCATGCTTAACTATGAAAAAATGAGTATGCAAGGTCTCTGTGAGGGGGAAGGAGGGAGGAAATGTGTGAAAATCAAAATTCAATAATAAATTGGTTTGGAAAACTAATGTGCAAGATGACGACGGGTGTGTACAAGTAGGAATGTTTTATGTGATGAAATTGTTTATTGTCTGTTTCTTTTTCTGAAGGTGGCTTACCAGCAGTCTAAGTCACTAAATTATATACAGCAGTACACTTCAATGGCGACTGGCAAACCTTTTCCAGCTTTGGAGATTTTAGGTACTTCACATGGTCTCTGGGTTATGAGCTATGACATATTCCAATCCTCTCACCTTTCTTTTGACCTTTCTGTCAGTTCGGGGTCCAGAAGGGTTCTCCTCTTGGGACGGCCCTCCCTTTATCAATGGACAGCCCAGGATCAAGCGTGAAAACGTTCCTTGCACTAATGCTAAATTTAGTGGAGATGGGTCCAGACTAATGGTTACAAAATCTGATTCTGCTATCAGCATCTATGATTGCAGCACTTTCGAGGAGATTCGGTCCTTTCAAGTTCCCAGCTTGATGGCTGCCTCATTGTCCCCCTGTGGGACTTATCTTCAAACCTTTAAGAAATCATCAACACCTCAGGAAAAGAACGTAGTATTGTGGAAGACGGGAACAGGTGATGCTGTTTATCACCAATTCCAAAAGAACATGACAAAAACAACATGGTACATCGTGCTATCAGATATGCTTAATATGTTTAGAACCATTTAAAATTTGCTATGTAGGGATTTTCCCCCTAAATTCCACGTTAGTCTGCTTCTTTTTAAATTAATTAAATTCATGTGGTTTATCGTGTTATTTATTATTTGTATCCCTACTTCTTTTCTAGTTTTTATTTTTATCTTTCAATCACCAAGTTCTATCTGGTTCAGGCCTTCAATTCGATTCAGCGATGATGAAGCTGTTGCATGTCGTATGGCAACCAATGAAATACAATTCTTTGATGCTCTAGATTTTTCCAAAGGAGTTATATACCGGCTTAAAATCCCTGGTGTGGCTGCAATTGAGCTCTCCAATACACCTGGATCCCATGTTGCAGCATTTGTTCCTGAGTCTAAGGTTTATTCTCCATGGTTGTGAACCTTATATTGGATATTTTCCTTCCTCATGTTGTGAATTATTGACTTGCAATTCAAACGTACTGCTTATTGGAATCTAGGATTTTTCCAGTTCCCTTGTGTTTTAAATGTGAAAGACGTATGATGAGTGGAATGGGACCATTAAGTTTGATCTCAATTTTGGTTTTACTATGATAGCAATTGATGGGACAGTAGATTGGTTATGTGTACTTAGAAAGATCTACAAAGGAAACGTTTTCTTTTTCTCTTATGTTTTGTTTGTGTATATTTATGAACCTCATCATTTTCTTTTGTATAGGGAGTTCCTGCCAGTGTGCAGATATTTTCTTGTGCTAAAGATTCACAAAGTCTTCCTATTGCTCGTCGGAGTTTTTTCCGATGCTCAACTGTGCAATTGAATTGGAATTATAGCTCTACTGGACTTCTGGTTACTGTGCAATCAGATGTTGATAAAACAAATCAAAGTTACTATGGAGAGTCAAAGCTAAACTACTTGACTACTGATGGAACTCATGAAGGACTTGTACCACTTCGTATGCTCCAACTCGTTATTTGTATTTTACAAGCTCCTAGAATTTTCCAATTTAACTTTCTAAATGCATATTTATAATCAAACCGGTCTGGTTGTTGATTAAATTGACAGGTAAAGAGGGGCCTGTTCACGATGTTCAATGGTCATATAATGGTGCTGAGTTTGCTGTTGTTTATGGGTGTATCCTCTTCCTGTCATTAACTTAAAAGGAAATTGTTGCACTATTTAGTTTATTTGACTGGATTGAGTGATAAACGTTTGTTTTAGCCTTTCTTAAAACTTGCTTGTCATGATGTTTGATCTCTCAAAATATTTGGTGAATGCTGTTCCTTGACATTCTATAGTCATGCCTGCTAAAGCGACTGTGTTTGACAAGAAGTGCAACCCTCTACTTGAGCTTGGCACTGGTCCTTATAATACTGTCAGATGGAATCCAAAAGGGAAATGTATCCTTGTTGGAAGCTATTATGTGGTACCCTCGGAAGATTATTACAAGTTAATTGAGTATATCGTAAAATGCGGACCTTAATTTTCTGGCTTCCAGTTCTGTGTTTGGCTGGTTTTGGGAACTTACCTGGTGACATGGTATGTAACTCAGATGCTTTCACTTCTTGATCTCTTGCATTTCAGGAATAAAAACAATATCCTCTGTTTTTGGCTGATTGGTAACTCTTCATCCAAATAAATTTTCCATAACAGATTCCTTCGCATTTATGCAAAGTTTTGTGGTGATTTTTCTTTTTAGCTTCATAGGGTTGCAGAGGATGTCGCTGGCAGGCTAGAAATGCTATATTTTCTCCATCATCTATATATTTTATCTAGGTCAATTTTAGTTAAGCGAAAAAGGAGTATGAATGAATGAAAAGTTAAATAGCCTCTTGTATTACCCTTTTATGAGTGTGGTATTGATGATGAGAGGAAATAGGTAATCATGCATGACAGGTACCATCTTTCCTATTGCCATGGATAAATGAAGTTTATTAATCACCTTTGACAGGCCTTTTGGGATTACGTGGAGAAAAAACAAATTGGAACTACTAAGGCTGAATGGTCTGTAACCAGTGAATGGTCCCCATGTGGACGCTATTTCATGACTGCCACAACAGCTCCAAGGCTACAAGTCGACAATGGGTACATTTAGCCTTCATTCTTCTGAGAAATTCTCCATTGTATAATGTTTGCATGTCAGAAAATTTTTGAATTATCAAGGGGATTTACTTGTGACCTTTATGTTCGGTATAAAATTAGAAATGGGATCGTTTTATGCCATGAGAAAAATAAGCGGTGCAGATAACCTGGCTAAAGAACTTTTGAAATTCTTCGCAGGAGAGTTGTATTTCTGATCATCGCGCAATTCTTTTTCCCAACATTAAATTCAGGAGATGAATCTAACTAAGCACAAAAAAACATTCTTCTTTTTGAAGGATAAAAATTTTCCATCACAATGGGTCTTTGTTCTTCAAGAAAATGTTCGACAAGTTATTTCAGGTTAGTGCTGGTATTACTGATTCTTCTCAATGGTTAGCTTGTTTGTTTAATTTCACTTTTAAACTTTATGCAGGCTGATTGGAAGCCGGAGTCATCTGATAAGTTTGGAGACATTACTGAACTTATAAAGTCTATTGATTCGCTAAAAGTTGAAGAAATTGGACCTCAAGGTTTCTTTAGAAATTTTATATTACATTCTTTTGTTTTGGATTTTATCTAATTAATTCAATAATCTTGATGCTATCAGGACAAGGGTCAAAATCTTCACAATCCTCTGCTAAAACTGCTGCTGCCAGTGCCAACCCTCCTGCTCAAAAGCCGGCTGCTTATCGCCCTCCTCATGCAAAAAATGCTGTTGCTGTTCAAGCAGAGGTATATATTTTCTAACTAATTTCACCACAATAAGAATTTTTTAGTTTGGTGTTCAGCTTTCTGCTCATTCATTTTGGATTCTTCTGGCATTCTGTTAAACGAAGTTTCTTATTCAAACAAAAAAGAAAATGAAAGAAAGTTACTTCCATTAGAGGACATTTAACCACGAAGTGCTCTGGTCATTTCCTACTATTTCAATTCACGTTTCAGATAATATTTGAACAAATTTGACTAGTATTAGACTAAAACGATCCTTGAATTCATTTTTGTTGAACCTTTTTGTATTTGCTTTCTTTCCTTGACGTTTTCTTCGTTTCGCTGTTGCAGCTGTTTGGAGAAGGGCCGAAAGAGTAAGTACATTCTTTTTTTTTTTTTTTGCTCTCTTCTACTGTCGTCTTTGTTAGTTTTATTTAGTTGGTAGCCTGACATTCAAGTGGCTGATTTAGAGCAACGAGCAAGAATGCATTGAGGAATAAGAAGAAAAGGGAGAAACAGAAGGAGAAAAAAGGGTGGTGAAGCTACTTCAACAGGATCTGATGCATGATTGTAGGAACAAGAGATATGCTTCTAAATTCACCATATATTACAGTATTGAGTAGATTCTAGACCGGATATGAGTCTAAAATTATGCTCTCTAGAGGGATAATTGTTGTTCTCTTTGATTCTTAGATTGGACTGCTTCAATAATCTTGTGTTCTAGTTTCTCAATTCTTGGGAAACAAACATTTTTGCGACCAATTTCTCTGGTGAATTCTGGGTGTTTCTGTATTGAATTTTTTGTTGATCTATACTATACTATGGTGTACATTTTAATTTTACAATTTCAGCTTATATTTTTATTCGGCGATCTTGATTAGTAAAATGATTACAACAGATTATACATAATAAAAATAAGAAATTATTAAACGACATCATTCGTGATTATCGAGTCTGGTTTTGGTTCGGTTTTAAAATAAGAAGAAATAAACCATTGAAATTCCCAATTATCGAGTCTGGTTTCGGTTCGGTTTTAAAATAAGAAGAAATAAACCATTGATATTGTTTAATTTAAACGGAACCATAATTAAAGTTAATCATTCCTTGCCACTCTTAATTTGTATTGACTATAACTCCCTACCATAAGTTCTCCTATTTCTACCTAAATATATTGGCAAAAAGCAATTTCCATTTTCATATCTTTTTAGCTTTTGGTTCTCGTCTTATAATCCTTCCACTGAGTCTAGATAATTAAGTTAGCTTGAATTGATTATACATTTGTATGTATACGTAGACGTATACATATACGTATACACACATACATACACATGTGACGTACACGTCACCAGCCTAGAAATATTCAATTTTTTGTAAATGGTTTAAATAGCTTTGACTAAAGAAATTACCATAAATTAAGACGAGATTAGCTCCGTTCGCAATGATCTTGCAGTATCAACCCAATCTAATGTGGTCAGTTATTAAATTTGCATGAGAACAAGGCAAGAAAAAGGCAAACCAAAATTAAGATAGAAGTCGAGAGTTTGTATGAGAACAAGTGAATGGAGGTAGCCGACAAGGAATGTTTCAAAGTGCTTGTTGTTGAGACTGTTCCTCAAAATTGAAGTTTCGTAGTCCATGTTCCTTGCACGCTGGGGTGTTTTGTTATATGACGAGTCTTCAGTTTCACCACCTTTCTTCCCAATGAATTCCTCAGTCTTGTTGCTTGAAGTAATATCTCATCTGGGTCCAAGTTCTTCACACACACAACCCGTTGGTTTTTGTTTTCTATATAAATGACAAAGGAAAGTAGGCAACCCATGTTAATAATCTGACTAATTTTTTAACACTTCAGAAGCGAGAGAGAGCGACAGAGAGTTACTGTAGAAGCCTTGTAAATTTGGATGCTGTCCCCGATTAAGCTCAGTAATCACCTCTAGTTGAGAATTTTTCTCTTTAAATGCTGGTAGGTGTGATTCCATAAACGCCCTGCCATATTAACTGCTAATATATAAACAATTCAAATGACAATTTAAAAATATTAGTACGCAGATTTATATATATGCATTAAAGACAGGGAATGTCAGTACTATATAGGGGTAGGCAAAACGGGACTGAAACCGCAGTTCAAATTGCAGTTTCGGTCCCGGTTGGGGCCCGTTTTGCCCACCAAAGGAACAAGTTCTGGTTCCAAATTCTCAAGACCTGCGGTTCACGGTTTGGTCCACAGTTCGGTCCACGGTTTTGAGGGTGAAAAACCATGAAAACCAAACCAAACCGTCGGTTAAAAATTCAACCTGAAAACGGTTAAAACCCAATCCAAAACCGTAAAAAATCTGACCCAAATTCCAAAAACCTGACCAAAAAAAAAAATGTGAATAATTTTTTAATTTTTTTTTTAAATTTGGAACCAAACCGTGAAACACCGTTGGTTTTGGTTCCAGTTCTGGAATCTAACGGTTTCAGTTCTAATTCTGGGATGGAACCAGACTGAACCAGAACGCGTCCACCCCTAGTCATATATGTGTATATCTCATTAAGAAAATGTACTCAAATGTGAAAACATACAAATTATACACCTTTTGGAAACATCATCTGATTCTACAAATGATTATTCCATGAGGTGGCCTCACAAAACTACTGATGTATCTAGAACCACATATCAATAATTATCTAACAACATGTAGCAGAAAAAAGTGGAAAGAGAAAGGAGTATATAGCTCAAGAATCAGCAATAGCGGCCAAGATCTGAGTAATTTAAACTATGAGATCCTTTTAACCGGTTTTGGGGGAAATTAAAAAAAAAAACGACTAGAAAAGTAAATTCTACGTTTACAAGCAGGTACTAGATTTTTTTTTTTTTGTATTTTGGGGGTCATGGCGCCATATAGATTCTATGAAATTCTAGGTTATCAAGAATGCAAAATTTTATAAGCAGTTTTAAAACTCCAGTTAGGATAGCTTTTTTATGCCATCACTCGTCAGACAAATATAAAGCTTCAAAATCAATACCGTGAGACCTGAGCAAAGCGCTCTATGACGATTTAAAATATACACAACCAGAAGCCAAATATAACTCAAACTATAGGTGCAACAAAATCTTAGGAGTTAGAATTCTAGAACACAAAATTTTTTAGTGTAAAAATGTTTTTACTACTAATGGGTTTTAAGGGACATGAAAAGATGAGTCAACATTGAAATGATATCCAACTCACTGATAAATAGCAGACTTCACTTTCAACCATATATTGGAGTCAATACGAGAATTTTGGATTCATCATGCTAAAGAATTTGTGCAGCCAAAACACTTCTTTATTCCCTTAAAGTTTATTGTGCCAATTTTCTCATGTATATGTAAATGTATAATAGGAAGTGTAAATTTAAAAATGATTCTTGTTTTAAGAAATGGTCATAAAAAGTAGAACCATTCTATCGTTAGTGTCTAATCTTGTATCAAATGTCTTACTTTCAGCTAGGATATTTCAGATCACTATTTATAAGAAGAAGCAAACTATAAAGAAAAATTAGTAACTCAGATAGAAGATGAAGAAAAATACATAAAGAAATCAAAATAGTTCTAAATAATGATTTCCCACCAAAGATAATAGAATTTGTAAGCTACTTTGCTAGTTCTTTACTATTTGTGAAGAAAAGGCAAAGCCTCACAAACAACTACCTCAATAACATACCTGATACCTTTACTACTTCCTCCCCAATCACAATAGCTGACAATCAGCTTTTTAAGCTGCCATGCCCCTCTCAAAGCCATCTGAGTACAAAATAAATGCTAATAAAACTAACAAATATTCAGATTTTTCAACCGCGCAAACCAAAAGCCAAACAGTCTTCAAATATATCAGAAACAGAAAGTAGAAACATGAACATAACATGGAAAGTTTTCCGAATATAAATTATATTGAATCAAACCAATAACCAAATGACATTCTTAGAAAAAGATCGCTCAGCTTAATTGTCAACTTTTAAAGTGTAATAGCACCAAAGAAACAAAATCAAAGATATAATTTCAAAAATTAACTAGCATAACACCATCTCCACCATCTTTTCGAATTCGATATTTGTCATCCCGGAGACTAATGTTTCAAAAAATTTCACAGAAAAATTATTCATACGGTTTCTAAGCAGAAAATGCTAATTTACCTATAATCGTAAAAGAAAAGCAGCAACGAAGTTATACATATCAAGTAATAGAAGCAAAGAAAAGAAAATAGAGAGAGAGAGAGAGATAGATAGAACAGAATTAACCGTCGCCGAGGAAGGAGGAAGGTTGCTATCGTAACACGATGAAGCAGAAACAAGCAGCGATGAAGGTGAAGAAGCAGAGAAACAGCGACGACTCGAAGGCGAAGCAGAGAAAGAGGGCATGCGATTAGTGCTAGTTTAGCAAAGCTTGTCAATTTATAGTTCTCTCTCGATTTTTTGTTTCTAATACAAAATTTTATGATGTTTCCAGTCCAAGTCCCTTACATTTTGAAAAATAGACCTTTGCTTCTTGCAAAATTGTTCAATCAAGTCAAAATTAAACCGAACCTGGTAAATATCAGTTAGACCCCAAGGGGGTCTAAATTGATATTTAACCAACCAACTCATTACACTATACATCATTTTAATTAAGTAATATGCATAAAGCTTTGCTTTTATATTGCTCTTGAATCCTTTTTCAAACACTTTCAAAATTAGCTTTTGATCAACCAACAAGATATCATCGATAGTAAAAGTAGTACTTGATCAATCATGTGATTTTTACGTCCCTATATTACAAAAAACTCAATGAAAAAAGAGTATTTACCTAACATTACTTTGAAAAGAGAAAAATAACACGATGAAATGACTCAAATTTGAAATTATCGCAACAAATTGACCCGAGCTATGATATTGCAACAAGGGCGTGATAATGTTCGAGAATTTTGAATTCATTCCCAATGTTATTCTTCTTCTCCTTCGTCGTCGTCGTCGTCTTCCTCTTCTTCTTCTTCTTCTTCTTCCAAGTATGATTTTTCAGGTTGTTCACGGATGACACGACGCTCTTGTTTGGGTTGGTGCCACCATGTCGGGGTCTCGACAATCATCTGTGCCAACCAATCGGGATTTTCATAATAATAATAATGTGGCACTTTTTTCTCTCTCAACCTCTTTACCAATCTCCCCCACACAAGCATGGCTCGCTCTAGACGGATAGTCGTACCTCCTCCGGAAAGATACTTGAGATAGTCCTTCACCAGCCGAATCATCTCGTCGCCATTGATGATGTACAAATACTGCAACCAAAGAGACGAAAAGTTAAATGATAACTTGTAGTATAACATATCTTTAGATTGGTTGATGTTTTAGAGATGATAATTGTTTAGGGTACGTAATTGGAAATAATTTTTCATGAGATTGGGAGGGAACGTAGAGAAGAAAGATACCACAAAGATAAAGCCAAGGGTAGCTAAAACTACTTGCACCGTCTCGTCAATAATTCCGGCAAATCCTTCATCCTCGGGACCAGCTAAGCCATCGCCTCCACCACTTCCACCGCCACCGCCACCACGGGGTGGCGTGCTGCTGCCTCCCCCATCAAAGAACTCCTTCTTCTCGATCTGTTGTCTCAACAGATCTTCTACTGACTTTCCTTTCTTAAAATTTCCAATAGCGTCTTCAAAAACTTTCCATGGAGAAGAACCCTGATAGCAATACTACTACTAGTGACTATCGCAAATTATTTTTCAATAAGCTCAAAAAAGGCGCAGACAATTCATGCATGCATATATCAAATAAAGAAAAAAGATCGTGTTTTTGACATCCAATGGTTTGATTTTGTGCCAAAGGATATGAATTCAGTGCACTTTTTCATAAATTATTTCATCAATGCATGCTGAAAAACGCATCAAAATGATTAAAAAACTTGTATGGTACTAGCAAATTTAGCAACCAATGAAGAATATCGAAGGAAACTGAAAACACTACGTGGAAAGATAAAAACAACACTTGATTAAGGAAATATATCTTGAAAAGTTACTCATCGACACAGGTAAATACTTCTTTCCTGGAAAATTTAAAACCTCAACAAAAAGATGGAACAATAATGACTAACTGCATTCACATTTTATAGGTAAAAATTGCACAATTATTTATTAAAATCAGAATTCTTAAAACATTTTGGAGATAAATGATTGAAGTGCTTAGAGATTTGAGAGCCATTGTTTTCAGACATTTCTCGCACCAATTCGTACTTCTCGATTACCAAATTGAATTTAATAGCAATATGCATGAATAATTTCTATCAAGATCTACAAGAAATAGCTCACCCCATTATTTGCATCTGTCTTTCCTTTGCCTCCAAATAGGCAAACGGGCAAGTGCTGCTGCTGCCTTGATAGGGTCTTATGTCGGTCATACTTCAACAAAGAGACTGCTCCTTGGTTAAAATATGCATAGGCGTATCCACTCGATGAATTTTTCACATGACAAGCACGCATTGGAAAACTACATGGCTTTAAATGAAGGATATGAATGCCAGGCTGAGAGCAAGTAATACAAATGCCACTCATTTTTCTTTGAAGTGCTCTTTGTTTTTGAAATCACGCATTAATCTCCAGATCCTGATAACCATGTCTATGCTTTGTCATCGTTCATATAAGTAAATAAGATAAAACTAGAAACGCTGAGAAAGATGCAAGATCATAACGAGGATCAATTTTGATCTGGGAAAGTATATTCAAGGAAGATACTTCAATCTAATTCCCATATGCAAGGAATTGGTTTAATTTCATCTAAACCAAGAACAATACTACAAAGCATTGGAAATAAGCAAATCACAACACAGATTTTTAATGATTTACTCTCAACATGAGACCTATGTCAGCGTGATATAGTAGATTTCCTGTGATTAGAGAAAAACTAAATCCAAACTCTTCCACAGCCATTAAGTTTTCATCAATTAACAAAGCAAACGTTGTAATTAAACTCGGAATATCCACACCATACAAATGGCATAATTGGATGGGAGGCAAGAGATTTCTTCAATTAACAGTAAATTATCACATAGCACAGAAGAAAGGATTTAAACTAAAAAACGCCCATAGAAAAATCAATTTTCCAAAAATCACGATTACGATAATTCTCAACTGACAGCAATAAACAAAACCCAATCTCGTCGTTACTACCAGAGACTCGCTCCAATTCTCAAAGAAAATGAGGGAGAAAAAAAAATAATCTCAAACCCAATTTTCGGCAGGTATCCAAAATCTTTATCAATTTCGAGCACTCAAAAACTAAGAAGAAACCAAACAAAACAAAGAAAGAAATGAAGCTGCGAATATCAAAATAGCATGACAGTGAGTAAGCAGAGGTGAAGTTAACCTTATTTTGAGCCGTAGATTGCAGTCAACAGTGCGGCTGAGCCAGGGCCAGAGAGGAGGCAGAAGGGTGCACTGTAGTAGGCCTCCTTGACAACCGGTGGGAACTCTCCGATATCGCCAAAAAATAAACTTAAAATATATAAAAATGTGAATTGTCCATTTTGTCCCCAACTTTTGATCACTAGCAAAATAGTCATAATTTGCGCACTCAGTTTATTTCGTTTAACCGAACTTCTGAGAACCCGTCCGTTCTCGGCGCCGCCCTTCGCCGATCAACTTCAGCTCCGCCGTCTGCGCCCTTCCTTTCTTCTGCTCTCCTCATCATCTTCTTGCTATACTAGGTCTTGCGGCTGCTATATTCTTTCTTCTCACATGGATTTAGATTCCTATTACGAAATTTCCCGCGCCGCTGAATACATTCATTCTCGGAATTTCTCCAGAGTCGCTTTGCAGGTACAATTAAGGAACCTCGGAGTAAATTTGTTTATATATTACTCTAACTCCAATTATTTGGTGATGTACTTCCTTACTTTTTTTTTTTTTTTTTTTTTTTTTTCATTTTAGTTTCCGGACGATCTTCTGAAGGATTCAACGAGCGTGGTGAGTGCTCTAAAGAACATACTATGCTCTATTGAAAAATCGGATGACAATGGAAGGGAAAAGGATAATGAGGTTCGGTTTTTCGTTATGGCGGACTGTACGTATGGTAGTTGTTGCGTGGATGAAGTAGGAGCCTCCCATGTCTCTGCTGATTGTGTTCTACACTACGGACATACATGTCTGAGTCCGTGAGTATGATCTCCTTTGTTCCTTTTAATTTTTTCTACAGCTGATTGTAGTTAAATTTCAATGCTCAAAGGAAAAACACTTGTGCATATATACTGTTCAGAACATTAATCTCTTCTTATTTTTGTAGGACATCTACGATTCCCACTCTATTTGTGTTTGGAAAAGCTTCAATTTGTGTAGCTGACTGTGTTAAATCTCTATCACATTACTCTTTGATCAATGGCAAACGTTTGTTGGTATGCTTTTGTATTCCTACGAACTCTCATGTTTGAAATGAGCATTTGAATAAAAATATGAATTTTTATTTTGTCATCTTCTTCTGTTTAATATATCCACAAATTTTAAACACGAGAACAAATTTTCCCCAAACATAAATACCTACTCATAAACATATAAAAACGAGAACAAAAATGGAGTTGCTGGGTGGTTTTGATGCTCTGATTCTACTATTACGATTAACCTCTTGTAAGCAATGTATCTTACTGCTGGGATCAGTTATTTAGAGAGCTTCTTTAAATGCAGGTTCTCTTTGGGCTGGAATATGCATACGCAGTTCTTCAAATTAAGGAAGCACTTTTTGAATCATTAACTAGTGAGTCACTACAGAATTTGGAAGTCCATTTTGCTGAGGTTCTATGTTCAGTTATAAATCCTTCTAAGGATAATAGAAGCTCTGATGGGCTCCAGGAACGTGCTAATTGCGACAGTGATAATGAGAGTGTAGGATATTTAGTTGGTAACAGACACAGCATCGGAGGATTGATATGGAATTTACCCGAGGGACATAACATGGAGGACTATACAATTTTTTGGATAGGGGCTGAGAACTCAGCATTTGCGAATGTAGTTCTGACTTTCAATGGCTGCGAGATAGGTATGTAAAAATGCATCTTGTTTCAAATTATTTTTCATACAGAGGAAAACATTTTTACTCTATTGAATGTTCACATTATCAAATCAATGAATTTCTTTTATCTGCATGCGACATTTAATCATTTATCTCATTTTTCATTATTGTTTTTAGTCAGATATGATGCACAAGAAAATTGCATAGTAACAGACTCTTCTCAACAGAGACGAATTCTGAAGCGCAGGTATCATTTGCTGCAAACTTGTTTCCCCTTTACTTCTTGTTCAGTTATATGTTAATACCAATGGGCTTCCTAATGGTATTCTTTTGGTAACATGGTAGTGGTGTATTTCTGCAGCAAGTTTATTTTGTCTCACCTTATCATTTGTTATATTGGAGCAGATATTACCTCGTGGAGAAAGCAAAGGATGCTAATATTGTTGGAATTTTGGTGGGTACTCTTGGTTTAGGTCAGTTACGGAGACAAATTTTTCTAAGCCTCATTAATTTCCATTTTGCATGTGTGCTGCAAAGTCTTTATTCATATTAATCGCTTAGTTTAAAATTGTGACAAAATTTAGATAGTGCGAAGATTTGAAGCTTTCTATTTTGAAAAAAAAAACCTATTATCATACCCTTTTCATTTCGTATTTGATTAGTAATAGCACATTCATTTTAGTTAAAGATGTGGCTGTGAACATTATTCATCATATTTATTTTAATAGATTTTTAATGTCTGAGTTTAGTAATATAATGTGAAAATTTAGATTTGGCCAGCTTGCTTATGGCTTTTTATTATCCCTCTTTGCTTTCATCCAAGAAATTTCACCTTTGTTCAATCAAAAGGCGGTTGCCTTTCTTTTGAGCTTTCTTCCTACCCTCCACTTTTGTTTTGATGTAGCCACCTACGTATGGGTTTTTCTAGAATGTCTTACTGATTTGGTTAGTACAATGCAGCTGGTTATCTAAATATCATAAATCAAATGAAAGAGCTGATCACTGGAGCTGGGAAAAAAGCCTATACTCTTGTTATGGGAAGACCAAATCCTGCAAAACTTGCAAATTTTCCTGAGGTAATCATCACCTTATCATTACAAACAATTAAAATTTTACGTCTAGACTAAATGCATTGCTTTTTGTGGCAGTGTGATGTTTTCGTTCATGTTGCTTGCGCCCAGACTGCCCTACTAGACAGCAAAGAGTATCTTTCTCCAGTTATTACTCCATTTGAAGCTATGCTGGCTTTTGACAGGTACTATGAAAATATGCTTGAGATTGTCTTTAATTACACGTTTTTCAATTAATTATTCTCTCTCTAAAGGTCTGCAATAGGCCTAGTGTTGGCATTTATAATTTGTGCGGGCTTGATTTTTCCATCCACTGATTGGTTTTAGATATGATGAAGTAAATAATTTGTGCATTCTTGAAAGTGAACCCTATTTCCCTTGCTCTTCCATGGATTCTGTTTCTTTACCTCTTTCACTTTTTTTTTTGTTTGGGACTCAGATTTTGAGAGTTAAGGCTTTTAAGCTTGAGAGTATGCGTTGCTGGAACATAAAATGCGCTGTTATAATAAGATCAGAGCTAGTAAATGTAAATACTTAATTAAAGCAAAGAAATGTTAAATCCATGGGTCTTTATATGTATCCAATAAATGACAAAACCCTCAGAAAAAAATGACTTTTGAGTTTCATCAGCAAGGTAAAGAAGTCATATGTCCATCAAATCAATTACAATGATTGTCAGTAATGAAGTCAGATTTCCATGAAGTTGTTGAATTTGATAATTTTTTTGGCAGAGGAAGTCAATGGACTGGAGCCTACACACTGGAATTCCAGAATTTGATCAAATCTTCACAGACAAAAGAAAAATCTCAGATGGAGGAAGCACGATATTCTTTCATCAAGGGAGGATATGTGGAAGATATCAATCTACAAGGTACTTGTTACAGTAGTAGAAGTCTCGGATATACGTGCTTGTAACGATTGTTAATCAATTATTTTACCAAGTTTGCATGCAAATTGCTATGAATCTTCTGTAGTTACAAAACAGACTGAGTTGTTTTTGATATTATGTCCTTGCAAGTAATTTGTTTTTGTTGGCAGAAAATGTTGAGGATGAAGAAGAGTCATTTGCTCTAGCAACAACAATGGAGAAAGCTCTTCAATTGCAGAATAATCCAAGTCTCATAGTCAAGGGAACTGCTCGATCTGGAGCGGAGTTCTTTGCAACTCGTTCATATCAAGGTCTCGATATTCAAAGCCACGATTCAAAGGTGGAACCATATCTAATCGGACGGAGCGGGAGGGCATCTGGGTATGACCATGAAAAAGTGAGAATGGATAACGGCAGCTAAACCAGAAGGAGAGGGAGAGAGAATGTGCAAAGATATGAAAGACTCCATGCGAAAGCTGAAGGAAAAGATGGCAATTTCTCCAAAAAAGCTTGGAAATTTGGTGGAATCTGAGTTCAAATTGGTTGAAGGTGGAAGTGAAATGCAACCATGCATTTATCCAGGTTTGGAATTGTATTTTATTTAGATTTCCTTCTTTAAATCCCCCCGACTATAGGAGACAGACAGGGTTAGTTTGTTTGTTTTTCTTTTAGAAACTAGATTTTTTGTGTCAACTTCGTTGGTTAGGTTCTAGAACTGGAAACCAAAATGAAAATTTCGGTTCTTAAAAATTGGATCCAAAATTATTGCATCCAAGTGAAGAAACTAAATCAAAGCCTACCCAAATTGTCGTTAAAGATCGGTTCTCTTAAGCTGGTTCTGGTTTGCTAATTTTTAAGCCCCATCCATTAATGAAGATAGTGTTATCATATTTTAAGTGGTAGAATGCCATAATACCTTTACTTAATGGCCTAAATAAGTGTTTTTGAGCAAAATGTGTTTCATTCTTTGGGTTATTAGCAAATTGACCATTGTCTTAAAGAAACCTGTTACATATTTGCTGACAACATTCTCTCACCCTAGTTGCTTTGATTTAATTTCTTGTACACGTTCAATTTCATACTCGATTTCGAAGACAGATCTCAGTTGAATTCTCTTCAAAATTGAGTGTAGGTAGAAAATCAAATAAGTCGAGCTAACCCACTACGAGCGAAAAAGTTAGCAATTTTACGAATTTTATAGTGGCATGGTCGTTTTACGGTCGCAATGGAAACACAGATTAGAGTTCATAGAAAATGCATACGTTAATCAATAATTTAGAAAACAAAGTCTAATTTGTTACTAAACAACCACAACCTCACACACACTCTCGCACAGTTTCCGCCAATTGAATTACCTCAACCACCTTCTCAGATCACTGGTCGAAGAAGGAGAAATCTCACAGCCAAAGCTCTCCGTGCAGCACGAAGAGTAATTGGACTGCTGCTCTATCCCCACCTGCTCCCCATTCACGCTCTTGAAGCTCGGCCTCTTCAGATTCTGCCCCAAAATTCCGTACCCTTCCCCACCTGGAAAATTAAGGCGCTTCTTCGCTGATCCGCTTCTTTCCCTCTCCGGTGTCGACGGCCTTGACGGTCTTTGCTTCGGGGCGCTCTCGGAACGCACTCTCGCCTTCGCTGATTCAGTCGCTGCCATGTAGTTCGGCAAAGAAGCTACGAAGTTGTTTACAGCAGTGCTACTTCCTCCTCCTCCTCTGCTTTGATTCTGCATGCTGTAGTAATAATTGGACTTGAGGCTTGGTGTTTGGGAGGTTGGGAAGGGTTTTTCTTCTCTGATGCAGCGAGGGCTGGCGGATCGAACGAGTAGAGGTCTGGTTTTGGACGGAGATGGAGTGAAAGAGGAATTGTTGTGGGGTGGTGAGGTTTTGTAGGATCTGTGGTGGACTGGCGAAGAAATAGAGTGCGGATTAGATCTTTGTTGAAGATTGTGTTGATTTTGTGGTGCTCTTTGGAAATTAGGCGCCAAGTATGTGTACGGAAGAGAAGTGTCGATTTCGACTGTTTTGATGGAATCAGCTCTCTGGTCAGTTGAAGATCTTCCCCTGCTCTCCCATGGCTTCCTTCTCATTAATTGATCTTGCCACTTTGGTCTGTCGTCTAGCTCACATTCGCTTCCCATTGATGGATTCCTCGAATCTCTCATAATCTTCCCCAAAATCAGAACTAATCAATAAATCGAAGAAGAGGAAGGGGAGAAAAATCGAGAGGGAGAGAGACAAAAGAAGCAATCCAACCTGGTGAGAAAAAGCTCGCGACAAGGATCGATCACGGTTAATGGCGATTTGATCTCTCCTCTGTTGCAACATTGCTTTAACTTCTTCGATTGTGTGAGAACGTTCATCCCAATCATCAGGTATTGTACTTCTACTTCCCTCTCTTGACTGAGACTGCACAACACAACGCATCAACGCCGAACACTAACCTAGGAGAATGGACTACTACCAGTCTAACCTTTCAGAAGTTCCAACTTCCCAATCAGATTACCTACTTTGACTATCAACTACGCATATTATTGAATCTAATTTTGGAAGTTTTAGAGAGAATGAAAGACAAACCAACTTACGATGGATTTTCTGTCTGAAATGTCTCGAAGGTAGCGAGATTCTATGGCACTGCTTATGTTGGAGATGGAAGATTTGACATTGGAGGTTTCGTGGGTGAGTTTGATTCGCTGATCTATCACTCTAGCTTGGACTCTAACGAGAGCTTGCATGCATTTAAGGGTCATTTTCGCTTGCTTTCTCACATTGTGACCCCTCACCAGCGCCTGCAGTTTCACCAGCCCTTTCAGCGCTCGCAGAGCTCTCCTGGCCTTCACAAACGCCAAAAAAAAAAAAAAAACCACATTTTTGGTTCAGATTTTGGGCAAAAAGAAGTGAAAATAGATCCAAGACTAGCTCACCAGGTACCCTCTAAAGGAAGTTTGTATCAAAATGGCGTAGTAGTGCTCTCTAGCGCCATGACAGGGCTTGTTCAGCCGAACCACGGCGGTGACGCCGCGCTTCTGCTCTTCAGATGCTGGCTTTAATGGATTCTGCTCTTGGGTCACCTTGATTTCTTGTAGATTGGACTGCTGTCTTCTGAAACTCCACCTCCGCTTCTCCCTCTTCTGCACAAAGATCCAGAACAAGGAGTAAGAAATCTTGACGAAAACAGAAAAATTTCCTGCACGAGAGATAACCAACCTTTTCTTCGTCATCCTTTGAAGGAGATCTAAAAGCCCTTTTCACAGCAGTCAACCACGAGGTACCTCCTTTGTTCCCCCCCATTGGAAAAACAGACCCAAAACAGTTCACATCCCTTTCTTCCCCATACAAAAAGCAGCCTCAATACAGTTCACATCATCTGAACATTCCCATAAAAAGAGCCATCGACATTGATCTAGAGAGAGAGAGGGAGTGAATGAATCTGAAAGATGGACAAAGCGGGTCGTCTTCTTCGATGCTTATTCGAGTGAGTTGGGTGACATGGGGGGACGATGAATAATGGAGGGGGTGTCAGAGTGAGTGAGAGTGCGTAAATATGACAGCTTCCTCCATTCCATTATTTGAACCCAGACCTGAGAAAACGTGAGCAGAGAGAGAAAGAGAGAGAGAGAGGCTATTGAGTTTCTAACTTTAGCAGGGCAGGTCTCGTGGTGTCACGTGCGAATTGGAGAGAGTAATGGTAATCATCTAGGTGGTGGACCATTCTGGAGTGAAGGACATCACCCATTTCTGGTCAGAAGTGAACAAGTCAAACTAATAGTGATTGGTTCAGAGGTAAATATTCTTTTCATTTTAATTTTTAAATCAAATTTCTTTAATTCGAATTTAGAAAATAATATAAATTGGACCAAATTGGTTGTTGATTTAATTAAGGAAAATTAGCAATTTGGTTAAACATTAACCTTAGTTTGATTATACACGTGACGTGACACATCTCACATTTTTTAAATAAAAAAACTTTAAGGATTAAAGAAGATGGTGATAGAATTGACATCCACTTAAGCATTTGAAGAACTTTTTTTTATTGGTTTAATCATTTTTTTTTTGGTTGTCTGTTGGAGTGCAGCTATCAGGAAGAAAATAACATTAAAATAATATAGTAAATATTTAGAAATAAATAAATAGTACTATATACTATTTGTATTTATTATATTTATTTTTCGATAAACGTGACAGTATTCATTGCTTTCATCATTCCAACGATTTTGCTTCAGAAAACATTTTTTTAAAGACCAACAACTATATTCATGTAATCAAGACTAAATTTTTGTGGGTTTGAAGGAGTTGAAGCTGATGAATCTTTGCAGCAGATATGGAGGAAATAAGTGTTTCTTTTGATGATTGTATAAGTTGAAAATAGAACCCTGCTATAATCGAAAAAAAAATAAACGTGAAGAATTAAAAATTCATCCATGTGGAGTAAATGAAGTTGTTGTTCTCTTCTATTGGTTTTCTTTGGGTCTCAGAAAACTGAAATTCTTCATTTTTCATCTCAGGGTCTCTAATGGCGAGGTTAGTTTTATTGTAGTGCAGTGAGAAGCCTATTCCACACCTGGGTCTTGGGCCCCCTCATTTTTCCATTGGACCCGACTCGGATTCATCGGCTCGACCTGCTGCTATCCGCTTAGCCTGACCTGGGTTTGGGTTGTTCGATGAAATAAAGGAGGGCAGCCCCATGGTTACTAAAGCAATAAGTGACTTGGAGGTGTAAAGTTAAACTGAAAATCACTCTCTCCCCACGATAGATTTTCTAGTCAAAATTCGATAGATTTTCTGATATCAAATCACAGATTCAGTCAGGTTTATAGAAAGAAAAGATTTTCTAGCGAAAAATAAGGTTTATTTTTGTTTATGTTAATAATTATAGTAATTATTATATAAATAAATCTCAGAGATAAAGAGAGGATAAAAGTACTTTGATTATTTAAATACACTTATTGAATGTCAAACCAGTTAATTGTAGGTCATTATTTTGCTTTCACCGTCGTAAAGTACTGATTGATTCGGCTCAGCATTACTGCTACTGTCTCGCTGACGCCGATTACCCTGCTGCGGGAAACGGGTTCTCCGTCCCAACTCCAAAAATTTCTCCTTTTTTTTTTTTTTTTGTATTTCGACAAATATTGAGTGAAAAAGTTTAGAACTTGGCAGGAATAAGCATTGTCTACTCGCCAATTCCAACGAAAGACTCAAGAGTGGGAAGTAGACGATGGGGAAAGGTCGAAGGAAGAGAAAGCTAACGAAGGAAACAGAAGCTGAGGATTGGTGCTTCCTCTGCAAAGATGGCGGAGACTTGATGATCTGCGAATATGGGTGACTTTCTTTTTCTCTGGAACAGCTTTTTCTTAGCTCATAAATGAAGAGTTTCTTGTGCAATTTTTGCCTGATAAAACCAATGCTTTAGTTTTTCCTTTTTCCGGTGTAAGATTCTTATTTTTGCAAAGCATGACCCAGTTTGAAGAAGTTTTCTTAATCAGATTTTAATCGTTTGTGGCTGCGTTGTCATAATTGTTGAGGGAATAGTGTACGTGTATTTTTGTTTTGAGTTAAAAGAAAACTATCTGTTAACTGGTTTGCAGGTTGCAGGCGAAAAAGATTCAAGCTTCATAGCTTAGGATTTTCTGCATTTACTTAGAATTAGAGATAAATTTTTCTCTTTTTGGAGATGAAAACTTCTTTTCCCCTTGAAATATAAATTCTTTTCCTTTCTTCTCATAGAATGTAGTAGCTAATATAGCACTTAGTTCTTGATCAAATCAATGAACTTGTTGCAAATAGCAATTACACCACCTCATAACTGGACGCTCTTTTAATTTTGCTGGATAAGATTCTGATGATTGTAATATTTGCTGACTATTATATGCGAATGATGACATTAGGGACTGTTTAAAGGTTTATCATGCTGAATGTGTGGGAAGGAATGATTCAAATGTCGAGACTGAGGTTAATTGGACTTGTGGTAAGTCACATTCGCACTCTATTTGTTGTATCCTTTGATGCATTATTCGATATATGGTTATTTGGTCATTATTATTTCTGGGAAAACTAGAATTTCTTGTATGTTTATATTGCTTTTTTCCATGATCTTCAGGGTTTGTTGCTTATACTGCCTCTGAAATAATTAATTGACTATCTTTTTTGTTGCATAGATCTTTGAAAAGTCATAGTTTGTTTTGTAATAGTGAGTAATTAGTGGTGATAACTAGTTTGAAATGTTAAATTTTTGTAATTTTTAGATCGCCATCATTGTTTCATTTGCCATAAAGCGTCAAGATTCAATTGCCTTTGCTGTCCAAATTCTGTATGTGGGAAGCGCACCTGTTTTGCAGAGTTTGCTCATTTAAAAGGAAAGAATGGATTTTGCAGAGAATGTTTGAGTCTAGTTCTTCTCGCAGAGGAAAATAGAGAATGTGACTCTGACGGTGTATGTAATAGCATTTTCTCTCTATCTCCATTGCATAAAAATTCTTAAAGCACCTTTCATTGGATTTATAGATTCTTTTTCTCGTCGTTTTCTTATTTTTGAAGCGATTTAGAGTTTGAATAAGAGGAAATATTTATCTTATCTATTCATTTTCTGGCTTTTTGATCTGTAGGAAATGGTAGATTTCAAAGATAGAGACACGTACGAGTGCTTGTTCAAGGAATATTGGGACATTATAAAGGAAAATGAAGGCTACACTTTGAAGGACGTTTATGAAGCAGACACGAAATTAAAGAAGGGCGAGAGTTACAAGAAAAGTTTGAATGACATCGAGTTTGACGAGTATAAAGCAGATACGTCGAGTTCTGATTCTGACGAAGATGATTCAAGAAAACACTCCCCTGTTGTGAGGAAAAAGAAATCTAAGGTGCAAGAATTTATCGGTTGGGGATCTAAATCTCTAATTGAGTTCCTCAACTCAGTCGGTATTGATTCAACAAAGGAGCTTTCGCAATATGATGTCGATTCTGTCATCTCAAAATACATACACGAGAAAAACCTTATCCACCCGAAACAGAAAAGAAAAGTTGTATGTGATGAGAAATTATTTGCTCTTTTTAGAAGGAAAACTGTGTCGAAACGCCTAATATACGATCTTTTGGAGTCTCATTTTGCCAACAACATCGACAATTTGGATTTGCAAATGGACAACCATATGATTATGAGAAAAGAGAATGGAATTAGCACCAAAGAAAAGGAAGAACAAGAAACATTCCTGTTTGATAAAAAACCTCAAAAGAAGAAAACTTCTCCCATTGAGGACCGAAAGAGCTGCTATGCGGCTATAGTTTGTGATAATATCAAACTAGTCTACTTACGGAGGAGTTTAGTGGAAGAGCTGCTTAAACAGCCGGAAAGTTTCGAAAGTAAGTTGATGGGGAGTTTCGTGAAAGTCAAGCCAGGCTCTAAAGAATATTTTAGCAGGAATATTTTTCAGCTGTTGCCAGTGACAGGTAAATTGTTACATTAAACACTTCCCTTACATTTCCGTTGCAAGAATTACAATGTATTAGCTGGTTGGCGAATTAAATTTTCTTAGGTCTGAAGAAATCATTGACGGGTGAAATAGATTCGCACGTACTCTTGCAAGTTTGCCATTTGGGAATTAATATACCAATTTCCAAGCTCTCTGATTCTGACATTACCGAGGTAGAAAAGTTGCACGGCCATATTCAAAACATCGAGGAATTTGCCGGCAATTTCTCAGAAAGATCATTGACTGGTTGCTTGGTTTTCTATGCAGGAAGACTGTGAGGATTTGAAGGAAAATATAAAAACTGGTCTGATCCAAAGACCACTGGTTGTAAGTTTCGAAGCTGTCTTTTAGTATTTTTTTCATTAAAACCTACATCGACCGATGGTTTTTGTTTTGTCAACGTCACAGACTGAGATTCAAGAGAAAGCTCAAATATTGCATGAGGATATAACAAAGCAAGTATGAGTTCATCTAAGGACTTTCAAAGAATTGAAATATTTAATTATATCTTTGAGTTCAATTTATCTTAAACCCTGTATAGTCAATCATTTGATCAATTATGCTTGGCAGTGGATTGAATTAGAGCTGGTCAGTTTGCAAAACGGGATCGATAGAGCAAATGAGAAAGGATGGAGAAGAGAATATCCTACTAATGAGTTTTTATTTGCATTTACTGATTTTCATTAATTTAAGCATTATTACCTGCATTTTCTCTGCATTTGGGTATATATTAAGATCCTTGACCTTATTTGTGTGGAACATTTTATCAATATATGGAGCAAATAGAACTACTGAAGCAAGAATCAGAGCAAGAAAGATTGTTGAAACAAGCCCCTAAAGTAATAGCAGATGTTATAGAGCTCAATTCTGAACCTGCTAACTCTTTGACTAGCAGTGAACATGAAAATGCTGATTCGTCCGAATAAATTCCTGATGGATCGGAACTATGCAGTCGAATTTTTGGCCAAATTGAGGTAAAAATTCCGCTCCAGTTTTCTAATTTGGGTTCACATTACTGGCTCTAAGCCAATTGTTGTTGCTTTGTTTTGCTTAGTTTTTTAGCTTTTCTTTTGCACATAGCTAGCTCCTTTTAAGGGGATTTTTCGAAGTGGGTGGAAATTGAAAAACAGCCTGCGATTTGGTTTGTGGTTCGATCGCTTCTGTAAGAAAACATCCGCACCATGATAATATTTGTCGGAACTACTCTTTGGCTACGAAGAATAGTTCGAAAACTCTGATGAATTAAAATTTAATTTTCGTTTATCAACATACTCGCTCGTCTCACCAATCGAACATGTTTGCACAAACATTTAAACATGTTGTCAACTCCAAATAATCTATCTTAAAAGCTAACATTAGATTGATTTTCTATTTTCTCGTTGAATCGTTGTTTTTCTTCATCGAATCCTCCAACCAGGGTCAGATTTAGTGTCCGAGGTCCTTTTTGAGTTCGGCTTAGGTAGTAGAGATAGGCTGCACTTTTTCATGGTACTTTAGTAAACATCCCATTGTTGAAGAGAAGATTGATCCTTTGCTGACTTTATTAGAGTCTCGCCCAACTAATTATCGAACCAAAATTGAATCTTTGGAGTTAAGATCCACTTACCTTCTAGAATTGTTCATCAAAGAAATTAGTTGAGGCTGCATGATTGACGTGTTCCAATTCTATTTGGGTCGGGTCAGAGGGATTGCATTGTAGATTTCATTAAAGGTATTTTTTTTTCTCTATAAATTCATGTAAGCTAGAATTTTAAAATTCGCGGTTGTATTTTAATATTCGTAATGGCACTATCTTATGCCGTTGGCTTTTTCCCGTTAGAGTTTTTTCACATGAATATGGTAACTTGCAGTAATATTTTCTTTTTCTAGTTATCGTTTGATTTTAGCAGTACGATGAAATCGTTAGCGAGCGATGTCAGACAAAATGAATTCGTAGTGGCACTATCTTATGCCGTTGGCTTTTTTCCGTTAGAGTTTTTTCACATGAATATGGTAACTTGCAGTAATATTTTCTTTTTCTAGTTATCGCTTGATTTTAGCAGTACGATGAAATCGTTAGCGAGCGATGTCAGACAAAATGATATCAAGACACAAAACAACTAATCTAGCTAAATAATTCTTGATTAATTAGTAATGACAAAGATGATTAGTTGAGTAAGATTGACCCATTTAGAATTTAATCAATTCATTCATAAAACCACATGATTTTATGGCAACAAAAGTCAATCTATCATGTCAACAAAAGTCAACCACTCCCATTGATGAGATTGTTGTAGCTAAACAACTTAATTATGATTGTTTAACGAAAATTTCTACATTCGATCAAAATATCTTAGTTGGCTCTTCGATTGACGAGTTGGATGACCCGAAGGAAAGAAAATCCAAGTCCCACCGTTCACAACTATCGAAACACATCGTCCTCTCCGATAATTTCTAAACATTCGTCACAAACGTTACTTTTATGAATGATAAAAGTCATATGAGTTGGACAAGATTTTTGAAGTCACGTTACACTTTTCATGTGTTAGCCTTTTAGACTTTAGGCCTCATTTCATACCCTCCAACAACTACCACCCAACAAGCCACGTGCCTAAAAGTTGTGACATAATTTATTAAACTCATGACCATTTACACTATCCTTTCCTTCTAATTAAGCACTCTCTAGTCTCTTAGACCTTCCTTTAGATTTCTACTTTGTCGTGCTCCAAAAAGAAACGAGGACATCGGGTAAATAAGAACAAAATTATGAATTTTTCGTAAAATTCAAAAAATATGGACTCTATTTGTTCGTATTTTTCACTTAAGTTTTCGTTATTGCGTCGCACAAGAAAATTTTTATGCAACTCTCGATTTTCACAGTGAATTTTGTCTTTTTCTCCATGGTTTTTTTAAGATTTTTTTTCGTAAATCTCAGTATTAATTCCTCTGTTAGTTAAATAAATAAAAGCAAAGACTAAGGTTACAAATCGCGTAATCTGTAGCCTATCGTATAGGTAAATTGCTAGTTAAAATTTCTTAAGATTCGAAAACACAACCCCTTGATTTACTAACCTCGACTTAAATTTTGTTTAGGACATCATAAGTTATTTGTTTGTCACTCTTCTAAAACAAATGATAGGTTATGGTTTGATGCATATATGAGCTTATTTTAAGCATAATTTTAAAGTTATTTCATAAAAAATTGTCTCATCATTTCCTAAAAAAATAACATTTGTATGTGAGCATCTAATTAACTTGCTTAAAATAGGCCAAAATACACTTGTTTGTGTAGATTTAGTTGATAAATAGGTGAAATGTCACTTGAATTAAAATGTGACATCGTTTCTATAACTCGATAAGTTTGTATTTAATTAATCGGATAAATCATAGTCGATAAAAATGTTTACTCGTTTATTCGATGAAAAATCAACACACATAAGATAAATCATTTTCAGTAATTAATGTTATTAATTTTAGTGTCAATATGAACACGTTGAGAAACAAGCATAAAATATAGTATTAAACATTGTACGTTATGTTACGTATTTATGTAACATAAATAATGATGATAATTACCATTTGGTTTAATATTTATGAAAATTATAAAATTTAGTGATCATGATTTTGTGAGGTGAGGAAGACTCCAGAGCTCAACCTCGTTATAATCATGGGAAACCTGGTAGGATCTGATTGATGATAACGAGGAAAATGATTGAAGGGGTGGTATTTGAAGATCGGAAGTAGCTGTATAACTGATCATCAGTTTGACCGCCATTGCCGTTGAGCTGCGAAGCAAGAAGACGGTCAAAGGCAGACCAGTTGGTGAGAGCAGAATCAAGGGTCTGATTTGTGGAGGGTAATGCTTCGTTTTGTGCTGTTAAATCAGTACCGTTTATTGGGTAATTAGGGAATTCTAGGTTTGGAAGTTTGAAGAATCTGCTTTCGTAGCGGCCATTGTTGTTGCAGAGACCTGCTTCTTCCAGGTTTCTTCGGAAACTGGTTTTTTCCCCGTCGTCATCTTCGTTTGGTGATTTTCCGATGAACTGAAGCATGTTCTCAAAGTCTCCATCTTCTTCGTTACTGTATGACTCAAAGATCTGTGATTTTGAGCCTGTGATGAGAGAGATTGAGCTGATGGGGCAATCTAGGGTTTTCTGGCGATTTTCTTCTTGAATATTCTGCAAACCACCCACCCTTCTTCCTGAGCTGTTTCTCCAACAACAATGGAAACCTAAATCAATGTGAAAACCAGACATGAAACTTAGAAAGATAAGAAACTAAGGAGGAAGCTAGCATATAGCGATTAACAGACAAAAATGGAGGTCAGGGTTTTGCGTACCTTTGATTCGGAGGAATTATCATCAAGTCGATATTCATGCATGATCCAATCTGATTTAAGGCCATGAGGAGCTCTTCCTTTGTAGAAAACTAGGGTTTTTCTCATTCCGATTCTTCTGCAGAAGCTGTAAATCACCTTATCTCGCCCAGTAGCTTTCCAAAATCCAGCCATGGTGGCTCTGTTCGTCCTCGTTCCCGTCGGATACTTCTTATCTTTATGGCTGAAAAAATACCAATCATTTTGTGGGGTCGTTCCAATTTTGCACTCCTCTGCAAAACCAATTTCAAAACACAAATCACAGCAGAGTTTGAAGAAAAATCCAGAAAATCCATAACCTAACCTTGTATATCCCATGGCTCCAGCTTGTTCAGATCGACGTCGCGAATCACGTCCAGATCAATCTTCTGGTTCGAAACCTTCTTCTTCAAATAGTATTGCAGCAGTTCTTCTTCTGTGGGATGAAATCGAAACCCCGGTGGAACTTGAGATTCTCCGTTTACTAATATACTCATGTTTTCCGCCATTTTTTTAGCATCCAAACAAGGGAGAGACAACAAAAGGACTCATGGAAACTGGTTGAATGCACTTGCAGGGTGGGTGAAGCAAAATGAGTTCATTCACACAGATTATATATCTGGGTCTTTGAGAGGGACATGAACTTGTGTTCGTGCAGAAATAAATCCGAAATAAGTCGCAAAATTTACTTTGTTAATGAAGTGGGTCTGTTGGTATAGAGTGGGACTAATTGTGATTGGGGAGGGAGAAATTATAAAAAGACAAAACAAGATCAAATCCAACAAACAACTGAGACCTTCCACCTCCAATCTATCCTTTGAAAACCACCTTCCAAACAAACATCGAAAATGGTGGAACCTCTCTCTCTCTCTCTCTCTCTCTACATATTTGTATGTATTTCTCTCTCTAGCTCTCATTTTCAGACGGAAAAATAACTTTTCAAGTTTGAAACAGAAATTGGATTGGACCCCTCTATCTTCCTAGTTCCTTACAAGAAAAGATGGCGGGAGTGCCTCTCTTTTTCTCTCTCTCTCCGACAAGAAAAGATGGTGGAAGTGACAGAGAGAATAGCTCCGACGGAATCATAGCATCCACATCCAATCTGCAGAAGAAACTGGTCTAAAGTCTACGATCCAAATCCAGAGTTTCTGTTTTGATTCACACAACCCTAGCACTAGTCTTAGTTTTAGCATCAACTTATCCCTTCCCTTTCTCATTTACAAAACTAGACACGCAATTCCCATCACCACATCATATTCGTCTCCTCTCTCTCTCTCTCTCTCTCTCTCTCTCTCTCTCTCTCTCTCTCTCTCTCTCTCTCTCTATATATATATATATATATATGTTGTGATAAAATCAAATCACACCAAAAATAAATTAATAATTAATTAAAAACAGTGAAAGAAGAAATCAAGACGCAAAAATTTACGTTGTTCAGACCAAATTTTTCTCCAGTTTCATGGTACAAAACTCTAACATCAAATTTTATTAAAGAAAATTAATAAAACAAATATTTTTGTAATGCTTCAGCATCACCCGAGATTACAATAAAAATAATATTTTTCGAGAAATCTCACTCACACTTTTCTTTCTCTTTTATTTTCTTTATAACTCTGCTCACGCCAGATTTCATTATCTCACTTCTTTTTTTTTTTATCATCTCCAGTTCCCCTAACTAATCCATTTAAAATAAAATAATATAAATTCGAACAAAGATAAAATAATCGCGAATCTAATTCAAAAAAATTGTTAAATCAACAACTAATAATTAACAATATATATAGACAGACAAAAAATTGATGTCAAGTTATAATACTGAACAATACTTGGAAACATAATCAAATTAGTGAAAAAAATGAATCATAATTAATTATCCTAAATTTTACACATCTAGACTTTGATGTGTCATTTAAGAACATGACTTATGAACTATCAACCTAAAAATTTGAAAATATATTTGATTAATTAAGAAAATACAATCTCCAGTAGCTACAATAAGTAGAGTAAGTTAGGGCTAGATTCCCCCCCTCCTTTCACTTAATTCAAACACAGCTTTCTAATTACTTTTTTTTCCAAACACTTTCCAACTTAATCTAAGCTTTTAAAAAAGAAGTTTGAAAATGATGGATAATAATCTATCTTTTTCATTTTCTTCAAGTTTCCTTTAATTTTTTTGATCTATTTCAACTAAATTGTCGCATGTATTCTTATCCGGCTTAGACAAACTATTGAGAATCAAACTAAAATAAAAAAAAGAAACACAAACGCGGAAAAACCCTAGTCGGGAAAAACCATGGGCAGATAAGAGAAAACCATTAATCAAAAACCAACGTACAAATGAATTTTGCGGTTTAACCATATATTTATACATTAAACAAAAATTTTAATCATAGTCAAAAGAGATTCTTATCGCGAACCGAAGTGAGCTGACCCAATTAGAATTCGAGTCACATCAAATCTAACACAAACATATTTATATAATTCGACTTTGTAAATTCTCGTATTATACTATGTATTTGTGGCGATGCATTGACGCAGAATCTTTTCATCAATAATTGTTATGTGATATACTCCTCCACGATATATATTTGAAAAAGGACATTGAATTAAACTATATAATATAAGAAAAAAGATGAAATTTGAAGTGACCTGTTCTTCAAATGTGTGTATGGACAGAAGCTAAATTTAGCATAGAAGCAGACATGTCCAACTGCCTCCTTTTCATTTCCTTACTATTTAGCCTACAAGTTTTTAAAAATGAATCTTTTGAGAAGAGGGTGAATAATTAGTTAACAGATCGAAATTGCTTGATAACGAATCAATCATATTTAAGCTAATATTTTACTTAACGCTCTGTCTTAAGAACCTATTTCTTTTTATAGAAATGACATGTCCCTCTCTCTGTCTCTCGCTCTCAGTTTGCAAAACGAGAAGATCATTTTGCGCTTGTGGACATCAAAAACTGAGTAGGATAGTCGATAGTCTACCAAATACAAATACGTGTTGCATACACGCATACTCGAAAAAGTGATTGATTAATGAAATACCATCCTCTAAAACTTGCATCCGCTTCTACTCACTACTTTTATACTTTGCCTTGTGTGTTGTCTTATGTGTTTTTTTAATTAAGAATGACATAGGACCGTCGAATGCAAGGCTTGTGGGCTTTGTCAAACTTTTGGGCAAGTGAAATGTGGTCCTTCATTTATGTTAGGCCCATCATTGATGCAAGTTTAGCTTGTTCAATTTAAGAGCTAAGAGTGTATACCTAATTTTCATTCGTTGATTGGTTCAATTGGTAACGAATAATGCTATGTTTGCTCTGTCATATCACTATCTATTTTTACTTCTTGACGTGTCAACATTGATTGGTGCAAATAATACTTTATTTTAATTATTTTGTAATTTTATATTTTACCATTCAATCTTTGTCACGTCAACAAGTAAAAAATAAAAATATAGAGTAAATGTAACATTACTCTTTTGCAATAAGCGAATGACGTTGTGCTAAATTACTGGGTGGCAGCCTGCCCCTCTAGCGGGGTGGTTCTGCACGGCCCTCTGTGACCGCCGACCTGTCGGGTTTAGGTCCCCAACGTGTCGCACTCATGATTTTTTCTTCCCTGGCAGAGAATTTCATGTACTCTCCAGTCAAACCCAGGACCTGCTAGGCTATAGTTCATGGGAACCATTTGGTTAGTACCACTTGAGCTGACCCTATTATTAGTAAAAGATAGATGCATGCGGGACTGCTCAAGACTAGTCCACGATGGATTGAAACTCACAGGCCAAGAGGCGTTGCCGAGCAGCTATTTTAGCGACCGAGTAGATTGAAATGACCCAATGAACTAATATTTTTTTTGTTATTATTTCGTGGATAATTATTTTCTTTCTAATAAATAAAACTTTAGAATAAATTTCACTTCCATATTTTAGCTTTAAATGTCCTCTATTTGCATTTATGACTTGCATCCATAGAATAATTATAATAGATAATTAATTATTAAAATAATAAATTATTGACAATGGGCCTGAAGTCAAAAGAACCAAACAATGGGCCTGAATTGAACTCCTAAGCCCATTTACTGGTTTGTTAAATCCCCATTTCTCGCCTCAGTTGTAAACCCTAACTTTTAGAGCTGCGCAGTGACGAGCAGAATTCTCTCTGCGCCACATTCTCGTGATCTCATTTTTCTCTTGTAACTCTCTCTCTTCTTCTATATGTTTTTGGCTATCGCTTTTTTGGTTTTAATCTAACTGTGGTTTTCAAGAATTTGTTGATACGTTTTTCGTGGTGATCTGTAAGGTGTTTCGGGTGGAATTAGCTTTTTTTTTTTTTTTGGTTATTGTATTTTGGGTTTTTTTTGACTTTTTTTGTTTTGCTTATAATCGATTTGTTGTGGTGATTTGCAGTATCGGGGACGATGTCGCATCAAGAGCTTGCTTGCACTTACGCTGCTCTGATTCTTTTCGATGATGGCATCCCCATCACTGTATGCTCCTTGAAATCCTAATCTTGACATTTATTTTATTATTTTCATAAATCTATATCATTTTTGGTTTCTAGATTGCGGATTTTATTCTCTTTTAAGTGAAATATGGGATGGCGATTTGTTTCATGGAGATGTATAATGAACATTTTTAGTAAGATCGTTAAGCTGATGAGATGACAAAAATTGTATGCGAAGACATATTTTATGTTGGGTTTGTTAATTATAAAAATACCACAGGTGATTAAGTTGTTTTTCTTTGTCTTTGTGGGTATATATGTCGTAATAATTTTGCTAACCATGTACATGCTTTCAACCATTTTGATCTCCACATTTAGTCTTGGGAACATATCTCAGTTTGTATTTGAATTTGCTTATTTTGTGAGAGAATGAAATGGTAACATTTTGTATACTGGGTTAATTGTGGTGTTGGCTTTCATCTCATTGGTAACAGGCGGAAAAGATTGCAACTTTAATTAAGGCTGCCAATTTGACTGTGGAATCTTTCTGGCCTAGCTTGTTTGCCAAACTTGCTGAGAAGCGAAACATCGAAGATCTGATACTGAATGTTGGAGCTGGTGGCGGCGGTGCTCCAGTTGCTGCTGTAGCTTCATCTGGAGGTGGTGGAGGTGCTGCTGCTGCCGCTCCGCCACCAGAGGAGAAGAAGGTAAATAATGACATGACAACTGTTGGAACAGAAATTTCCTTTCCCTTTCTGTTGAGATTTTTTTTTTCTTTTGGTTGGCTGATTTTGAAATGTTATTCCTTTCTTGAATTGCAGGAAGAGCCTAAGGAGGAGAGCGATGATGATATGGGCTTTAGTTTGTTTGATTAGAAACCCTTTCCATTTTGACGCGTTCTTTTTGGTTTTAGTACTTTAAAGTAGTTGTCTTTTTTACATGTACTTGCAGTGCCACCATTACATGCGCAATTGTTGAGTGATCTTGGATTCTGATCATTGTGTTTTAAGGTTTGAGATGTATTGATGTATTTCAGACAAATTGTTTACTTCTGTTTTCATTTGGCTTATACCTTTGATGAGGGTAGTTTGGAAGAAAAGAAACTAGCTTGATCACAATTAACCAAAGTTATAATCAAACAGAGAGCAGTGCTTCCTCTGTTACCGATTTTTCTTAGGTCTTCTTCTTCTTCCTTCGTTTTCTCCGTCTTCTCTTACCTCTTTTACTTGCTACTCCTTTCCATTCCTTTTCTTCTATCTTCTCTGCAAAGTGGAGCTTCCACTGTCATTTTCCACGGCCAATGTTTTTCACCCCTGTTTCCGAACGAACGTTGCTGCCCCGAGATCCAATGACAAGCCCTTGTTGCCTGATTTATTTCAATTTGAGCTCTTCTTTCTTTGGATCTTCCGACAGGCTTCGCTTCGATGCTCTCTCCAGGTCCTATCTTCCTAATTCTCGCCGTTGATCCACCCCTTTCGTCGCTGTTTCCGAAGCTGTTAAGGAAAAGAAGCTCGAATCTGGTAGTTCTTGCTTTCCTCTTTGGAATTTGATGTAAAAGGGCGTTCGCTATCACAATTACATTCTGCCATAATTTTACGTCGAATCTAGTTGTCATTTTCTTGGGATTTTTGTGAGAATTTGAGGGATGGGTGAGGCTCTTCCTTTCTGTGTTGGAAATTGAATAAAGTAGAATTTGACGTAATCAATTCCATCGGAAGCCATAATGACCTGCATCGTACCGAATTGATTTGATAAAATGACTGCAGCTATGTCCGAATTAAACATTTTATGCATGTCTCTGTTTTATTAACGTTCGTTCCTACAGTTGATTACAAAAGAGGAGGGTTTGGAGCTCTATGAAGACATGGTGCTGGGCAGAGCTTTTGAAGATATGTGTGCTGAGATGTGTTACCGAGGCAAAATGTTTGGTTTTGTTCACCTCTACAATGGCCAAGAGGCCGTCTCAACTGGGTTCATCAAACTTTTGAAGAAGGAAGATTGTGTTGTTAGCACTTACCGTGATCATGTCCATGCAATCAGCAAAGGGGTTCCAGCTCGTGCTGTCTTGAGCGAGCTCTTCGGAAAGACCACCGGATGTTGCCGAGGCCAAGGAGGTTCTATGCACATGTTTTCAAAAGAGCACAATCTGCTTGGCGGCTTTGCGTTTATCGGCGAAGGAATACCAGTGGCAACTGGAGTTGCCTTCACATCAAAATATAGAAGGGAAGCTCTCAACGAAACAAATTGTGACGAAGTGACTAGCATTTTTTGGAGACGGAACTTGTAATAATGGGCAGTTCTTCGAGTGTTTGAACATGGCAGCTCTGTGGAAACTTCCCATTGTGTTTGTCGTAGAGAATAATCTGTGGATCATTGGAATGTCGCATTTGAGGGCAACTTCAGATCCTGAGATTTGGAAGAAGTGTTCATGTTGATGGAATGGATGTTTTAAAGGTGAGAGAGGTGGCTCAGGAAGCGATTGTGAGGGCCAGACGGGGCGAAGGGCCGAGTCTCGTGGAATGTGAAACGTATCGGTTTAGATGGCACTCATTGGCTGATCCTGATGAACTTCGTGATCCCGGTGAGAAGGCACATTATGCAGCTAGAGATCCGATCACTGCCTTGAAGAAGAAATACATAATTGAAAACAATTTAGCCAGCGAGAAGGAACTAAAGGCCATAGACAAGAAGATCGACGAGGTGGTAGAGGATTCCGTCAAGTTTGCCGACGAAAGCCCCCACCCCCCAGCGGAGCCAGTTGCTGGAAAACGTGTTTGCCAACCCAAAAGGACTCGGAATCGGAGCGGACGGAAGGTACAGATGTGAAGATCCTAAGTTCACTGAAGGCACCGCCCATGTTTAATCTCCCGATTTGTGATAATCACTTGCATGAATTTGTAATCAATCTTTATGAAAATGTATTAGCATTTCAGAGTGTGTCATCGAGACGTGTCGAGGAGGTGAGGCTCAGGGCGGCCGGAGGAGGTGACGTGGAAAGCAGCCACTCAGCCACCTAGTCTTTCTTTCTCATCATTATCCACACTCTCTTTAGTCGGGCAAGCTCCCACTTACCCTATTTTTCTTAATTATTTGTGATTATATTATTAATAAATAAATTATTGCAAAAATTAAATAGCAATATGGTATATAAATGATCTTTTGTTAAATTTATTTTAGTATTTTGATCAAGGGAAAATTAAAAAAAAAAACTTTAAAATGTAAGTTAATTCACAAAATAAATTTTAAACTATATTATTAACAAAATAAAATTTAAATTATATTTTGTTAACCGACTAACCCTCATGTCGGTAATCCATGCGCGGTCGACTGCGTGAAACTGAGGTCGCTTGTTTCTCAGTGCATTTTGCACATATTTTAAGTGCGGTACTGCTTGAAGCCAAGGTAGCTCGTTCACAAGTGCACCCATTTCAAGTGCGTGCGACTAAGTAAAGTCGAGGTCGTCATTTCTCGAGTGGGTTTCACACCCATTTCAATTGAGAACGACCATATTTGAATTATGAACGATTTTAAATTATTGAATTGTTAACGAATGATAGTTTAAGATTTATTTTGTTAATGAATATAGTTTAATTTTATTTTGTCACTAACACTCGGCCTATAGTTTAGGGTTTTATTGATGATTACTCATTCATAAGTTATATTTATATTTTCTCTTTTTGTAATTTATATTAATTACGGTAATATAATCACAATTAAAAAAAAGGAGGAGACCATTTTCATGCAAAAGAGTGATAGAAATTTAGCCTCTCTCTCCTGCTCCTTTGTATGTCTGAAACTCCAGAAGAGGTAGGTAAAATGGCCGAAGAAGGACAAAAGAGCAGCGGCAGTAGAAGAGAGACAGAAATGGCCTCCGACCACTCACGTAAAGACCTTCAACGACCACTCTGCGCTTGCATCTCCATCTTCCTTCTCCTAGCAGGCATCACCGTTCTCACTCTCTGGCTCGTCTACCGCCCTCAAAACCCCCAGTTCGCCGTCGTCGGCGCTGCCGTTTACGATCTCAACATCTCTTCTCCGCCTCTACTTTCCGCCGTCATGCAATTCACCATCATCACGAGAAACCCTAACTCTCGGGTGTCGATCTACTACGACCGCCTCACCACCTTCGTCTCCTACAGAAACCAAGAGATCACCCCGCAGGTGAAGCTTCCTCCCCTCCTCTCTCTCTCTCTCTCTCTCTCTCTCTCTCTCTCTCTCTCTCTCTCTCTCTCTCTCTCTCTCTCTCTCTCTCTCTCTCTCTCTCTCTCTCTCTCTCTCTCTCTCTCTCTCTCTCTCTCTCTCTCTCTCTCTCTCTCTCTCTCTCTCTCTCTCTCTCTCTCTCTCTCTCTCTCTCTCTCTCTCTCTCTCTCTCTCTCTCTCTCTCTCTCTCTCTCTCTCTCTCTCTCTCTCTCTCTCTCTCTCTCTCTCTCTCTCTCTCTCTCTCTCTCTCTCTCTCTCTCTCTCTCTCTCTCTCTCTCTCTCTCTCTCTCTCTCTCTCTCTCTCTCTCTCTCTCTCTCTCTCTCTCTCTCTCTCTCTCTCTCTCTCTCTCTCTCTCTCTCTCTCTCTCTCTCTCTCTCTCTCTCTCTCTCTCTCTCTCTCTCTCTCTCTCTCTCTCTCTCTCTCTCTCTCTCTCTCTCTCTCTCTCTCTCTCTCTCTCTCTCTCTCTCTCTCTCTCTCTCGCTGCCGTTTACGATCTCAACATCTCTTCTCCGCCTCTACTTTCCGCCGTCATGCAATTCACCATCATCACGAGAAACCCTAACTCTCGGGTGTCGATCTACTACGACCGCCTCACCACCTTTGTCTCCTACAGAAACCAAGAGATCACCCCGCAGGTGAAGCTTCCTCCGCTCTTTCACCGGACTAAAAGCACAGTGGTCATGTCGCCGCTGATCGGCGGAGGGTTAGTTCCGGTGTCACCGGAGGTTGCTAATGGGCTGGCGGTTGATCAGGCGGTGGGCGTTGTGACGTTTAGAGTGGTGGTGTTGGGGAGATTGAGGTGGAAGGCAGGGGCCATAAAAACAGGGCATTACGGGGTTTACGTGGAATGCGACGTGTTGGTTGGTTTAAAGAAAGTTTGTTGGTCAAGTTCCGTTGATCCACTCTCCCGGTTGCAATGTGGATATTTGAACGTCATGTCGTCTACTTCGCTAAGTTTAGCTTACTTTTTTCCCTCACATGGAAATGACACTTGTTTTGTTGTATAAATCATGGAGTGCTATGCCATAATATTGTTTAGTAGGATTTCTTCTCCTCACATATGACTACATACCTACGTACATAAATACATGTATATATATACACACATACATAGAGAGAGAGAGGAGGTAGAGAGAGAATTTTAGGGTTACTCAACTTTTTTAGTCTTTCCATACGTGGTTTTTGACTGCTCTCGTAAAATTATCGGTGTTCATTATTCGATTTCTTTTCGATTTTGAATTTAATTATTTCAATACTCATGATGAACTTTGAAGATATAAGAAAGAACTTCAATTCTCTACATACTAAAATATTTTGAAGACATAGAAAGAGTAGATTCCTAATTTTCTTTTTTGTTTTCTATATTACGCGATTTTTTCCGGTCCTCGATGTAGTTGTAATTCGTGCTACAAGTCATCGATGCTAATTAAATTCTTAATTGTACCGTGTATTTTTTAACTTAATGGGCATCGAATCAACCAAAAGAAAGGAAGCTTGTTCAACACTCGTTATTATGTAGCTCTCTAGTGGAAATAAGCATCGGATTCATTATCTATATTTTTGTTGATTAATTTTAAAATCCTCCTAGCATAAGTTTCTTATGTACACTAGTTAAATGTTCGTGCTACAAGAAGATTTATACAAATAACGCATAGTAATTTTAACAATAATGTTTATTTTGGTGAGGACTTGCCACGCACCTCACTTTTCATTTGATTTGTTCATTAATATTACTCTATCATTGTGCAAGACAGTTATATCCAAAATTCTATTAGGGTCCATGTCATACCAGTGTGAGTGTACAATTTCACATCGCTTGGTAAAGTAAAATTTAAGTAGTTTAGAAGTAGAGCTATTCTCTCTACTTGGTATAACGTGTTTTAGGGTAATCTCAAAAATAAATCCGTGCGGGCTCCAACAAAAAACAGACAATATTGTACTGTGAGCAGAGAGACTCCATGGTGGTTTTTTGTTCGCATGACCTATTTCACTGGATTATTATGATATCATACCATGACGTTACTATCGAAGTTTTTTAGCATTGGCTTCTATGATGAATTAATGGGTTCTTTTAAGTCCAGGTCGTGATAATTTCTTTACATTTATTTAACATGGTTATTTTAGTTTTACCAATCTTATTCTAGATCTTAATTTGTGGCAATTTTTTTTCAATTAGGAACTTGAATGTAATTCTTTTTGGTTCAGTTTGTACTGTTTTCCTTTTTCAGTTCTAAATCTACGTTATAATTTCTCTGTTTGAGGATGCAGAGCTCTTCAAGAATTGAAAGGAAGAACCTAGTGTTGGCAAAAAATAATGATGGGAATAATAATAATACCGTCGCTGTAAAACGTGGAGAGTACTGATCAGGATAATTTTTAAGAAATACTGTACTAGACAATCTCCTAGACAAAATTAACTTCCCAAATAATTTTCCAAAAAATGCTAGAATGGTTACAAATGGTTCTATTTAAAATTATGTCTCATAAACTGAACTTATTCACATGTTACAATTACATCACTAAATAAGTAGTATGAAAAACGATAGCAGATGCAATCCGAAA
This sequence comes from Begonia masoniana, assembly GCA_022432975.1. Lineage (NCBI taxonomy): Eukaryota > Viridiplantae > Streptophyta > Magnoliopsida > Cucurbitales > Begoniaceae > Begonia > Begonia masoniana. Next base: position 54,636,821 of record CM039503.1, read on the forward strand.
AGTACCAGAAATATTTTTTCACACCATAAAAATATAATGGCCAAGAAATAAGAGAAATAATGGTTAAAATGAACACCGAGAATTTTTACGTAAAAACCCAAATCAGAAAAAAACCATGAAGACTGAGTCCAGAACGATCTCACTATGAAAAATAAGATTTACAATATTTTTCTAGAAATCAAATATTCTAAGAGAAATCACCCCTACTAGAATTCTCATTGTACTTAAAAGGTATCTCACATATTTTTCTTTCACCATCTTTATTTTCTTTCCCACAAACTGTCTTTATTTTTTTTCTCTCTTCGTTGCTGGGATACCTCTTCTTCTTCAAGAACTCTCTATTATAGAGAGTGTTCCTCAGTACAGCAACATCCAAAGATCTTGCTGTATTGAAAGATGCAGAAGGAAGATTTCTTTCTTGTGCACCTCCTCCGAAGATCTTGCTGAATGGAAAGATGCAAGGAAGATTTCTTTCTTGTGCACCTCCACTCTTCATTCAATGGAGTCGGTCCCTCATCGTAACGGAGGGACCCCACACCTAGTTTTCCAGCTGATCATGCACGCGAAGACCCTAGATTTTAAGGATATGTTCACTTCCTGAATCTTAGATTTATCAAATATTAATTGACAAATCATTTGATGGCTTTGTCTTTTCAGTGAATATGGAAATCTAGGGCATCATTCAATTATCGTAAAATTTTCAGTATTGTTTAAATCATGTCGGTAAACATCAGCACAATATAAAGAAGACTGAAGACTTCACGAAGTGAAAAAAAATGAAATAATCGATCTTCAGTCTTTAGACATATTGTTGAGCTGTTTTGACAACATGTTTTTGTTGTCTTTTGGTAATTTTTTAGTTCGACTGTGGAATCTCGATCTAGCTATTACAACATTATTTGCTTTGTGTAAAAGTCTGTTTACCCCAAAACACGTATTAGGTAGAAAGTTTATAATATGGAGTCCCTATGTGCTCCAATACAATATTGTCCGAGAGATGACAACCCAGTTTCTCCCGATGGACCGAGATTTGTTGTAAACCTGGGTTTTAGGTACCAATATTAGGTGATCTTGGGCCTTCTCAATCCCAAAAGCTAGCTCAAGAGATGAGACTTTCCCTCACACTTATAAATTGATCACCAACCTCTTCCACAACCGATGTTGGATATCCCAACAAATACTCCAAATATCATTAGCTTTCTAAATACGTGTTTTTTTCCCTTAATTTTTTTTTTCAATTATTCAATTTCTTAGTCTCTCCCTTCTGAAGTCAACAGAAATTTAAAAAATACATAGGACAGACAACATACGATAATGATAATGTCACAGGTGAGAGAATAGAACAAGAGTTTGGCATGACAGAAAGTGAGGGAAAATCATAGGGAAGAGGGGCCTTCCATAAATGAGCTTTCTCTTGATTGCCTTTCTCACTGAAGAGTTGCTTCATTTTAAGGTAAGTCAACAGTTTTGTGATAAGTGTGTATTTTACACACTTATTTATACTTTTTATACTTGATTGGATAAGTTTATCTCAAATGTTTGAACGAATTTAATATATTTTGTTTAAGTGTGCAGAATACGTATTTAAAATAGGTAACGGCAAAACAGTGAATATGGCGATCGATCGCCACAATATCCAACGATCGATCACCACAAAAGCAATTGGCGAATTTACGCAACGCGATCGATCACCACAATCCAGCTATCGATCGCCATATGAATTCAAATTTGGAAAGATCAATTACCATAACCTTGGCCGTTAACCTGAGGAAAGGAATAATCACAACCACTTGATCAAGCAAAAAGAAAACATTAAAACAACCTAAAACAGAGCAACGAGCAAGCAGCGATTTTGGAAAGAAATCACGATTCGGTTTTGACCAATTTTGGAAAGAAGCAAGGAATATAACCTAAAACAGAACCATTCATCGAAGGAAAGGAGTTCAGCGACTTTCAGGGCAAGAAACAGGAGGGAGGCTATATTTTCCACAGAAAGCTTCGGCGACTGGGAGTGCGAGCAGGTCGGCGACAGAGCTCTCGGCAGAAGGGGTTCTGGGCAGGCGGCGACGGAGAGTCTGCGACTTTCTCTGGCGTTCGGCGATTGGCGGCGATCTACAGAGCAAAGTAGTCGGCGACTTTCTCTGGCGTTCGGCGATTGGGAGCGACTTTGAGAGCACGGCAGCGAGGATCCGACTTCGGCGATTGAGGAACGAGCGACGATTGGCGAGATTCAGGCGAGCATGGTCGGCGGATTCTGGCGAGCAGGATTTTGATCTTGGTCTTCGGCGTTGGGTGATTCTGGCGAGAGGGAATCCGGCGAGCAGCGATTCTAAGCTGGAGACAATTTTCACGAAGCAGCAGAAAGGGAGAGTTTTTTTTATTTAATTTCTTTTATCTTTTATTAAAAGAAAAACATGTTTATTTTTATTATTATTATTTATGTTTTCTATTATAATAGCATGAACTAAACTTTTTAACTAGGGCTACGATGTAGCCAGACGATGTTTGTTTTCAATTTCTTCGTTTAATTATATTTTATGATTATTTCTTCCAATATTGTTGACGCATTTAATTTCTGTTCTTAAAGCCTGTAAATTTCTGGCCAATCTTTACTTGATTTTTGGGGTATTTTGAGACCGAGAGGTGATAAATACCTGAGCACTGAAATTAATGTCATGAATATGCGTAGGCTAGAGATAGTTACGGTATTGGTGTGATCACTGTGATTTCTTGATTTATTTGTATTTGATTAATGTAGGATTTGAGACTGAGAAGTGATAACCCATTAATCAAATAAACTACACAATGCTCGAGAGAGATTGTGATAGAATTTAGTGAAATCGATCATCAACATAGGAAGAATATTTATGAATATATTTGCGAAGGACTGAAATAAACATTGTCTTGGTGAAATCGTAGTACCTAGGCTTTTATTAATTTGATTTAATCTCAGTTTATTTGTTTTGTTATTTTAATTTAGTTTATTTTTATTGTTGTTTTAATTGTTTATTTTACTTTCAATCCTTGAAAACTATAAAAACGTGTGTTCATTTTAGAATTAAGAGTAGTTATTTCGATTATTAATTACAAGTCCTCGTGGGTTCGACACTCTATTTTATCACTATATTACTTGTTGCGACTCGTACACTTGCGAAATATTTTGCACAACATTTTGCTTTCAGCAAACCTGCACGTGAATGCAGCTCTTTGTTGTCACTGCATGAATCATTATGTTCTACCAAAAAAGAACAACTAGATCTCACTATTTCCAGAGTTTTACCTACCAATCAAAGTATATATCATTGTAGTTAATATCAAGAATTTGTGTCCTGCCAAAGACAACACAACAAATTTAATGATAATACCATGCTACTTTTGGATTTCAATGATATTCCCTCTAAATTTAATTTGCTCGTCTTTGTAAAAGTTGATGTGTAAAAGTTGATGTGACTCAAATTCTAGTTGTGTTGGGTCAGACTCGTATATCAATATTAGAATTTTTTGTTTTCTCTATTGAGTCGCAAATATCAATAATACTTTAATTTTTTATCAGTGAATTACTTCTATGCTCATGATTTTTTTTTTCAAAAGAATTTTTTACGTAAATCTTAGTATTTCTGTTTTTCGTGTTTACTTATTTATTATTATTATTATTAACGTTCGATTGTTCGATTATCAACCGTAATGAATATTAACCCTAAAATGTGATAAAAGGGCTCTTACTTTTAAATAATTGGAATGACCCATGATCACATTAAGCAGTGGGGAGGTATCAAACAAGTGAAAAATTATGAAGTTTGTTAATAAAATTTGTAGAAAGATATGACTAACACATTTAGTTCATTAGTTGCGTTTAGCTCCATTTTCTATCTTTATTGGTTTAGCTTATTTACTAAGCTTGAGTCTGGCTGAGTGCTGACACCAGTAGAGCAATTGACATGATCCATGGCTGGACTTTCCGTTGCCTGTCTTTCTCGTATATACTGTACATTTCATTAGACTTAGAGAGAGAAATGGAGAGAGAAATGGAGAGAGATTTCGGAGAGAGAGGAGAGAGGTGGGTTTATGTCATTTACATCAACCCGAGAATTATTGACGGTGGCAGCTTTGTCCCGCAGCGGCGACAGACAGGTGTGGGGACTCTCTCTCTCTCTCTCTCTCAAGAACACTGAGTCTTCGGATTTTCAGTTTTAGAGACTTTTAACCCTTCTCTCTCACCTTTTCGTCTCTTGCCTCCTTTTTTAATTTATTTTACTTGTATGGAGGAGGCCCCTCCGCATTTAGTCTCGCATTTATTGATGCTCCTTCGTTAACTCCTCTGAGGAATGTTTTGGCTACCAAGAAAGAGAGAGAACGAGAGGAGCCATTAAAGCTTACTTCAACTGCTGTTGCTGCTGCTTTTCTCTGAAATGGAGAGGCGTACCCATGTCCCCATTTCCTGAACCTGATTTCATTGCATTTTCATCCTCAACTCTGACTGCATTGAATTTCTTCAGCACATTCAACTCTTCATTCTTCCAAATACCTCTGTATCTACTTTTTTCTGATTTTTCTTTCTTGGGGTTTTTTTTTTTTTTTTTTCTGGCAATTCTGTGGCGAAAACTGGGAAATAGGATTTTCAGAGCAAGGATTGTTAGGGAACTCTGAACAAGAAGAAGACATATCTTCAGCTTGCGTGGAAGACAAAATGCCATCTTTACAGGTGTTATAGGAATCTCCGCTATTGTTACCCTTTAAAGAGCTCGGATTTCAAACTTTACTGAAATTGCAGCATTTCAAGAAGCCATGGGAGAATTGGTCATGCATACCTCATCAAATCAGAAAGCAATAAAATCAGACCCAAACAAACCCAGCTGCGTAAATCTGCAGTTCTAGTGAGAGAAAGAAGAAAGAGAAAGAGAGGGAAGGCATTGAAGGACCATGAAGAAGTAGAGAACCAAAGAATGACACACATTGCAGTCGAGAGAAATCGGAGACGACAAATGAACGATCATCTCAATGTTCTTGGCTCTCTAATGCCCTCGTCTTACATCCAAAGAGTTGGTATTTTCTCGTCATTTTCCTTTCCCTTTTCTCCCCAACCAAACGCTCCGTTCTTCGAGTAAAATTGATTGAAACTACCACTTTCCAAAAGGGTGATCAAGCGTCACTCATCGGAGGAACAGTAAACTTCGTGAAAGAACTCGAGCAACTCCTTCATTCTCTCCAATCACAACGAAGAACAAGAAACCCAGAAAGCAGCTCTGCAGAAAACCAGTATGCAGTTATATCGTCTTCTCCCTCCGCCATAGCCATGGCTTCCAGCCAACGGAAGTGATTTTCGATGGGAAGCGGCAGACGTCGAAGTTACAGTGATTCAAACGCACGTAAATTTGAAAGTTCAGTGCGTGAGAAAGCCGAGACAGTTGGTGGAAGCCATTGTTGCACTAGAAAAGCTTAAGCTCAGTGTTCTTCACCTCAACGTCACCACCTCTCAATCTACAGTTCTTTATTCCTTCAATCTCAAGGTAACCAACTTCATTTTTATCTTCAATTTCATGACACTGTAAAACTATAGTCGTCCTGTAAATGTGGTGACGAAGATAGAGGATGAATGTGAACTCAGATCAGCGGACAAGATTACAGGATCAGTGCATCAAATTTTCAGCTACATCAACGGTTAGATATGAATTAGGAAGGTCAAAACGAGGAGGAACAGAAGAAGACTGTCCTTTCTCTCTCTCTATACACAGAAAGCTGCCATGGCAGGCCAGCAGGGAAGATTGATGCTCACTGCATACCCTACAAGTTCAAAGTCATATCGTCATCTTCCTTACCTTGGGGCTCTATTTAATTAAAGTACAAATTTTTGTTGAACCTTTCTTCAATGATGGAGTACGTGTATGATGATGCATGCATGTATACATTCACACTTGCACCGCATAAACACATAATACAAGAAGCAGTGGCCGTGGTAGGGGTCCATATTCATTTTCATTTTCTCTCCAATTTTCTCCCCAACCAAAACAAGTTTTTAGATTCATAAAGGACCGAATCCCATTAGTTTATCAGAAATTTGACAATAAATGTTTATTTTGTAATATCAAGTCAAAGATTGGTATCCAAACAAGCTACTTACAGTAGATATGATTAAACTAATAGAAGACCAATCAATAATGTGATTAAACTGGAGTTTGAGTTTGAGACAGAAAATTTAGACAAGAGCCTTGGTTTAAATAAGACACTAAGCAGAGCACAAACTACAAGTAAAACCAAACATTCTCGCATTTAAACGACCGTTTGGGGCATCGTCCTTACTAATCTCGTCTTGTGTTTAAATACATTGCTAGTGTGTGAACAAAATTACTAAAATTGACCCACATAATTAAAACTAGTCTTTACCATAAACATTGTTTGTCTCTGCATGTTAAAACCCATGCACAACTTTTAACAACACTTTGATTAATGGCATCACTTTCTCTTTGATTCCCCCAATTTGGTGCTTTTATCTAAGAGGGTCAGCCACTAGAGTTTCATATTTCAAAACACAGCGCATATGTTATGTGACACATGAAACGTGAAATAGAATATTCCCTAATGTTGTTATGGGGTGACCCTTGTGGCCTCACTTTCATTGGGCTTGGAAATATATAGACACATAAATCATTCCAAAATATTATCTAAAAATCTAGTAACAAAGTGCCTTTGTTAGAGAGTGTTCTAATATATAACCTGACAAAATTATTGTACTACAGTACTACACGAAAGTACTCGAGCAATATAGAGCGGAATGAGACGATATTTGAGAGCAAAAAGTATTAACAACACATGCATATATTATATGATCTATTAGCAAAGATAATACCACTTTGATTAGTAAAACATACCATAATTGATGCTCGAAACAAGCCATATCAGGAGAGGTACCAAAAAAAGGATAGACTCTGCAAGAATAAGAAAACTAATCTGGGCAATTATATTATGATAAAATATTAAATATGGTAAGAATTAATAAATGTATCCTAATAATGTCAAAATTTAAGAGTTCTCATGCCATTAGTCTTTAAAACTATAATGAAGCTGCACTAGGAAGTATTAGAAACTTGGATTATGTACTTGTTGGAGTGAAAGCAAAAATGAGAAGACACACCTTAAACTAGTAGGCCCCTCTTTAAGGGATAACAAAAGAAGTCTCTTATTATGGCAGATTGTCCAGCCTGGAGTTTCTTTATCCAATCAAATACCATAACATGCCTATCCAGCAGCCACGTCATCATTATATCCAGATGAAGAAAAATGAGTGGACAACATTCTTCAGGTTGGGACGATTAAAAAAAATCTCCACACTACAATATAAAATAGATATATCAACCTCTTTTAGAAAAATAATGGGAATAACTAAGAGAAATTAAGCAAAAAGCCACGATTTTGACCTTTATTCTCCCTCTTGTATTCTTATTGCCTGAGAATTTCTGAATACGGTTGTCATGGGATCCACTACCACCGCCACTACCTCCACATTTGCCTTCTCATCACCATCTGCGCTTGTGGATAGTAAAGTTCATCGCCAATTAGTTGGCTCTTCGCCGCAATGCGTGACACTGCCAACTCTTTCTCCTCGCCCTACCCTGAATTCGAAGAATCGGCTGCGGAAAAGCATTGTTCAGAGTGAGGCAGTCTTCAACATTTTGCAAATATTTTCATTTCAATCACTTGCTTTTCCCAAACATTTTCATGGGTACTTGTGAACGCGATGTGGGAACTGATCTCTACTTCTCTAGGTGGAAAACAATCTAGAAACGTAGAGGCTATGGCTACTAGGGATACAACCGCAGATGGAGAAACCGAGCTTCCTGAAATTGTCAAGAAAGCTCAAGCAGCTGTAATCATTTGCACTCTACCTACACCATTTCATTCCTCCTTTAATGAGAAGATTTCATAAAACTTATTGCTTAAACTGGTTGAAACAGTGGGAGAAAGTAGACGATAAGTATGCTGTTACATCACTTGCAGTAGCTAGTTTGGTTGCACTTTGGGGATCCACTGGGTTGATCTCGGTGAGTGTTATCTCCTCCTCCATTTTCCAATTCTGTAAATGTTGAAGTAAGCATTTTGCCAGTCTGAAACTTTTTCTAAGAGATGGATGTTGTCTCTGATAGGCAATCGATAGGCTTCCTTTGATTCCTGGAATTCTTGAGCTTATAGGCATTGGCTATACTGGGGTTAGTTGAATTTACTCCCTACATATCAAAACAAGGCACATCAATTCCAACTTATTAACCATCTCTTTTAATTCTTTTTTTTCCCTCTGAAGTGGTTTGGATACAAGAATCTGGTGTTCCAACCAGACAGGTAACATGCATTAGAATTCTGGACTTCATTACACTACTTTGAAAGTAAATATTGCAGTATTCAGTGGTCGACTTCTATTTGACACAAAAATTATGTTTCAGGGAAGCTTTAATTGAAAAAATAAAAGAGAAATATAATGATGTCATTGGCAGAAGCTAAATTGGATCAGAGAGGTTTGCTACTAAGATGATGTTTAATTTTGTCTTTCTAAGCAAATATGTCATCGAGAATTGTGTATTTATATTCTAATCAAGAATTTTCTCCGATCATGTACTCTTTCCACTACATAAATAAAATATGCGATTGCCATACTTCTGGTATTTCTTTATATTCACATGCTTACTGTGGACTCCTTATGGTAATTAGAAAACAAGAAAAATCAAGAACACGGGTTTGGGAATCAGTAACAATTTTTGCACTCCAAATAAAAATCTTGAATGTAGTTTCATCATGTGATTCAACTTGATTTTTTCAGAGTTTTCTCAAGTAAATATTAACCTGACTATACTTGAACAGCGGAAAACTTGTGGAGGCAGGCTGTTAAGGTTGCTGTTATATGGCTTCATAATGACCATTATTACTCCTGCATAGAAAATCAATAGACAGAGTAGTAAGAAGCAGATGTTTTTTGCTTCTTATAAAGCATTGAATTCCATTAACAACAAATAAATGGATGTCATTACAAATTTAATACCCAATGGAGGAAGGAAAAACAGCTCGATTAGAATAATCCCAACAGAGATCTTGAGGAAAATTGGCCAACCATTTTGGCCTTTTAACATCTTCAAGAAGACTGTATCATTGAATTTAGATTTCGTTCTAAATCCGATTTTAGAACTTTCAACTTTGGTTTTATTATGCTCATAAGATGCACAACTACTAAAAAAAACTCGAAACCGCAACTCTCTTAATTTTTTTTAAAGCAAAACATAATATTTCTGTTAACAATTTCTCATATGAATTTAGAATCATAGGAAGTTGGGAGGATTAAAGAAAAGCACACTTAGTGTAAAAAGTTTGGCGTTTGATCAAGGCAACTTATGTGCTAGTATTGATTTGCTAGTTTCTCCACTTATGTCGTTCCAAATACTGTCAACAATTTAGATCGTCCTCAAAAATGACAAGGAGATCTTACTCTGGAACATTTTCTTTTTCTGCTCATCGTTATCCATTATTCTTACTAGTGATTTCTACCTTCTGTCAGGGAAGAATTTCAGAATATCTTAGAAAATAGTAGTCTATAACGACAGAATTTCAGAATATCTTAGAAAGTAGTAGTCTATAACGACAAATGGCAATTAAATTACACAAAAGTAGATAAACAACATCACAATCAAGCTAATGCATCGAAATCAACACAAGAATAGAACCCGTAGGCAACAAAAAGCCTGACTAAACGAGATTTGTGAAAGAAAAATGAAAAACAAAACCATATATCTCCAACAGTCCTTGTAGAGAAGCAATGGAGACTCATTAGAGATTTTAAAGAAACCCTAAACATTGGAGAAAAGGCTCTTCATGCTTCGATCTCGCTATAGTCCTAGAGAAGCTGAAGCCTCACAATAGTAATGGACACTGTACAATTATCCTGATTTGGGCTATTCTCACACCTTATATAATTTATAGCTTGCATAAGGTATATGGCAAACACTCTCAAGTGCCTTAAACAACTCATAGAGGAACATAAGTGACAGTCCCTGAGGACGATATCTAAAATTCGTTCAAGCTTTACATTTAAAGTTCAGCTGAAAATCAACTGCTTGAATCTCTTACTTCCAAAAAAGAGTTCAAAATATAGCCCATATATATGCTCGTAACAAAGCAAAAACTGGAAATCAACCCAGAATATATCAAGATTTCTTATCATAATTTTGATAAAAAAATCAAGATTTACATGGTGTGAAGATGGATGATCTAGCTAAGATTTGATCTTTACTCGCATGGCAAAAGAATAAATTGCATTGATTTGTTTACATTGATGTTTATTTTTCGTAGGTAAATAAAATAACATATAATATTTCACAAAAAATTCGTTCTCTTGAATCTGAGCCATCAATTTGTTTATCAAGAGTAATTAAATTGGTCTAAACATCGGAAAAAAAAGGAAAATAATCAAGATCTCTTCAATCCTACCTAATGTTGTTTCTTATTATTCCTATTATCACTTAACCAAATCGCTAATGGGTTCTTACTAATAAAAAATTAGTACAAACCGAAAGAAAGAAGTCAATAATCAAGCTCTAATTCATCATTTTGTTGCATTATTCTATGATCCTTGTCAAGAAAACCCTATTTTCCTGTAATAGCTTTCATAAATTAGATTGATTAATCAAATTCACGGCCATATTTGTGATACCGTTAGCGTTACCTTACCTGCAAAGCATCCTAATTCTTCCCATTTCATCAATTTAAAGGATTCTGAATTAGAAGTTTAGCATGTATACCTCGTACTTCCAAAGGAACTTTTGAGATTGAATGTCTGGAGAGGTCTAACAGTTTCGTGCTGGGATTAAGGAATATAACCAGATCCATTTGAGCCAAATTGGCTGGGTTTAGCTACATAAAAAGTAGAAGAAAAGTCCTTAACTGCCTTCTTTTCAATGTACCTGCAGATAGAGTTACCCGAACCTTTAGCACCCGCCTTTTCACTCTAATCTGGATTCAATTTACATCAACGAATGAGCCTAGCAAATTTGCACTAAATTTTAATGTTGAGTGATTTTCACTTTGCACTCAAGCTCTGTACGTAAAAAATCTAGGCTATACCTTCAAGTCGCTGAGAATCGAAGAACAGAGCAAAAACAAGATAAACAAGTGACATTTATGATTTGTACATGTAACATTAGAGTCATACCTTCCTAACCAAGCACAATTGTCGTCAACCCACTCGATGAAGCATGCTGTGTGATCGATGAGCTGTCATTAGTGGGTCAAGTACCTGCATCATCATGTCTACATTTACAAGTAAAAAAACTTTCAACATGTCAAAATACTTCTATCAACTCATTTTTCCTCATAGGACGCAGCTACCCAACCACTGTAATATACCAAAGAAGAAACAATCCAAGAGAAGTAGGATGTAGATCATGTATATATCAACACAGATCTCCTTGCTAACAAGGCAAAATGATCACGTAATGAGGTGGAAACATGAAGCAATATCATCATTAATATAACAGGATAGTCTTCAGACAAAGTGGCCAAAATAATTGCCCACATAGTCCTTGAAGCTCTAATTAAAGTATGTTTTAGGAAAGTTATTTAACAGTTACACAAGTCCGAAACACCAAAAGCAAATGAACATAATTATTGTACACACCGACACGATAAGTTCCGTGGGTAGAAATCAATAGAGAAACTAGAATAGATATGGAGAAAATTAGAAATATCGTGCAAGTAAGAAAGGTTTCCTTTGCTTGATTGCGCAATATTAAATGTCAAGTGGAGGCCTCTCCTTCTACGCGTATTCTCTTTGGCCCCTTTTCCTCTCCATGGCTGTTGGAAGTTATCATCCTGTTTTCTTTTGCCTCTATTAAACATCTTTTGTAAGGTTTAAAACCTGTTCGACGAGTCTTCAGTTTTCCATTACCTTGCTCCACTATCACTAACCCTTCCTTTTGATCATCGTCACCTCTAGCTAACAAATCTTTCTCCAAACTCTGGTTACTAAGACAAAAACCCCCAATCTTAAGATCCAAAAGAGAAGTATCATTATCTTTCTCACTGGCTTTTAGCTTATCTTCTTTAATATTCTCATGAAGCCCCTTATTCTTCAGGTCATGTGGAGGCGAGAAGCTTTGTGGCAGAACTTGGCGTGAGAAGAGTGCTTGAAATGCCAACCGTCCCTGACACAAATAAATGTGTAACCTTTATATATCGTTTCTACAAGGACGATTAATATGTCGTGCATATATTTTTTATCAGAATAAAAAAACATTATCATGTTCTATGAAAAAGCTACTATATGTCATTATCCAACAACAATTAACTGATAAAGTTTGGATAGTAAATCCATTTCGTTACCTCTTCAGACACTGCTTTCCAATCATTTATGTTGTTGTTGTTTCTAATGCGACGACTACTAGACTCAGCCGCTTGATGGTTAATTTCAGGTTCTTGTGATTCTCCCTCGCCTTTCTCATGTTTTTCTAATCCATCCATTTCTACTTCACTGCTAGATGGTGTGTTAGAACCACAAGAGGAGCGATCAACCTGGTTCCTGTTCTTTGCCTTATTTGAATTATTGAGCTCTGTAATTGCTGAGGATTTTTCATGATCCTCAGGCTTGGAATCAGGATTTAACTTTGCATCTCTATTCTCCTCAGAGTCGGATGATGACTGACCAGGTGACTGTGAATCTAAATGTTGAACTTGCAAAGATCCTGGGTCTGGCTGCTTTTCTTGAAAGGGAGGATTTTGAAGGGAATTCTCTCCTCTATCTTTCTTGGCTGTTGTTTCTGGGAATTTTTCAGTCGATGGAACTGCAGGGGCAGATGCTTGAGGGCAGAAAACAGCAGAATCAAAAGGAACACACATTGGTAACAGCCCATGGGCTGCCCACCATGCAGTCGCAGCTGCTACAGTAGCTGCAACAATGGCTGCAACACTTGGAGCTGAGTTCATCTGCCTAGATGGAAATGTGGGTTGGTTGCAATTTGCAGGAATTTCTGGAGTCGGGTAGGACCAAAATGTAGCTGCAAAGCTAGCTGCAGCATGTGCTGCAGGGTTTTGTAGCAGAGTAGATGCAATAAGATTTGAAAATGTGGACGACATCTGAAGAAACGATCTGTAGTCACCTGGACTCTGGCGAGCTGAGGTTAAGTGAGAATAAAAGGCCGGAAATGAATTAACAGATGAGCTTGGCGCATTATTTTGGGATTCAGTGATGGCAGATTCAGGAATATCTGTAAAAATCTTACACTGTCTTTGAGGCTCTTCAATTGGGTGAAATGTAGAGTCCTGCAGTTGCGTATCTGGTAAATGAGTAAACGCTCCTAAATTTCCATCAAGAATGTGAACAGGGACATGTCTAGGAAAATTCTGGTTCTGCTTAGTCTCTCCTGCTGGCAGTGAGCTATTTAAATAACCTATTTTCTCACCTTGACCAAGAATATTCTCAGGTGATGCATTAGAATTCTCGACGTTTGAGAATTTACTTGTACCATTATCCTGAAGTTGTTGGTTAGCATCGCCATACCTCGAATTCTCAAGGTCTGCGGTGATATGAGATTCACATGTTTCACCTTGAACTAATACCTGCTTCACTAAAGGTATGAACTCCCGAAAAGCACACGAGCTTGTGAGTGCCAGGGTAGGTATATGATTCTTGTTTTCTGAGGAAGTGGAGGAAAGGTGAGCTTCTTGAGTCAAAATAAAAACCTCTGAGCAATTATCATCTTGGTTTTCGATCACATTTGTCATCTTCTCTTCTTCACTAGTTCTCTGATAAAAAAAGAACAAAGACACAAGTCATCAGGACTAGTTAACGACAACAGACATTTTAGGAGAAAATATACCTGAGACATCAACCTCGGGAACTGGTTCTCTTTCCAAATCAAACATTTGCTTATACTCAGAAGTAGACGTTGGAGAAAAAAGACTTCCATCTTTTCCACCTGCTTGTAATGTAGATATGCCCACAGTTGTCTTTCGAGGATAAGGGTTGTTTGGTTTCCTTTTAGGACGTGGAGGTGGAATGTCAATGTCAAGACCTTGTCCAAAGGGAAGTCCTTTAACAAGGGCCTCCTTCTCCAACTGAAAGCATATTATTTGTGAGAAATGGTTTTTGAAGAGCAAGTTACAGTCCGTAAACAATTGTGTCGAGACATAAAGATAAAAATTAACTAGATTAAAATGAAACCTCCAAATATCAAAAAGAAATTTTTGAAATGCTTACAATCGGAATAGTAAATGTATTCTACCAGATATAAAACTCGATAAACCAAAATAGTAATGAGTGTTTGACACATTATATATCCTTGTCTTAAATAAATTTGGAAGAAGGAAAAACGTATCAAGCAATTCTCTGCTCAGTCAGTGAAGAAATGAAAAAATATATGACTACAATAATACCACAATTAAGCCATCTCAAAAGAAATAATGTTGCAAACAGAGCCATATAAGAGAAAATATCTGCCATCTATCTTCGCAGACAAATGATTGATGATTTGGGAATGTAATTACTACATAAGCAAGTAAATTTTTGATATCCAGTGGACTTCCAACATTTTCCTATATTTCTTTGCAGGTAGGTATTGAGGAACCTAATTGCTACATAAGCAAGTAAATGTTTGCCACTTTGTGGATTTCCAACATTTTCCTGCCGTGAACAAATTTTTTTCTCATACATTTAAATAATTGGATTTGAATAAGATATCAGTGGGGATACCAGATACTACTGGTGTGAAAAATAAAGCAGTTCTCCTTCATATATTCTAAAGATCCATTTCCCCCTTTTAACACTGACATATTAGATCTACGCACTTATTTAATGATATTTAAATAATCTAAATCTAGTAAAACATAATCAGGTCACCCGAAACAATGGGCCAAACTTGGCTCAGCTGAACATCAAAAAATCATGGTTCAAGCAACTTAAAGCAGGTATATTGGCTAATAAACAACAAAATCAAGCCCAACTTAAAATTTGTACAACTATTTGTTCTGTTCTATCATTTTCTTGCACTTCTTTTATCGCACTATTCATCAATAGTTTTCTTGCATTAAGGCATGCTCATTGGATGGACAATGTATTTCAGTATGACTAGAGATTCTAAGTGACTGGAAACCAGTAAACATTTAGGTGAGATGGTAATACCAAAGCCGTTTAAGGTAACTTCATATTGAATACCAAAAGAAGCAAATACTTTTCGCATGTGCAGTTAAGTCACTGTTGTTACAATTCCAATGCAGTAGAAAAGAACAGGGTTCCCTAATAAAGGCTATCTTAAACAGTTATGAACTATCCTTCTGTAGTTATTTGAATGATGTGATACCACTGATATGATAATCATTTGAGAAAATCATATTTTCTAAGTTATTAATACATTGTTCAGATCACATGGACAAGAATGCTTATTGCAAATAAAAAAACATAATAATCAACATCTTATATCTAATAAGATATTAAATGTTGTAAAAACCCAACAATTCTACTAAAAACTAGTAGAATTGTTTAGATTGTGTTGAAGAGACTGCTTTTGCACTATATATCATTCTACTAAAAATTTAGCAAGTGCTAAAGCATTAAAAGTTTGATCAAAATAGCCCAAGAGAGAACTTTTTCCGGACATATTAAACGATTGCTTGGGTTTATAAAGTATAATATTGTCCACACTAAATAGCTCCACAAAAAATAATGAGAGGCTTAATGGCCGTATAAAACCCACTAGGAGCTGTTTTTTTTTTTTTTTTTTGTAGCAAGTTACCATGGCAGCGAGAAGGATAGTAACTTATCCTTCTGCATTAGCATCCCCTGTTTTATTTTTGTGTCGGGCTTCAAAATTAGCATGTCTAAAAATACGTTTATAGTATAAATATGCTTAGCTTCCAAGGGTCAAATAGTTGGGAAGGTTAAGAAGTCAACATTATGTTTGGAAAACCGTTTATGTGAAAGGTAGGGTTAAAAAAAACTGTAATAATAGTATCTGGACTGAGGTGGAAAAAAATGGATCAGTTTCTGAAAAGGGACGCACAACTTTGAATAAGGTTTTTAAATGAGCAAAAATAGATAAGGAGTTACTCTTTATCTACTGACTCGTGTGTCCTGATAGTTTTCATGAAACCACCGTTTTGTAAACATGCAAGCAAGAACTAATAGAGCGACTACAAAATATGCAAGTTATTGTCATAAATCTATAATGAATCAGGAATAATCAAATTTAACATAAGTTAGCGAAAAATAAAAGGAAACAAAATAAGGAGCAACAAAGAACAAGCCTAAGTCAAGAAGTTACCCACAAACCTTTGAAAAAAACTTTTGAGCGTGACTTCTTATTTGCACTGCAGTTTTTGTTCCAATATGAAAAAAAAAAAAAAAAAAAAAAAAAAAAAAAAAAAAAAAAAAAAAAAAAAAAAAAAAAAAAAAAAAAAAAAAAAAAAAAAAAAAAAAAAAAAAAAAAAAAAAAAAAAAAAAAAAAAAAAAAAAAAAAAAAAAAAAAAAAAAAAAAAAAAAAAAAAAAAAAAAAAAAAAAAAAAAAAAAAAAAAAAAAAAAAAAAAAAAAAAAAAAAAAAAAAAAAAAAAAAAAAAAAAAAAAAAAAAAAAAAAAAAAAAAAAAAAAAAAAAAAAAAAAAAAAAAAAAAAAAAAAAAAAAAAAAAAAAAAAAAAAAAAAAAAAAAAAAAAAAAAAAAAAAAAAAAAAAAAAAAAAAAAAAAAAAAAAAAAAAAAAAAAAAAAAAAAAAAAAAAAAAAAAAAAAAAAAAAAAAAAAAAAAAAAAAAAAAAAAAAAAAAAAAAAAAAAAAAAAAAAAAAAAAAAAAAAAAAAAAAAAAAAAAAAAAAAAAAAAAAAAAAAAAAAAAAAAAAAATATGGTCCATTACTGGACCTCTGCTTCAAATCTTCTCTAACAAACGGCGGGTAGTACAGAAACCTCCTTTCATTTCATGGGACTTCACACAATATAAATAGCGGAGTTGAAGCTGTTGTCGCCGGATAAAAGGATCAGGCTAGCAACCAATTGATAATACTGCAAAAGAGAGAAAAAACAATGGTAGAGAACCGTCTATTTTTTCTGAAAGCAGATTACTCATAGTACTTCAATGTACCAAGGATGTAATAATCATAAGAATTGAAAATTTATCATACATTTCAATCTTCCCCACAACCAAAAAGGAAGGGGGAAAAGAGAGTATTTATTCCAATCAGAATCCTCACCAAACAAGCTTGAAGACGCCGGAACCATCAGAACGCGCTGAAAACAAAGAAACTTGAGTGAATACTCTACAGCAGCCATCAGTAATGCAGACTTAACCCTCTGTTTCATTGCAGACAAAACGTTAATCGAAAACAAACGATAAACATTTAGAGTGAAACGAACTGTCCAAACACAGTCCGTTCAATTGCCTCAACCAGAACGATTCAAACAAAATGCAAAAGCCCTAAAATGGTAAAAAGTACCTTCCAGTTGCAAAATAGCCATCCCGGGAGGCAACGATCGTGACTGTCGCAGAAATCACCAGATAACCGTCAGAACACGCGTGGATTCATCAAATGAAAATCGGATTCCGGCAGAATCAAATCGGAAAACTAAAAGACCAAAGAACTTCTACACAGAGAGAGAGAGAGAGAGAGAGAGAGAGAGAGAGAGAGAGAGAGAGAGAGAGAGAGAGAGAGAGAGAGAGAGAGAGAGAGAGAGAGAGAGAGAGAGAGAGAGAGAGAGAGAGAGAGAGAGAGAGAGAGAGAGAGAGAGAGAGAGAGAGAGAGAGAGAGAGAGAGAGAGAGAGAGAGAGAGAGAGAGAGAGAGAGAGAGAGAGAGAGAGAGAGAGAGAGAGAGAGAGAGAGAGAGAGAGAGAGAGAGAGAGAGAGAGAGAGAGAGAGAGAGAGAGAGAGAGAGAGAGAGAGAGAGAGAGAGAGAGAGAGAGAGAGAGAGAGAGAGAGAGAGAGAGAGAGAGAGAGAGAGAGAGAGAGAGAGAGAGAGAGAGAGAGAGAGAGAGAGAGAGAGAGAGAGAGAGAGAGAGAGAGAGAGAGAGAGAGAGAGAGAGAGAGAGAGAGAGAGAGAGAGAGAGAGAGAGAGAGAGAGAGAGAGAGAGAGAGAGAGAGAGAGAGAGAGAGAGAGAGAGAGAGAGAGAACGAGACGATGAGAGCAATGAAGAGGAGAGAAGATAGAGAGATGGAGCTTGGCTGAGACCTAAAGCACCAGAAGCTACAGAGCCGAGATCAACCATGGAGCAACGCCAGCCACTATTATTTCTCGAGTTTCTCTTTTTTCTCTGAAAAATAAAAAAAATTGAGGCTGCGAAGAGCTCTCAGGAAGAGCTCTGAGAGAAGATGCTTAACCAGATTTCAACACGTGGCAACGTCTTATTAGTGAACACCAAGGAAGCTCCCTCCGCTTGCGCTTTTTTCCTTTTTTATTTTTTATTTTTTATTTTTCTTTTATTATATTAACGATCGACCAATCTCGGCCACAAACCTCCATCCGTCTAGTGGGACCCATGAGCGACGTGGCTGATTAGGAGAACCGGCTGGTTCCGGTCATTCTCCCGAAAAAGCGCACAAGAGAGATGCCGTATTGGACACGTGGCTCCAATGCAACCGCTTGGTGACGGGTGAGGAAGTTGAGTGGACATAACAGGACTGAGTGGGGGGGAATGTACGTATTCAATGAAACAAACAGGAGGCATTAGTTTCGTCCGGTTCTCCCTCTCCGGTTTTTGCAGTGGCTTTATACGATGTGGATAATCTCGGCCGTCGATCTTCCGATTTCTTTATCTCTCTCAATCAGAGCCGAATGATTTGATCACAACGGCTCTCGATTTTCTAAACATTTCAAACCCAAAAAGGACCAAACAGCTGCCCAATTATTTCGCTTTTATTATTTATGCAACGTGTGCACATCATCTGATTGTCTCTCACATATTAGGTAAGTTCTACTCTTTACAAGTGTACATCTCTTCACTTATTTCAATCAAGATTTTATAGGCTTTTTTACTTGGTCAAAAAATCGATATCCAATTTGTTCAAAAAAGTTATGCTATAAATGACCCAAAGATGAGGGATCATGTACTAAAATGAAATTTGAAGTGTGTTGTTGTGAAAAATCCTACGCAAGTGAACGTGTCACAAAAGTTATGAAGTGTATAAATACGAGTCGAACCAACGATGACTAATTTCACTAATTATCAAACACAATTAATTTTGATTTATAATGAATGCGAAACTTCTATAAACTTGATTTAAAATAAAATGGCAAAGTACTTAAATTAAATAGCAGAAATTAAATGGAGTTTAGAATGTAATGAAAAAGTTCTAGGCTTTCCGATTTCACCTAAATTAATTATATTTAATCTTCCTAATCCAAATCATTACTTTCTATTTCTATTTGTTGATGGCAATTTCACAAAACTATTTATCAATCTTTATCGAGCAATGATAAACTTATTCAATTAACTAATTATTACTTCTCGGTCTTTAATCCTGAGAATTAATTGAATACTGAGAAATTAAATTACCACATGAACGCATTAGCTATCTCTAGTCTAACATTATTTTCATGATAAATTATTCAGTGCACGATTATTTATTACCTCTCGGTCTCAAAACAATCCTACGAACATGCTTTTGATGATCAAGTAATCACAAACATTAAGAATATAATAAATTATTCAATACAATTACGAAACAAAAAAATCAATAGCTTAAATTAAAGAAAACTAAATATTCATAATCTGGTTACATCGTAGTCCTAGAAAAAGAAGTTTAATTCATACTAAAGTAATTGAAACAAATAGAATAAATAGAGATGTTCATAATTGGAAAGAGAAGGAGAAAGAAAAACTAGGGTTGTCGATCCGAATTCTCTTTTTTCAATACTCTTGCTTTGTTCCGATCTCTGTCTCCCCAACTATCTCCTCATTTATAACCTAAATCTGATGTTAATTAGGCGTCCCTCTTAATCAATGGCCGAGATTGTCTTAATTAAACACCTAAATTCAGATCTTTCTTTTAGTCCCGATCGCCGATCCATCGGTTGAGGTGTGGCCGATCAATCAGCCGAGCTTCTACTTAATATCATCAATTTTTTCGCTTAGCCGATCGATCACCTGAGATGTGGCCGATCGATCGACATCTCCTCCTCTGCTCGTGGAACGTCGGCAATTCTCTTCAGCCGATCGATCGCTTCCAATCCTGCGATCTATCAGCACAGTTACTGTCTTCATTCTCTTATAATAACTTCAGCTGATCGATCGTCCAGATTTGGCTAATCGATCGGCAACTACTTTGCTTTTTCTTTATGTTCTTCTTCTTTTATGTAACGGATCGAATTCACAAAACCTATAATTCTTCAATTCCTCTACGCACTTACACCCAAATTATTATAATCATTCACATACTTGAGTAAAACTTATCAAATCAAGTATAAAAGAGTACAATAAAGTGTGTAAAATACACACTTATCATGTGTTCAAATATTTCATCTAAACGTTAATATCTCTCTCTCTAAAGACCTTCTTGTTACTCCCTCTCATCAACCTCATCAACGAACTCAGCTAAAATATCAAGTGAGACTCGACCAACTCGCAACTCAGTCATTTTTTCTTTAGGGTTGTGGTGATCTTTGCAAAATGGACGTTGATTCTTTACTCAAAGTCGATTCATTAATTAAAGACAAGTTTAGACATAGGTCGAGGTCAAGTCGAATCCAGAACAATCTTGTAAGAAAAAAGTCGGTCGGGCATCAAGCCAGCTGCTGGCCATGGGCCATGACTACAGCCTCCTCTTGGTCTATTTTCATTCTCTCTATGGTCGCATCTCCATTTTCATTCTCTCTGTGGTTACGTTGGGATTTGGGACTTGCAAAATTAAACTACGATAAACAACAAATAAATGTTTTTGATTTTGTGACAATGATCTGGATTTGGGTGAGCTAATTTTGGATTAGAGTCGAGATGAGACTCATTTAGGTTTGTGTTGATTTCATATAAGATATGAGAAGAGTGTGGACGAGTGAGATCAGCTGTTCATTGTTCCACAAGAGGAGAATAAATCTCTGGTTTTTTTTTTTTTTTTTTTTTTTTAATTTCTGATTCAGATTCACCCAGAAAAAACACAACCTTTAAGATGGCTCAAAACTGCCATTGGAGACCATGGAGCTCGAGTTCGGCAATTTCAGAGAGAGTGAGAATAACACCAACACGTGAAGGCTTGACTCAAAACCCCTCGTTGTTTGGCCCATCTCTCTCTCTCTCTCTACAGATATGCTTACACTTGGCTACATTAGATAGGAAATCGGAGGAGCAGGGCCAAGAGCTTCGTTCATTAACATCTATATTTCTCCTCGCTTTCTCATTCCTATTTCTGCACCTTCTTCGCCAAGCTTTGCAGGTATCTCTTCCGCTGCTTCTCTGCCATGATTTGAGCTTGTTTCATAGCCTGGAAATCGCAGTATCTTAACTTTTCTATACGTGGATCGCTTACTCTTTGATTTTACGTCTCTGGATTGGCAGAAAATGTTGTCGAATCGTTCGAATGACACTAAAAATATTTGTTTTCGGTTTTACACAGACAAAGATGAGAAATTTCTTAAACATTTTCTACCGTATTGATAGATATGTATATAAGAATTGCCAAATCCATGGCTGTGGATCATTACATTTGGATCAAGAACTGTCAAACATCGTCAAATTCTAGTAAATATAAGGAAAGATCATGTCGATATAAGTCAAAATCTAGCAATGGCCGATAAAGGTTTCTAACAGATATCAACTCGTGCGCATAGCGAATCAGATCGTAGATTTTCGACGTTCGATCATTGTCTGAGATTCTTGTTTATAATAATCAAGTTTTTGTTGCTTTACTCGTGATTAGATATGAGTGATGGAGAAGAAGCTTCGAGGTCTCACGCTCCTCGCCTGGTTCCTCGTTTAAACGAAAGAATCCTTTCGTCTCTGTCGAGGCGATCGGTAGCTGCTCATCCTTGGCATGATCTCGAGATCGGTAACAATTTTTTGCAAAAAAATATGTTGTTTTTTTTTTCCATCTTGGGTCATAGTTATGCCGTTTTTGACACATGATCTTGTTCTTCAGGACCTGATGCTCCCCAAATTTTCAATTGTGTAAGTCTTCCCTCAAACAAATACGTAAAATGATTACATTTTATAACCATCTCTCTCTCTCTCTCTCTCTCTCTCTCTCTCTCTCTCTCTCTCTCTCTCTCTCTCTCTCTCTCTCTCTCTCTCTCTCTCTCTCTCTCTCTCTCTCTCTCTCTCTCTCTCTCTCTCTCTCTCTCTCTCTCTCTCTCTCTCTCTCTCTCTCTCTCTCTCTCTCTCTCTCTCTCTCTCTCTCTCTCTCTCTCTCTCTCTCTCTCTCTCTCTCTCTCTCTCTCTCTCTCTCTCTCTCTCTCTCTCTCTCTCTCTCTCTCTCTCTCTCTCTCTCTCTCTCTCTCTCTCTCTCTCTCTCTCTCTCTCTCTCTCTCTCTCTCTCTCTCTCTCTCTCTCTCTCTCTCTCTCTCTCTCTCTCTCTCTCTCTCTCTCTCTCTCTCTCTCTCTCTCTCTCTCTCTCTCTCTCTCTCTCTCTCTCTCTCTCTCTCTCTCTCTCTCTCTCTCTCTCTCTCTCTCTCTCTCTCTCTCTCTCTCTCTCTCTCTCTCTCTCTCTCTCTCTCTCTCTCTCTCTCTCTCTCTCTCTCTCTCTCTCTCTCTCTCTCTCTCTCTCTCTCTCTCTCTCTCTCTCTCTCTCTCTCTCTCTCTCTCTCTCTCTCTCTCTCTCTCTCTCTCTCTCTCTCTCTCTCTCTCTCTCTCTCTCTCTCTCTCTCTCTCTCTCTCTCTCTCTCTCTCTCTCTCTCTCTCTCTCTCTCTCTCTCTCTCTCTCTCTCTCTCTCTCTCTCTCTCTCTCTCTCTCTCTCTCTCTCTCTCTCTCTCTCTCTCTCTCTCTCTCTCTCTCTCTCTCTCTCTCTCTCTCTCTCTCTCTCTCTCTCTCTCTCTCTCTCTCTCTCTCTCTCTCTCTCTCTCTCTCTCTCTCTCTCTCTCTCTCTCTCTCTCTCTCTCTCTCTCTCTCTCTCTCTCTCTCTCTCTCTCTCTCTCTCTCTCTCTCTCTCTCTCTCTCTCTCTCTCTCTCTCTCTCTCTCTCTCTCTCTCTCTCTCTCTCTCTCTCTCTCTCTCTCTCTCTCTCTCTCTCTCTCTCTCTCTCTCTCTCTCTCTCTCTCTCTCTCTCTCTCTCTCTCTCTCTCTCTCTCTCTCTCTCTCTCTCTCTCTCTCTCTCTCTCTCTCTCTCTCTCTCTCTCTCTCTCTCTCTCTCTCTCTCTCTCTCTCTCTCTCTCTCTCTCTCTCTCTCTCTCTCTCTCTCTCTCTCTCTCTCTCTCTCTCTCTCTCTCTCTCTCTCTCTCTCTCTCTCTCTCTCTCTCTCTCTCTCTCTCTCTCTCTCTCTCTCTCTCTCTCTCTCTCTCTCTCTCTCTCTCTCTCTCTCTCTCTCTCTCTCTCTCTCTCTCTCTCTCTCTCTCTCTCTCTCTCTCTCTCTCTCTCTCTCTCTCTCTCTCTCTCTCTCTCTCTCTCTCTCTCTCTCTCTCTCTCTCTCTCTCTCTCTCTCTCTCTCTCTCTCTCTCTCTCTCTCTCTCTCTCTCTCTCTCTCTCTCTCTCTCTCTCTCTCTCTCTCTCTCTCTCTCTCTCTCTCTATGCTTACATTTTATAAACCAATCGAACTTTTGGCGATTCTTTCCGTTCGATCTTGCTTTATCTAATCAATTTAAATTTGCTTTCTTTCGATAATGTCGAAGATATACATTAAGTCATGAGTTGCTGGAATTGTTCAGGTTGTTGAAATAACAAAGGGAAGCAAAGTCAAATACGAGCTCGACAAGAAGACGGGATTGATTAAGGTAAGAACTAATTTCTTCTGGATGATCTATTCTCTGTTCGTTTTTTTTCGTTATTGTCGATTCGTTTACACTCCATAATCGATCTCTGAATCGTAGAAAGATTGCTAATCTTTCGGTGTCAATAACTAATTCTTGCAAAAATTGAGATGATGTATCCTGTCTCGAATTGTTGTAGCAATCATATAACAATTCATACAGATTCACTAAAAATGCATCGAATTGTTGCAATTTTCGATAGAAATTAGTATTTTATTCTTTGTCTCACCAAATTCACAGGTTGATCGTATCTTGTATTCGTCAGTAGTCTATCCTCACAACTATGGTTTCATCCCTCGGTCCTTGTGCGAGGACAACGACCCCCTCGACGTTTTAATTCTTATGCAGGTGATTTGTTACGTTACTCCTTATCGTTAAACTCGATGAGATGTTCGATGAAATGCTTATTAGTTGGACACTTTGAACGCTTGGATTTTTCTCGATTCCTGACAATTTTCTTCGTATAATAAGAAAACACTCTGTTTATCGCTCGGTTTTCAACAAATTGTCCGGATATTGTTAGTTCAGAAATGAGAATTCCATGTTTTCTCCGCGAAAATATTAGATTTTGACAAGTTTAGAACCATTTCGTCCTATGTTTTTTGTTGTAGGAACCAGTTCTTCCTGGCTGTTTCCTGCGAGCCAGAGCCATTGGACTGATGCCCATGATTGATCAGGTATATTATCTGTTTCTATTGACGTAAAAACTCAACACAATTCCCATTTTTTTCCTCAAAAAAGTTCAAAATACGCGTTCTTAATTCAGGGCGAGAAAGATGATAAGATTATCGCGGTTTGTGCTGATGATCCAGAGTACAAGCACTACACCGACATAAACGAGCTGCCTCCTCATCGCCTGTCCGAGATTCGCCGCTTCTTCGAAGACTGTATCCTTTTAAAAAATTCTAATTTTAATAATCTAATAGAGCTTTATTGACAAAAGTTCTTGACACTTGTATTTAAGATAAGAAGAATGAAAACAAGGAGGTTGCCGTCAATGATTTCTTGCCTTCCACAAGTGCCCTCGATGCCATCCAGTACTCGATGTAAGTCTTCTAATTCGAAAAAATTGTTGTTTGTTACCAAAATCAAGAGCTCGATAGCAATGTATGGATGTAGTCGATATTTCATTTTGTAACGTCTACGTTAGTTTATCATTATTCCATCATCCTAATTTTCACGTCGTTGTACAATATTGTTCATTTTGACAGTCTGGACCCGCAACCCAGTCCTCCATTGTTTTGTTTTTGAGGTTCACCCTAAAAAGTTTTTGCACTAGTTACAAATGAGATCTTACTTGTGAACCATCATTCTGTATTTCTTCCAACCGATGTGAGATTGTACAAAACCTGCATTGGGTCTCCAGCCCTCAAAGGGGTATCTCAGCCTCATTAGGGGCCCAGGTGGAACCCAACTGACCTTGGGTGGAACAAGATCCACGAACCCATAATTTTTAGCTCAGCACCACAACACTTAAACTTTTTAACTTTTCGGTAGAATAGTCTACCTGTGGAAACACAGGTATAAGCCTGTCACGGCTGGGTCGCAAGCCGGTTGTTGACCCTGAGAGTATATTTCACGATTATATTTTACCACACGTCGATGGAATTGTATTGTCCGAGTAAATATTCAGTGTATTAGTCATTAAAATAGAAAGTTAATTAACTTTTTTTTTTTCATGCAGGGATCTTTATGCTGAGTACATTCTTCGTTCGTTGAGGAGGTAAAGATGGAAGTCATGGAGGCCTTTACTTCTGTGGATTCATTAATTTAATAAATCATCTTCTTAATTGCAATTGAAGATGTTAACATGAAAATAATTTGGTATTTTTGAACTTAAATATCTACTTTTTTATTCTTCTTCCCTCCATATTATGCAGTTCTTGATACTAATCCATGGAAAGATTCTATACTTATGAATTATTTAATTTTGGATAGAGGGTAAAATTAAACCTTGAATTTCAGAGATCTGTTCAATTTAAACTCTGGATTTTATTTTTTTAGTAAATGAACCTCGGTTTCGGTTTTAGATTTTTTTCGATTTAGATTCGGTTTGAGTTGGTTTTGGATTACTTTAGGCCGGTTTGATTTTTTGTTAATTTTAAAATTAAAATTAAAAAAATAGATAAATTATATTATTAGTTTAATTTGAACAAAATTGAGAATGGTCTAATTTATTCACATTTATAAAATTCGAGGAGTATTTTGTTAAAACAAATCAAAGTTTTAAGTTGCGAGAATCTCAAATTTCATTTTTTTCAAAAACAAAGTTCCGCGTTTAAACTAAACGAAACCCTATTTTTATAACAACATATAGATCAAAGGGTATACATCTATCATTTTTATATTTATCAATACTAAATAGAGGTTTGTAACAGAATGAGAGAAGTAGAATTCATTAGAAAAGTTAGCTCAATAATTAAGGAAATCTCATCATATTATATACTAGACATTTGTTTTCTTCTCTGTCAATGTGGGATATTCAACATCCACCCACACGTCTAGCGTGATAGGTTTTTCCTTCACGTCTAGCGTGTTAAGTAGTGTGGAGTCCTCACATCGTATAGAGTTTTTGGCTCTAATACCATGACAGAATGAGAGGGGTAGAACTCATTTCAAAAGCTACCTCAAGAATTGAGGGAATCCCCTCGTATTATATACTGGACCTTTGTTTTATTCTCTGTCGATGTGAGATATTCAACAGTTTATAATAAATTTCAGAACTATATGTGTGTGTATATATATACACACACACACAAACACGCGTATATTTAACAGAGGTCCATACGTAGCGGACATATCGATCTTATTTCTTCGATACCACCATAAATCTATGAGAATAAAACATAATTTTCTTGTAAAAAAATTTTATCACGCCATCAACTTTTCGGTCCGATATAAAAAAGAATAGCGTGAGTAATTAATTGGGACCGAAGAAATATAACATATGATATGTTTAATGACATTTAATTAAGTTTATATAAATATAATCCATATAAGACTTGTTCAAATCCATCCCATATTGCTGGATTAGATTAATTGACCTAACTATGATTAGTAATTTGCTATTAATGTTGAAAAAGACAAGCTAATAACCATTCAAATGTTGCTATTGCTTTTCTTCAGAGTTTAATGAAAACACATTTATTAAATGTCAACACATTATTATAAATATACGAGAATTTCTAGATATAAGTGTACAATTTTTAATGCGTACACACATATTTACATGACATGTCACGTTAAGAACTTAGAAATGTTATGTAATCCATTAAAATAGAACAAACGTTTCATATACTATTTGTTTTGATTTGATCTATGGTCGAGATTATATATTTTTTCATTTTTAATTTCTCAATATGTATAATTAATGTGTTACTTGATTGATGGTCCATAGTTTTTGTTAGATTTTGATGTGATCTGAATTTTATATGTGACAGACCAATTAGGTCTATGTTGAGAATCTCATTAGGATTTTGTATTTCGATTTTCATAATAGCTATGTTCATATGCCCGTGAATTTTTTTCTCGAAATGGTTTTTTCACGTAAATTAAGTGTCTCACATCGTAATTTTTTTTGTTATCGTTCGATTTCTATCTGTTTTTAATATTTACAAATAATTAATAAAGCATAATATTAGGAAAAAATAATAATATTGTATAAAGAGTAGCTTTTTAAAATTCAACAAAAACACTTATTTTTCTTCTCTCTTCTCTCTCTAATTTAATGTAGTTTCTCTCTCTGTAAGACCGGCTAAGGTCAACCGAGACTCACACTCACACATGGTTTGTTCAAATTAGGGTTTGAACCTTTCTGGTCAAAGAAGAAGGCACCGGCCCTGTTTTCTGTGGCCACATTCAAACATGGAGGAAGAATTGTTGAAAATGGTGAGTTTCACAACTGAAGAAGATGATTGAATCTTTCCGACATCTCATCATTTCTTCTTCTTCTTCTTCTTCTCTCTCTAATGGCAGCAGCTTTAGGGTTCTTATTAAAAATTTGAGATTTACAGTTTAGAAAGCTTAAATGTGCAGGCGAGTTCATGGATTATTCGGAGCAAGAAAAAGATGAAATTTCACAAAATCTTTTCATTCAGCTTCAAGAAACAAAACCCATTATTTTCCAGGAAAATTTACAGATTCTAGACTCCTCTGACAGAACATGTAATTCCAGCTTCAAAGATCACACCACC
Organism: Begonia masoniana; assembly: GCA_022432975.1. Classification (NCBI taxonomy): domain Eukaryota; kingdom Viridiplantae; phylum Streptophyta; class Magnoliopsida; order Cucurbitales; family Begoniaceae; genus Begonia; species Begonia masoniana. The sequence continues at coordinate 54,664,906 of CM039503.1, forward strand.
AGCAGCGGATATGGAGGAAGGAGAAATGGATCTAGAGAGAGGGAGCTTCTGTTCGAGAAAATCGTGACTCCAAGCGACGTAGGAAAGCTAAACAGGCTGGTAATCCCTAAACAATTCGCAGAAAAGCACTTTCCGTTACACTCCTCGACGTACGAGAAAGGTCTTTTTCTGACCTTCGAAGACCGAAATGGACAACAATGGCGGTTTCGCTACTCTTACTGGAAAAGCAGCCAGAGTTTCGTCATAACAAAGGGCTGGAGCCGCTTTGTAAAGGACAAACAACTACACGCTGGAGACATGGTTTCGTTCGAACGTTATCTTCCAGAAACGGGGAAAAACGACCACCATTTTTGGATAGATTGGAAGCATCGTCCTAATATAGTTGTTCCTCAAGGAGACCTCTATTTCGACGGAAAATTACATGATTTCAAGCAAACAAATTTTGGGTTCGATTCATTTTGTAATGTAGATCGATTATCTACGAGCTCTCAGAGCTCAAGAGCTAAGGCTGTTATGGAGTCTGTTCCTCTAATCAGCCATTGCAGAAGCAGTGAAGCTAATCCTAAACGACTGAGACTATTTGGTGTAAATTTGGAGTGTCCTGAAGAGCCAAAACTGCACCATTTTTCTCCTTTTGATTCTTCTTCCGTCTCTCATAATCAAGCAAATCTACCCAAAGAAACTCCATTGTTGGAGATATCAGCTCAGTTTTCAAGCACAGGAAAAGATCCGGCTTTCTTCCCTTTCCACTGGGATCCCTAATAAAACAAACTGTTTGAATGGATTGGATTTTCTTCAAACTCGTTACTCCAACGATGGCTTTGCTGCAATGGAAGTGCAATACTTCATTTTTAAATGGTTCAAAAGATTCGAAGAGTTGAATTGTATTGTAAATCTTTTTATTATTATTGTATATGTAAATCTTACTAGCATCTGATGATTAGTTTGCCATTTCTTTCTGAATTTTTTATTCTCTCATAAACGTGTCATTCTTGCTGTGATTTCTCCATCATTATTCATTTCCACCAATTTTCCAGCACCCAACTCTAATCGCCCTGTTCGAGCGGCTCCCATTGGAGGGATTGAAATCAAAAACGTAGTGGATCATCGGACTTCACCGCAGAAAACTCTACGTAATGAAAAACTTCCAATGATTTCCACAAAAATAACGCAGAATCGCCTAATACACTTACTGGGTAATTTCCATGGCTCGTACTTGCAGATATCAGCCTCCGGAATATCTCAAACGAGATGGTCCTTGCCAAGTGTCACGGTCCTACTTTCAAGGGGCTTACTAGACCGTGCGGCACCCAATATCGCACATGTACTGGGTCAGCCAACGAGCGTGCCAACGGCACCGAGTGCCTACTTCGTTAGAGCGAGCTTGTGTCTAACAAGTAAGCAACAAGCGAGCGAGGTTAATCGAATCGAGCATCATTGGACATAGTGTGCATAAAGAGAGTATATGTAAAAAGCTTGTTCATTGATTGGCAGCAAATTACATTAGTTGGTAGGGGGGTCTACGTGCAGTCATGCCTCTCCCCCTAAAGAGCAATCCGGACCATCTCCACTATAACAGAAGTAGACATGCTATGTGGGCGAGGAGTCACTTGCTAAAAATAGAAAGAAAAAGAGTACAATGGAAATACTAAAAAAAGGAAATAAACTAGGCTAACAGCAAGGGCGGCCATGGGCAACATGCCTTGGACAAGCCCGGACCTTGACATTCTCCCCTATTTGAGTTGTTGACGTCCTCGTCAACTCTGCTTCTACTTGAATTCTTCGATCATCTTTGATGAGTTCTCCAAGTCTTCTGTCTTTCTTCCAAGATACATCATCGTCTCTTAGTGCTTTCCACCTGATGAGATATTCCTGGTACTTTCGTCGACCTGACGTCAACTCTGCTTCTGTTTGAGTTCCTCGATCTTCCTTTGATGAGGTCTTCAAGTCTTTCTTCTTTCTCCTTGATACTTTGTCGTCTCCTGGATCTTTCTACTTGATGAGACATTCCTGACACTTTTGTCGGCCTATTCTGATGCTTCGATCTGCGAAGACTTCTTCAACTTCTTTCTTCTTGTGGTTGCTGATAGAGATACTTGGTCTAGAGATGTCATTTCTTTCTTGGTTCTCGCCGGTTGGATGATAGGGCTTTAAGTTGTTGACATGGATGACAGGGTGAACTCTAAGCCATGTTGGAAGATTAACTCGGTAGGACGTTCTCCCGACCTTCTCGATGACTTCAACAGGACCTCCATACTTTCTGAAGAGCCGCTTGTCTTTCTTATTCCTCATGCAAAATTGTTCGGGTAACAACTTAACCAGTACTAAGTCGCCGGCCTTAAACTCCATTGGCTGTGGTTTCTTAGCTACCCACCTCTTCATGTGCTTAGAAGTTCGCTCCAAATAAGCGCGAGCTGTCTCTGTATTGTGCTTCAATCTTTTCTGGAACTGCATAGCAGAAATCATCTTCATGTTGATAGCCCTTGGTGGTTTAAGAATCGCCGGAACAACCGTTGAGTTGTTACTCGTGATTACTAAACATTTCGTTGAGGGTATTGGGATGGCTTTATGTTTTATCAAGAACTCCATCCCCAAAATAATATCAAAGTCGTCCATCTGTGCTACGACGAAGTCAATGAGTCCCGTCCATGAGCCAAGCTTCAACTTGACTCTCCTTACAATCTCGAGCACTGGCACCACTTTCGCATTCACCATTTTCATCCTACCATCATTCTTTTCTAGCTTCAAACCCAAACGGAGAGCTTCTTTCCTTGTAATGAAGTTATGAGTAGCTCCCGAGTCAATCATCGTACTTTTAGCAGGTCTGTTATTGATGAATGACTCAACATACATGAGACCTTTATCTGGGATCTTCCTCAGCTTTTCCATCTGTTGTTGTATAGCTGACAAGAAAGTCATAGTCCCAACTGCAGCAATCTCGGTAGATTCTTCTTCAACAGCTTCTTTATTTGAGTCATCATCCCGAATTGCATCTTGCAAAGCAGTTAAGGTTGATCTATGCGGACACTCGGCTACTCGATGGGGTCCCTTGCACAAAAAACATGATATAGGCCTATTCGTTTGTCGTTGGTTGTTAGCATTTCTTAGTACTTCATAACCTTCTCTTTGGACAAACGGTTTCCTTTCATCAGTTCCTGTGTTCGGTTTCTGAAACTAGTTGGCGTTTGAGTAACTGGGAGTGTTCTTCTCTGGCCTAGGGCTCTCGGTGTTATAATCAAACAATCGCTCTGCCGCTGCAAGAGCACTTGAAAGATTTTGCACCCTTTGTTCGTATAGTTTGGTTCTGGCCCACGGTTGGAGACCTTCAATGAAAGCGAAGATCTTATCCTTTTCCGACATATCTCTAATATTCAGCATGAGTCCTGAAAACTACTTGACATATTCTCGAATGCTTGCAGTCTGCTTCAGCTCTCGAAGTAGTCTACGAGCGTTGAACTCAACGTTCTCTGGAAAGAATTGGTCTTTCAGCTGTTGTTTTAGTTCTTCCCAGGTATCAATCACACATTCGCCCATACTGATATCATGATATTTTGATCTCCACCAAAGTTTTGCATCATCAGTAAGATGCATTGTGGCCAAGGTCACTTTCGAATCATCATCCGTTTTAGTGGCCTTGAAGTATTGTTCCATGTCGAAGATGAAATTCTCTATTTCTTTTGCATCCCGGGCTCCCCCAAAGGGCTTTGGCTCCGGGATTTTCACTCGACTGAATTCAGCAGCAGTAGTGGTAGCCTAGGTTTGACTCCCCATGGCTCTCATAGTAAGGTTCAATTTAATGTTGATCTCGGCAATCTCAGCCCTAAGAGAATCAAACATTGTCCTGAAGTCCTCGGTTACTTGGGACACAGTTTCTGACAATCGGGTATGAGCGAGCTCGATCTCATCGACACGCTCCAGGACCCCGATTATCGCACTTGTGGAACTTTCCCCTGTGTAAACTCCTTTTCCCTTTTCTTGTTGGGATTCGAGGGCCTCCACCCGATTCATCAGCTCTGGAATCGGTAAGGCGTCTATTCTGTTGTGAATAGCTGCTACTTCAATAGGAAAATCAGACATTTCTTTCATTCGTTCTTCTATGAATCGAATGTTATCCGGTACGTCTTGTAGATACCGTAGTTCTTCCTCCAACTCGACAAGGCGTTCGAGTTGATCCGATGGGCCACTCGGCCTTTCCATCGAACTTTTCGTCGGCATGATTTCTTACAATCTTGAGCCAACCTGACTCTGATACCAACTGTCACGGTCCTACTTTCAAGGGGCTTACTAGATCGTGCGGCACCCAATATCGCACATGTACTGGGTCAGCCAACGAGCGTGCCAACGGCACCGAGTGCCCACTTCGTTAGAGCGAGCTTGTGTCTAACGAGTAAGCAACGAGCGAGCGAGGTTAATCGAATCGAGCATCATTGGACATAGTGTGCATAAAGAGAGTATATGTAAAAAGCTTGTTCATTGATTGACAGCAAATTACATCAGTTGGTAGGGGGGTCTACGTGCAGTCATGCCTCTCCCCCTAAAGAGCAATCCGGACCATCTCCACTATAGCAGGAGTAGACATGTTATGTGGGCGAGGAGTCACTTGCTAAAAATAGAAAGAAAAAGAGTACAATGGAAATACTAAAAAAAGGAAATAAACTAGGCTAACAGCAAGGGCGGCCATGGGCAACATGCCTTGGACAAGCCCGGACCTTGACACCAAGCATCTTGTTTTTCTAGAAATGACTGATTATTTCTTCATCGGTAACACTGAATCTGAAATTCAATCAGTCAATAATTTTCGTTTACTCTGTAATTTTATTTATATACACACACACACACACACTCACTAGTAATATTACATTTACTCTATAATTTTAATTTCTAATGTAATTAAAATAATAAACTAAAAATTAGTAAAATAAGTTATTAATTACATCAATTAATATTTGTCTTGTCTAGAATTAAAAAATAAAGATATCATTGTTCTTAGTTTTTCCGTCAACACTTTTATGCAGTTTATCTTTTCATGATGTGGTGAACATGTGTTAAAAATTTCAAGTAAATTGAATATTGTTTGATATTTTTTCCCCTCCGTTCCAAGGCTTGGATCTCGTTCATTGTTCACTTTATAAAGACATAAATTACGTATTATAATAAATATATAATAGACTTCGTTCTAGAGAACAAACCCTCACTCTCCCATGCCGGCCCCTTGCTCTCAAGAGTCTTTTATAAAGGGGGGGCCAGCTCGGGAGAACAGCCCCCCAATTCCAATTACACGTGCACCGCACATGAAAATGGGGGCCTCCACCCCCCACAACAAGCCTCCGACAGAACAGGAGGCCGTTCGTTTTAGATCAACCCCCCAGTTCTAGGCGAAAAATACAGAACGAGGGATAATCAGGGACCGCGATGAGTTAAATTGTTAGGTTTATGATAGTTGAAGATTGGATTTGTTAGGATTGTTTGTTTAAGGGTGTTTTCAAAACAAATCCATAGTTTAAGGATTAAAATGATTTTTACTCCTAATTTTATTTTGGGTAATATTCATTTTAAACTTAAAGAAGGTATGTAATAAAAAGTACCCTAAAGTAATTTCTTAAATAATCTCAACCTTAAAATAGAAAAAACGTTTAATTTAAACTATGTCTACCCCTTGTTCTCATAGATTGGGGGGCCGATCTTACGCGGCACGTTCAAGTGAAACCAAGGGGTGATAACTCTCGTTCTCGATAAAAAAACATATCAAACAATATCAAATTTCTTTGAAATTTTTATCACATATTTAACATGTCATGGGAAGATAACTAAAAAGTTTCATGATTTTTCAACTATTGTACGATTTATTATAATTTTTTACGTCTATTTTATAGAATATTTTTCAAAAATTATAATAAATCTTACAAATGTTAAAAAATTACGAAATTTTTCAACTTATCTTCCCATAATATTTTAAACATGTGGTACAAATTTCAAAAAATTATGATACCGTTTGTTATATTTTTTGAAATAACCACTACGATACAAAAAGATATCAGATTTCATTTTAAACCTCAAAGTAATTCATATCAAAAAATATTTCAAAAGATATCGGATTTGTTTAAAATTATCACCACATATTCATCATATTATGGGAAGATAATCTGAATTTTTTCATTATTTTTCAACACTTGTACAATTTATTATAAGTTTTTAAAAATATTCTATAAATATAGACGTTAAAAATTATAATAAATCGTACAAGTGTTGAAATATCACGAAAACTTTCATATTATCTTGCATGATATTCTGAACATGTGGTAAAAATAAAAAAAATAAAAATCAATATCATTTTATATGTTTTTTTGTCTAGCATAACCCATTAAAAAAACTTGGACTTTAATAAACCACATGACAACTTTTCAGTCACGTCATTTATCTATGTTAGCCTTCAATAAAATTTAAATCGAAATGGCTAAATTGAAGTGGTATTAAAAATACAAGAACTAAAAGTATGATCTACCTTAATACAAAATAATAATATTATGTTTACATTTTACTATTGATTTTTAAATTTTATTTTTTGACGAGCTAAACATTTATAAGTAAAATTAATAATTTATTATAATTATTTATAATTTATTATATTAATTATATCGAATTAATGATTAAAAAATAAAAATATAAAATATATTATTTTTATTATCCTTTAAAACAAAATAAAATAGATTATCACAAGACTTCCAATTCTTACTACTTGCAAACTAAAAATGCACACAAATGCAGCCAAAAAAGTGTCAAATGAAGGGAGATGGAGAGAAAATAGCTTCTTCCTCCACTCGCTCTTCACTCCTAGATTTATATCCCCCATTCGCCATATAACACCATTTCCCAAACGAACACTAAGAACAAAATAATTCCTACGATAACATTCACAAAGTATTCCGAAGGTGGCCTCGTACGTATTTTGTTCTCCCCCCGACGATCGTTAGACGTATATTCTGATGCTTCTTCAGCCTGGAAAGGTAAAGATCCAACAAAAATCAATAAAAAATGGAACAATGAACACCATTTTAAACTCATACAATCATAATTTGTTCAATGCTCTCTTACCTTGATTGGATTCACAGCTGCGTTTCCGATCTTTCGTTGCAGTCGAATTCTCGACACAGCTCTTCCATCCGAAAGACGATTAATATGTCCATCGGTAGATTCTCCTGAGATGTCCGATCCTGAAAACTCGTTGCAATGGTAAATGATACCCTGCTCTTCGGCTCGGACGTGCTTTGATTGAGACGTACTTCCTCTCGAACTTCTCATCATTCGAGTTTGAGGTTGAACGCTCCAACTCGAACTTTGACCCATCATGTTCGAGTTTGGTGGTAAATCTCCAAACTGTTACACGTCAAAATGAGAGTAAGTCCGCTACAAAATAGCACGACTCAAATGAAAGTTCACGAGTTCTACACAGACGAGAATTCCTGTTCGGGTCGGGTTTTATTGAGTTTCAACATAATCAATCACTGGAAATTTTACTGTTCGGTTCGGCTAAGTTATGTTCGTTTCTTGCATTGAAATTGAAAATCAAACTCTACCATCACTGTAGACCAGTCTCGAATTATACAACTACAAGAACTAGACCAAACATCACACCATGGTTCAATTCTACCGATTCGGTCGGGTTGTGCCCAACCCTGGTAAGATCACGAACCCAAAGAGCAAAGATTACAATTTGCACGCAAGTGCCCGGGTTTGGGAACCTTATTCTTCCAAAATTTCTAGAAGCATGTGCTGTTTTTTATGAATCAATAAACGCTGTAAACTTTTCAAAATAAAACTGAACGGATAAACTATGAATGCAACGAACGAGGGAAGAAGTATGAACACCCTACAACCTATAATCCTGTACAAAAACATCCAGCCAGTTAAAGGAATATCAAATAAAGGATTTTAGTTTTACCAGTGATCCAGCTGCTTCAAGGTCTGTGTCTACGCTAAGCATATTTATCTCTAGATGAGTTGATCCAGTCCAATCTGATTGTGCTGTTTCTTCGGCATAATACTCTTCTCCATCAACAAAAAGAGAATTCACGAACTCATCGTCGTTAATTTCATCCTCCCAATTCAGATGAGCACTAGGACAAAGCAACTCACTGTTTGCCTCCGGCAATGGCGGTGTAAAGAACAAGCCTCCATTTTCTTCTGGCCACACCTGAATTTCGGAACGGATGAACAACAAATAGTTTAACTTTGAATCCAATAGAAGAAACACTTTACAAGAGAATTCTGCTCCTAACCTCCGGCATAGCACTCTCTATTGTCCTGCTTTGTAAATAAGAATCCACATTGTCATTTTCGCATTTGTCGTCAGCCGATTTGTCAACATTCTTGTCGTCTTTCTTCTTCAATCGACAAACAACATATACTCTCTACAAGAGCAGAACACAAAACAAGGCAATGACTATAATTTATATTAAATCAAAAATCATTTGAAACGCATTGAGATACAGAGCCATCGAAATTACATCAGCAGAGGTACAGAATAACAGCAGAAATGAAAAAGGAACAGAAGGAATGAACAAGAAGATGCATCTCCCCAAAAAGAGAAGTCTAAACTCCTAGATTTTAACTCAAGGACTGACATTAGAAATCAGAAACCTAGATTTTAACTAAGTCAATTGAGATCGTTAAAGAGAATTAAATCATCAAAATAATATGATCTAAACCTACCCTTTGAGGATATTTATTGACAGAATGATACTCATGCATCACCCAGTTCGTCTTAACGCAATTAGGACCACGACCTTTGTGAAATACAAGTGTCTTTTTGGTTCCAATCAACTTCTTCGTCCTTCTAGCTTTGATGTTTCGATCCTTTCCCGTGGCTTTCCAGAACCCGCCCCTAGTCGACCTGTTCGCGCGATTCCCATGGCAGTATTTTAAATCGCGGGCGGTAAAGAAAAACCATTCTGGATCATCGGAGTCTACCACAGACAATTCTACAACATGAAAAACTTCCATCAATTTCTTCTTCCCTCAATAAAAGAAAACTTCAATTTCCACAAAAAATAACGCAGAATCACAGATTGGACTTACCGGGTAATTCCCATGGCTCGTACTTGCAGAGATCCACTTCAGGAATAGGATGAACAAGATGATCATTGCCAAGCATCTTGTTCTCCAAAAAATGGCTGACTATTTCTTCTTCGGTCGGTAGAAATCGATAACCCACTGGCACTGAATTTGGAAGAACAATTCTGCCACTCGCCATACCCACAAGATTAAACTTCTGAAACTGGGTTGGATCAGGACGAAGATTAACGCGGATTTCGGTAATATTTATACAGAAAGACTGGGCATTGACCCCATTGTACTAACAAACACAGGTCTTTGGCTTAACATAGAAGCTAGCGTCCTTCGAAGAAAAGCCACTACCACTGCACAACTACACTACACTCACTACACCACATTCTCACATACATTTCATTATTTCACTAAAAATAACTCCATAAAATTATATTAAAGATTAATGTTTTTAAATCAAGAGTAATGCTTCGTATATTCTCTTGTTCTACTCACTTAAAATACTCATGTCAAACAATAATCAGTACAATTAGTGTAATAATTAATTTATTGCATTAATTATTTGACACGTTAGCAAATATTTTAAATAAGTAAAACAATAGAGTAAACGTTTTATTATTATTATTGAATTTGGCGGCAATGTAAGATATGGAGGCAGCATTTCTTTAACTTGACCACCAAGTTTTATACTTTTAGACCCTTGTACTTAATTATACCCCACCATCCTCGTTCACTTTCTTATCTCAAACTAACAGATTTGATTCTTTTTTTTTTTTTTTTGAACTTTTATAGTAAAATATTTCTTCAGTGCTTCTAATTTAATATTTGTTTTTTTTAATAGTATTTCTAAATGTACTTTTTGGTCAATTTTTGAGATAAATTTAAAATAAAATATGTCGCGCACTCTATTATAATTTTGATATTGTAGATTAATTTTCTCTGATTTCTATTTAACCATCCACGCGTCACATTTTGAGTGGTTAGAAGAAAAATATAATGTTAAAAACATCTAATCTTGTTTTTGCCTGAGCAAACACAACTGATACCCTAAGTATCCACGTGTCACGTTTGGAGTGGTTTCTCTCTCTAAAATAGTTTAAAAATAAATCCGATTAAAACTTGGAGAGGTGATTAATGAGTTGTTAAAAATTCTAGTCAATTTCTAATTGAAGTAAGCAAGAACCAAATTACAAGCAACTAAAACTCTGAATCAAACTTAGACAAATCCATGCAACGATACAACACAACAAAGATGCGCAAATAGAGAGATAAACTGGAAATTCAGAGAGAGAAACGGTCAAGTTTTCTTATCTTTTTCAACCACGGAAGACGAAGACACGAACCACGGAATCCAGACCGATGTCATCTTCCGACACTTCCGGTAAGCTTCTGCTCTGAAATCTTGTTTCGACATTCGATCTTCGACGAGGTAAGTCACATAAGCCAAACACAAACTGTTGACAAAAGGCCCAACAAAGGTCCAACCATGTCCCAAATTCCAGGAAAATATTGCAAGCCCCCACCACCAAAGTTGCTCTCCCAAGTAGTTTGGATGCCGAGAAAATCGCCATAAGCCTTTCTCGAGGGTGGCCACCGGAGGCTTTCCAAGCTCTTTCAGTCTATTGTTTTTAGCAACAAAGTTATGGAGCTGTGTGTCTGCATAATATGCTATGACAATGCCAGAAACAGAGACAAAGATGGCAAAGAGATCATATATATTTATCAGCTCATCGACCCAGTGGATTACGTATAATGGGAGACATATGCCGATAAGAAAGACCTGTGGAAAATCGAAAGACAGAAGAAAAGAATGATGATCGTGATCAGATGATGATATCTTCCATTGTTCAGAAAAATTACCCTTTTTTTAACTGGTTAAATTCTTATTCTGATCGTGTAAGCTCAGAAAGTTTTAAAAATTCTGCTCCAAAAGCTTACAGAGGCATTTCATCGAGCAGGTTTCGTGCACTGTTGTTACTCGAAAGCAGGTCATAAGCAGAAAAAATACCTGCTGAGGGAGGTAGACGGCGAAGAAAGAAATCCACCACCAGTGATGGACGTATAGCCGGCGCATATCAGCGAATCTCCAGTCCTCTCTGGCGCCCCATTGCCATTTTTCTCGGCGGAAGTAGTTGTGGGTGAGCCTAATACTCCAAACCCAAGTTAGAACAATGGCGATTCTCGATCTCCATTTGTTATATTGAGCCAAAGGATGAGTTTCAAAGTAATGAGCCAGCATAACAGGTATCACAGTCCAGTACAAATCTATCATCTGCAACCCAAAGAGATAGCTAACAATAAAACTCAAAAATTTCAGAGATCAAAAGAAAGAAAGTCAATCCAAGCCTTACGCACCCAGTGGCTAGAAAGGAGATTGCCGATGAGCCAGAAGAGAACGTTGACATTGAGGAAGAAGAGAAAATTCGCCAGTAAAAGCGGGTGGAGAAAACACCAGTTCCACAGAGGAGAAATCGAAAGATCATTTCGATGGTTGAGAAATGAAAGATAGAAGAAAATCGAGGGAATCGGAGCAATAAAAGCTACAACAGCATTCTTCAAATTATCATGCCCGCCAACCATACCGCTCTTCATCGCAGATTTTTCCCAAACACATTACATCAAAGACTCCCCAGTTGCTCCCATTTTATAGTCACTGTAGAAGTCGAACAGAATGGGAATTCAAACCTACTGAGATATTGCTGCAATAATTAGAGCTTCAACAATGGCGTGGCTAATATGATTAGGTTAGAATGAATTCACATGGGAGCCATTATAAACAATTCTTGCCGCCCCATGGGTCCCCCATTGCTCCGCCTTCATCTTCATTCGCCGTCGACGGTAGGGCACAGCAAATCTCCGCAATCCATGCAGAGAGATTCAAAGCGAAACTGGACCAGTGCGCTTTAAAGGATGCCAGGCCGCCCTTGTAGCCGCGTGCCAAAGCAGGATCATTGTGCGGCGTGACTCAAATTTTAAACAACTTATAATCACTCATCCACTTTATTCATTAATTACTTTTAAGTTTATTAATCACACTCTAACATCGAAGCATGCTTCGCACCAAAACGACCAAAAAATCATTCCGAGTCGGATTGACCGAGCCCGAGCCAACTCAATATTTACCGAGTATATCTCACCGATAGCTTTGTAAAGCATGTGAGATCTTCAAGAAAAATGATTTATCACTGATCGATGATCTTCCCATTACAAACGAATACACAGATGAAAAAGATGATAATGCAAATAAAACCCGAGAGTCGAAATTATTGTTTTAGATTGACATGAATTTTGTGATTCATTTGATATTTGAAGTTCAAATTAATTACTAAAGAATTTATTTGACGTTAATGGAAGACTTTATGTTAAGATATTATGATTTCAAACTGTACAAGAAACTGGAATCTCATTTCTGGTCAGTTGTTGCAGAATGTAATCTATCATACACAAAGCTGTGAACACATTGAAATAATCATCTTTTATAAAATCAATAATTCTTAGAAACTGTAACTATGAAATGTCTGCAACAGAAACCTAAAAAAAACGATCAAATTTATCCATGTTTTTGTACTCAAATTGGAAAATCACTTACAAGAACATGCAGTTCTTCAGTATTCACTATCTGGAGACCTCCAATTTTCAGTTGGCCATAGATCAATTTGTTGTCATTGGTATAAAATAATATTCTGTCATCAAGATAGCAATCGAATGGTATACCGAGATCAAATTTGACGGGATTTTGTGCGGTTTCAGACCGGATTTTTGTTCTGCTCACTGGTTATCGTTGTCCATTTAAGGCCCATTTTGTTGGTCGTCATTAGCTCCTTCATCCCCTCCTTCATAATGCACCCATGGAAGCATTGACTCGAACAGAACAGCCCATAGATTCCTATCCGCAACAGTCCGAGGAGCTTGTTGGGGATTAGGCAGATTAGCATGATCATCAATATTTTGCCCCCCTCCCATTCTTTGATCAACAATGAAATCTTGCAGAGCTTCAGGTGGAGCAGATGGCACGAAATCAGAGAAATCCGAAACTAACAAATGGGCATATCTAGCAGACAAAAGAAAGTGACACTTCAATATAAACATCTTATTTTGATACGCTTCTAGTACAAAGTGTACCTTAAAAACAAGACAAATTAGTATTTTGCTTAATATTTTAGGAAACACCCGGTATTTCAAATCTTTGAACAGTTGCATAACATTTGGTACTTAAATTCTTTAAACAAAAATAGAGATACTTACTCATTTTTGTCGGAAGAGAATGCCTCTTTTCTCACACACGCCCAGTCCTTAGCATCGCTCGCATTGATCATCAAATTTTTAATTACTAGTTCCGCTGTGCTTTTAAGCAACTTTTGAAGTTCCGGGATTTTCCATAAAATATAATTCCTCTCAACGTATAAATTTATCAGATGATCCAAGGTCGGGATCCCAGTTTGATCGGATCGGAAGACGGTATGTTTGAGAATATGCGACCATTCTTGCTCCTTTAGTGGGACCTTGGCTGCCAGATTCTTCAGGGCAGAAGGGTGAAGCATCAATGCTTGCTTCATGAGGTCAGTTGAAGTAGCCTTTTTAGAATCTATACCGCCATTGTTTGAGCTTCCCTCTGGCTCAAGATAAAATCGACAAATGGAAAGGGAATACGAAAAATTTGGAAACAACCACAAGGAATTGTCACTTTTATACTCCTCAGTGAAGCGTTCGAGCCATGCATATTCCTCCGCCCTCAAAGCTAAGTAATCAATGTAGAAAATAGCCCCCATTGGATCATCTGAATCAAGTGAAAGTAAAAGCTTGCAAACTTCTAAAGCAGATCGATGACACCCTCGCCTGTTCAAATTCTTCATATGAGTGAATAGCGTAGTAAACAGTGGCTTGTTTGTTTCATGAGTGAATTTCAATTGGCAATTTCCCGGAAAGGGGGTAAACATACTGTGCCATGCACATTCCAGGCCATATAGGCATTTTGCAATGGCATCAGCTGACGTTTCATGATCACCGGCAAACTTAAAATAATCCGCCATTGTCAAAAGTGATTCAAAGTGATACGGATGGAGCATCAAAATAACTTGAATACCATTGAGGTCATGAGTAACTTTTGCAGCTTCAAATGCTTTCTGAGCTTGAACATAAGATTCCGAGTGCACATATCTGACAATAATACCAAGGCAGCACATTAAGTAGTACATTAAGAGAAAGGTAAGAACTAAAACCCATTAAAATTCAAGAGGCCCAAAAAATTGAAATCTCTCCCTCCCTCTCTCACAGAGCGTGTGAGACAAAATAACACCAAATAAAATATTCACGAAGAACAAAAAAACCAGCTTCTATACAAACTTAACTCTAAGTACAAAGAACACAAGAAATTAATTAAAAAAAATAACATTGTTCTTTTGCTTTGATTATCATTTTATCCATTTTTTCTTACACAATCCTATAGGCTCACTATTAAGCTTTCCTTCAAGGTTATAATCAGATGTTCTAAGCCATTTGGTAATACATCAGTTATCAGAATAAGTAAAAGTATCCCCGGATTAACTTGAATTTCAGTAATATAAAATTCCAGTTTAAAATTTTTATATTATAATGATCCTCTGAAGATATATATTGTAATATGCTCGGATTACATTTTTGACAAACATTTATGTAACAATGGGTCGATGAAATTGTAACGGACATTTTTTGAATAATTAACCAATCCAATCTTTGTTTTTATCTGTTGGGTTCAAGGATGGGCATAAAGTTAAAACAAGATAAATAAATACAATTGAAGCAACCAACACTAGTAAAAAAAATTAGGGATAACCTTTTACCTAAAGTAATGCTGTCCGTCTTTTGTCTCCAAATACTCCATCGACAAAGAACCATCCCAACGATGCCAATACTCTGATGGAGTGACAAGAACACTCTTTCTAATGTGATGGTTTACGCGTCTTCCTCCACGTATTTGCCTGGAACTGCCAGCCTGTTGACTTCTCTCAAATGATTTCAGTACCTTTGACCCAAAAATTCTTCGCAATTCATTTTCGGCATTTAAATATTTGGGATCAACTTGTAAAATTGAGGCTTCATTTTGTTTACCACAATCCTTTCCTTTTGAAGTTTTTTCATATTTTGCTAAGACCTGCTCTTGATTGGATGTAGAAGGATTAACATTGAGAGAAAGACTTTCTAGAATTGTATCCAATGACTTTTCAACATTATTTTCAGTAGTTGAGGAAAATCCTTCCTTCCCTCTCTTTTTTTTCTTCTTTCGAGACTTGTTATTTGTCTTTGAAACTACATTAGCAATGTTCTTTGTAGCACTTTCCTCGTGTTTATCCACGAAGGATAGATCTTTGGTATCTGGATCATTTACCTGAAAACATGTATTTTTAATCAATAAAATGATGTATAGCATCATCAGTAACGATAAAATTTGAAAGCAAATGGTTTCCAAAAACTAAATCAAGATGCACTCATCTACCACAAATATAAAAAATATACTTATCTAACCACCAACAAGAAGAGAAAAAAAAAAGTAGATATGCATCTTGAAGAAACACAAATCACGTCAATGTGCTATCCTACAAAATCTTCCACGTCTCAAACAGAAAGTATAAGATCCGCTTGCAAAACAAAAAACTCGAACCAGAAATCGTGTCAAGAGTAAAGAATCACAAGCCACTCTCTACAGTCATAAATTCCATTCATGCATGTTTTTTGATGAATAATCGTTAAGTCTGATACTCTATCTGAAAGAATCAATCCCTTTAGCCCCCTGTCATCAAACCTCACGCTCTATGTTTTCGTCTTGTAATTTCACTGAATTTTAGATAATAGACTCGTTTCCATTTAGAGAATTATTTTGTAAATTTTGTTATCGAGCTCGATTTTGAGTCGAGATTTATCAACCATTACACAAACAGGAGACCAAACTTCTTTACCTATAATCAATGAGCTAAAGTTCTTGAGTTAAAATCTGAAGAAACCAAAAAGCAAAAGGGCACTGGCCAGATTCTTGCGAAGCACACTCGAGAAAAATATTAATGATCGGGAGATTTTGAATATAATTCATTAAGGTCTATGTGCAGAAACATTCAAAATTCTCGCATGGTTCGGGAAAATTAAATAGCAAACCTGTAAACGCTCAATTTCATGGTCCGAATCGGCGTCGTTAAGTAAGTCAAAAGGATTGATCGAAGACCTGTTGGGCGAATCTGAAGAATGTCCACCACCCAGTTCATCCCCATCAACTTTATCTTCTTCTACATGAGGATTATGCAATTGTTGTTGCTGCTCCTGTTCTTTCAAAAACTTTTTCATCAATCGAGCCGACATTTCTCGCCACTTCCCAGTTTCTCTTCCCAATCTGATACAGAATAACACCGGGGGGATATTTACAGACAAACCCCAGGTCAGATTGATTTGGACGGCGACAAATTCGAATTGAAGAAAATTCAAAAATAAAAACCCTAAATCAAGGCCAAGACTACAATTTACACGTAACTCCTGGGTGCAAACAAAAATCCTACAAACACGTGCTGTTTTTTTTTATGTATCAAGAAATTCAAAGAAATAGTTTCAAAATTCAATCTTTAAAAATCCAAGTGTTAGGGTGCAGCTCAACCGGACGCCACCAATGTCATAGAACCGATAATGTTACCAATCTCTTTTATAATTTGATCTTACTGTAATACCCGGTTGTACGGACTTGTATATTATATTATTTTTATATTATAGGATGACATTTTTATATTTATGTCAAATCAGGTCCGTTTTACAAAAAGAAAGCGTTATTACGATCCTAACGATTAATAGGAATTTTAGGGAAATTATGGAAATTTTCGGAGATTAAACACTATATTCCGAGCAATTAAGCTATTCGTAATATAAAAGACGTTCTCGTAAAAATAGCAAACGAGGTCCAAATTGCGAACGGACAGTTTTATTAAGTCTCGAATATTAAGCTGGACTTATGGGTGAAGTAAGGAGATTTGATGAAACCGATTGGCTAGACGATTAACGAACCGAATGATGAAACTTATATAAAATTTAGTGGAAGGGCAAAATCGTCATTTAGCGTTTAATTAATTATAACTTACTTAAAGGCAAAATGCCTTAACGATTTTCATTCGAAAATCGATTCCAGAAGCATTTCTTCTTTTCTCCCTCTCGGCTTCCCTCTCTGCCGACGGCGATTCTCCTCCGATCCGACCTCCGTTCGTTTCGTTTTCTTCACGTTTTCTCCTCTAATCGACGTTCTAGGTATGGATCTATAGTTTTAGAACGTTTATTTTGATGATTTCGGAGTTTTAAACAATTAGGTTAGTTTAGGGTTTCGATTTAAAACGCGAATTAGGGTTCGTAATTAATAGGTTAGCCGTGATTAAGTATGTATTGCACGTATTCGACGTTATTGGACGAAGTTAAATCAATTCGTGAAAATGTTAAAATTAGGGATTTTCGAGATTTTGGGAATAACTCGTAAATTGGAATTCGAGGTTCCGAACGTGTGTTGCTCGAATAAATAGCCCAGTGAATGGGATTAGAACTTTAGAAAGTCTCCTTAGTTAAGATTTTGTAAATTTGGACGATCAATAGCTTAAATTAGTTTTAACGTCGATATTGTGTTTTGCTTCAGACAAACAACGCTCGTGGACGGAGCTTGAGCTGCTTTGGACACGAGGTAAGTTCTCGTGATTCTTCTCTGGCCGATTGGCCTACACCGTACGTCGAATGTCGTCTCGAGGAGTTTTGGAGATGCGTTTATTTAATGTTTACTTGGTTTGGGTAGCTAGGTTTTAGGAGTTTATAGTTTACGCTTTACAGTCTTGATGGTACATATTATTGTTTGATTACTGTAAGATATTGAACTGTTCACGCATCACTTGTTTTAAAGAAAAGCATGAAAACGAATTTCCGCACAGAGTTTTAAAAGATAACGTCAATCATAGCATGTGAATTGACGAAAGCGTATGGAGCCATAGCATTGGCCGAAAGGCTTATTGGCCGAAGGCGTATTGAGCATAGCATTGGCCGAAAGGCTTATTGGCCGAAGGCGTATTGAGCATAGCATTGGCCGAAAGGCTTATTGGCCGAAGGCGTATTGAGCATAGCATTGGCCGAAGGCGTATTGAGCATAGCATTGGCCGAAGGCGTATTGAGCATAGCATTGGCCGAAGGCGTATTGAGCATAGCATTGGCCGAAGGCGTATTGAGCATAGCATTGGCCGAAAGGCTTATTGGCCGAAGGCGTATTGAGCATAGCATTGGCCGAAGGCGTATTGAGCATAGCATTGGCCGAAGGCGTATTGAGCATAGCATTGGCCGAAGGCGTATTGAGCATAGCATTGGCCGAAGGCGTATTGAGCATAGCATTGGCCGAAGGCGTATTGAGCATAGCATTGGCCGAAGGCGTATTGAGCATAGCATTGGCCGAAGGCGTATTGAGCATAGCATTGGCCGAAGGCGTATTGAGCATAGCATTGGCCGAAGGCGTATTGAGCATAGCATTGGCCGAAGGCGTATTGAGCATAGCATTGGCCGAAAGGCTTATTGGCCGAAGGCGTATTGAGCATAGCATTGGCCGAAGGCGTATTGAGCATAGCATTGGCCGAAGGCGTATTGAGCATAGCATTGGCCGAAAGGCTTATTGGCCGAAGGCGTATTGAGCATAGCATTGGCCGAAGGCGTATTGAGCATAGCATTGGCCGAAGGCGTATTGAGCATAGCATTGGCCGAAGGCGTATTGAGCATAGCATTGGCCGAAGGCGTATTGAGCATAGCATTGGCCGAAGGCGTATTGAGCATAGCATTGGCCGAAGGCGTATTGAGCATAGCATTGGCCGAAGGCGTATTGAGCATAGCATTGGCCGAAGGCGTATTGAGCATAGCATTGGCCGAAGGCGTATTGAGCATAGCATTGGCCGAAGGCGTATTGAGCATAGCATTGGCCGAAGGCGTATTGAGCATAGCATTGGCCGAAAGGCTTATTGGCCGAAGGCGTATTGAGCATAGCATTGGCCGAAGGCGTATTGAGCATAGCATTGGCCGAAGGCGTATTGAGCATAGCATTGGCCGAAGGCGTATTGAGCATAGCATTGGCCGAAGGCGTATTGAGCATAGCATTGGCCGAAGGCGTATTGAGCATAGCATTGGCCGAAGGCGTATTGAGCATAGCATTGGCCGAAGGCGTATTGAGCATAGCATTGGCCGAAGGCGTATTGAGCATAGCATTGGCCGAAGGCGTATTGAGCATAGCATTGGCCGAAGGCGTATTGAGCATAGCATTGGCCGAAGGCGTATTGAGCATAGCATTGGCCGAAGGCGTATTGAGCATAGCATTGGCCGAAGGCGTATTGAGCATAGCATTGGCCGAAGGCGTATTGAGCATAGCATTGGCCGAAGGCGTATTGAGCATATCATCGTGTGTGTATGGTGTAGGTGACATAGCTTCGAGGTACAGGTGGGACGATGTCCATCCACCTGAGGCATGATTCAGTTGACGGAGGATGGCTGCGGAGTTGTGCTGGCGCAGTCGACGCTCACCTGACCCGTGGGGATAGTATGTATCGATTTTGGGATGTTTGGTGGATAATTGTGTAGAGTTATAGGATGTTTGGTTCTGGTAGATGATAGGTTTACCTTTGAAGTTTTGGGTAAATTGTTTTAAAACAGTATTTAAACGTTATAGAAATGTTTTGGAAATGTTGTAGGTTGGATACGGATAAGCTCGAATTTTTAGAGCTATCATGCAGTTGGATTTCGCAAAGTCCGCTGTGGGTGATTAGTTTAAATACACTGATAACTATTGTTAGGAGTAGGTGAATTGTGTTAGGTTGAATCGTGTTGGTTGCTCTCTGGAATCCAGAGAGCACTTGTGAAAATAAAGGAAACAGAGAAGAAGAGAAAACAGAAGAGAAAATATGTAATATCCGGCTTGTACGGACTTTTGGATATATTATATTATATTGATATTTTAATAACACGTGGCATTTTCGGTAAATATGTCAAATCAGGTCCGATTTACGAAAAGAAAGCGTCATTACGATCCTAACGAGTAATGGGAATTTTAAGGAAATTATGGGAATTTTCGGAGATTAACCGCTATATTCCGAGTAATTACCTATATCGTAATATAATTGACGTTTTAGTAGAAATAGTAAATGAAGTCCAAATTGAGAACGGACAGTTTTAATAAAGCCCTAGCGATGAATATGAGCTATTGGCAAACTATGGAATTTTCGAGAATCCGAATCGAAGGACGATTAACGAAACGAAGGACGAAACAAATAGATTTAAGTAAGTAGGGCAAAATGGTAATTTGCAAATCAATTTTTATAAATTAACACAAATCTTCTTTTCCCTCATTCTTCTTCTTCTCCTCTGTCGCGTGAAGGAATTCCAGAGAGAGAGAGCTCCCCTGGCCGCCGGCGATTTCCGACTCCGTCCGACCTCGTTTTCTTCCGTTCTTCCTCCGTTCTTCGTCATTTCTTCTCCTCTCGCTACCCTCGGTATGTATCTACAACCTTAAGGCTTTTATTTCGAAGTTTACGGCGTTTTAAATAATTAGGGTTTCGATTAAATCTCGTCAAAAACGCGAATTAGGGTTCGTAATTAATAGGTTAGCCTTGATTAAGTATGTATTGAACGTATTTGACGTTATTGGACGAAGATAATTCAATTTGTGGAAAAGTATAAATTTAGGAATTTACGGGTTTTCGGAAATAACTCGTAATATGGATTTCCAGATTTATCGGGCGTTGTGTCGTTGTTTAAAAGCTTCGATTTGTTAAATTAAGGATTTTATTAGTTTGGACATTTAATCGTTTAAATTGGGTTTAACGACAAATATCGTGTTTTACCTCAGACACGCGACTCCAGTGGACGAAGCTTGAGATCCAGCGCACTCGAGGTAAGTTTTCGTGACTTACTTTGACCCAAAGGTCTGCACCATACTCCGTCGTCGTCTCGGGAATACTCGAGGAACTGTTTGTTTTATGTTACTCTGGTTGGGTAGTTAGGTTAGTTGTTTATAGGTTCTGCTTTACTGCCATGAATGTATGCACGTTGTTTGTTACTTTCCGCTGATATGAACTGTTCATGCATCACGGTTTTCGAAAGTCATGAAAAGGAATTTCTGCACGTATTTTTAAGAAAAGGAACGTATATCTGAAATGAAATCTGTAACAAAATCTGAATGAATAAACGTAATCTGTCTGTTTCTGGTCATGCGAGATGGGGCTCAGGCACGGCTGTGCGTGTTGCAAGCGTGTACCCCCCCCTCTCTAACCCCACGGGGTAGTCCAACCGTCGGACGGGCCCCCTTGGGTTAGTGGGTCGAGGTTTTGGTGACAATTCTGTCTGTCTGTGACGTAATGAATCTGTAATCTGTAATTCTGTATCTGTAATCTGAATGGGACGTATATCTGAAATGAAATCTGTAACGTAATCTGAATGAATAAACGTAATCTGTCTGTTTCTGGTCATGCGAGATGGGGCTCAGGCACGGCTGTGCGTGTTGCAAGCGTGTACCCCCCCCTCTCTAACCCCACGGGGTAGTCCAACCGCCGGACGGGCCCCCTTGGGTTAGTGGGTCGAGGTTTCGGTGACAATTCTGTCTGTCTGTGACGTAATGAATCTGTAATCTGTAATTCTGTATCTGTAATCTGAATCTGTATCTGTATCTGTTTCTGTATCTGAAAGGAATGAAAATGAATCTGTAATCTGTAATTCTGCATCTGTAATCTGAATCTGTATCTGTATCTGTTCTGTATCTGGAAAGGAATGAAATGAATCTGTAATCTGTAATTCTGCATATTAATTGAAATCTGTATCTGTATCTGTTTCTGTATCTAAAAGGAATGAAAGAATCCGTATAATTTGTAATTTCTGACCTCTGTAATCTGAATCTGTATCTGTATCTGTTTCTGTATCTGAAAGGAATGAAAATGAATCTGTAATCTGTAATTCTGTATCTGTAATCTGAATCTGTATCTGTAATCTGAATCTGTATCTGTATCTGTTTCTGTATCTGAAAGGAATGAAAATGAATCTGTAATCTGTAATTCTGTATCTGTATCTGTTTCTGTATCTGAAAGGAATGAAAATGAATCTGTAATCTGTAATTCTGCATCTGTAATCTGTAATTCTGCATCTGTAATCTGAATCTGTATCTGTATCTGTTTCTGTATCTGAAAGGAATGAAAATGAATCTGTAATCTGAATCTGTATCTGTATCTGTTTCTGTATCTGAAAGGAATGAAAATGAATCTGTAATCTGTAATTCTGTATCTGTAATCTGAATCTGTATCTGTATCTGTTTCTGTATCTGAAAGGAATGAAAATGAATCTGTAATCTGTAATTCTGTATCTGTATCTGTTTCTGTATCTGAAAGGAATGAAAATGAATCTGTAATCTGTAATTCTGTATCTGTAATCTGAATCTGTATCTGTATCTGTTTCTGTATCTGAAAGGAATGAAAATGAATCTGTAATCTGTAATTCTGTATCTGTAATCTGAATCTGTATCTGTATCTGTTTCTGTATCTGAAAGGAATGAAAATGAATCTGTAATCTGTAATTCTGCATCTGTAATCTGAATCTGTATCTGTATCTGTTTCTGTATCTGAAAGGAATGAAAATGAATCTGTAATCTGTAATTCTGTATCTGTAATCTGAATCTGTATCTGTATCTGTTTCTGTATCTGAAAGGAATGAAAATGAATCTGTAATCTGTAATTCTGTATCTGTAATCTGAATCTGTATCTGTATCTGTTTCTGTATCTGAAAGGAATGAAAATGAATCTGTAATCTGTAATTCTGTATCTGTATCTGTTTCTGTATCTGAAAGGAATGAAAATGAATCTGTAATCTGTAATTCTGTATCTGTAATCTGAATCTGTATCTGTATCTGTTTCTGTATCTGAAAGGAATGAAAATGAATCTGTAATCTGTAATTCTGTATCTGTAATCTGTAATTCTGTATCTGTAATCTGAATCTGTATCTGTAATCTGAATCTGTATCTGTATCTGTTTCTGTATCTGAAAGGAATGAAAATGAATCTGTAATCTGTAATTCTGTATCTGTAATCTGAATCTGTATCTGTATCTGTTTCTGTATCTGAAAGGAATGAAAATGAATCTGTAATCTGTAATTCTGCATCTGTAATCTGAATCTGTATCTGTATCTGTTTCTGTATCTGAAAGGAATGAAAATGAATCTGTAATCTGTAATTCTGTATCTGTAATCTGTAATTCTGTATCTGTAATCTGAATCTGTATCTGTATCTGTTTCTGTATCTGAAAGGAATGAAAATGAATCTGTAATCTGTAATTCTGCATCTGTAATCTGAATCTGTATCTGTATCTGTTTCTGTATCTGAAAGGAATGAAAATGAATCTGTAATCTGTAATTCTGCATCTGTAATCTGAATCTGTATCTGTATCTGTTTCTGTATCTGAAAGGAATGAAAATGAATCTGTAATCTGTAATTCTGCATCTGTAATCTGAATCTGTATCTGTATCTGTTTCTGTATCTGAAAGGAATGAAAATGAATCTGTAATCTGTAATTCTGTATCTGTAATCTGAATCTGTATCTGTATCTGTTTCTGTATCTGAAAGGAATGAAAATGAATCTGTAATCTGTAATTCTGTATCTGTAATCTGAATCTGTATCTGTATCTGTTTCTGTATCTGAAAGGAATGAAAATGAATCTGTAATCTGTAATTCTGTATCTGTAATCTGAATCTGTATCTGTATCTGTTTCTGTATCTGAAAGGAATGAAAATGAATCTGTAATCTGTAATTCTGTATCTGTAATCTGAATCTGTATCTGTATCTGTTTCTGTATCTGAAAGGAATGAAAATGAATCTGTAATCTGTAATTCTGTATCTGTAATCTGAATCTGTATCTGTAATCTGAATCTGTATCTGTATCTGTTTCTGTATCTGAAAGGAATGAAAATGAATCTGTAATCTGTAATTCTGTATCTGTAATCTGAATCTGTATCTGTATCTGTTTCTGTATCTGAAAGGAATGAAAATGAATCTGTAATCTGTAATTCTGTATCTGTAATCTGAATCTGTATCTGTATCTGTTTCTGTATCTGAAAGGAATGAAAATGAATCTGTAATCTGTAATTCTGTATCTGTAATCTGAATCTGTATCTGTAATCTGAATCTGTATCTGTAATCTGAATCTGTATCTGTATCTGTTTCTGTATCTGAAAGGAATGAAAATGAATCTGTAATCTGTAATTCTGTATCTGTAATCTGAATCTGTATCTGTATCTGTTTCTGTATCTGAAAGGAATGAAAATGAATCTGTAATCTGTAATTCTGCATCTGTAATCTGAATCTGTATCTGTAATCTGAATCTGTATCTGTATCTGTTTCTGTATCTGAAAGGAATGAAAATGAATCTGTAATCTGTAATTCTGTATCTGTAATCTGAATCTGTATCTGTATCTGTTTCTGTATCTGAAAGGAATGAAAATGAATCTGTAATCTGTAATTCTGCATCTGTAATCTGAATCTGTATCTGTATCTGTTTCTGTATCTGAAAGGAATGAAAATGAATCTGTAATCTGTAATTCTGTATCTGTAATCTGAATCTGTATCTGTAATCTGAATCTGTATCTGTAATCTGAATCTGTATCTGTAATCTGAATCTGTATCTGTATCTGTTTCTGTATCTGAAAGGAATGAAAATGAATCTGTAATCTGTAATTCTGTATCTGTAATCTGAATCTGTATCTGTATCTGTTTCTGTATCTGAAAGGAATGAAAATGAATCTGTAATCTGTAATTCTGTATCTGTAATCTGAATCTGTATCTGTATCTGTTTCTGTATCTGAAAGGAATGAAAATGAATCTGTAATCTGAATCTGTATCTGTATCTGTTTCTGTATCTGAAAGGAATGAAAATGAATCTGTAATCTGTAATTCTGTATCTGTAATCTGAATCTGTATCTGTATCTGTTTCTGTATCTGAAAGGAATGAAAATGAATCTGTAATCTGTAATTCTGTACAGTATTAGGGGTGTTACAATTATGGTATCAAAGCCCCCGGGTTTTAAAATCGATTCTGTAGACTGCTCGACTGCACAGCCACTACACGGACATCCTTCATCAACTGTAAGTCTGTTTACTGCTTTGTTTGATTTCAGTTTCTTAGGATTACTTGTTTTTAAATTTTATAGGAGTCTTATAAATATGGTTCGAGGAAGGGATCCTAGAGACGACGCGATGGATCGTCTTACGGAAATTGTTAGATCGCCAGTCTCAGCATATGGACCGGCAGGCGCAAACAAATTTCAGACCTAGTGAATCGATAGCAACAGCGAGAGAATCAGAGGGACAAGAGCTGGTGGTCCCTAGTAATCAGGGTATGCAGAGGTTTCAAAGCCTTCGGCCTCCTGTGTTCGAGGCCAATCATCGGATCCCACACGTGCCGAGGAATGGATCCGGGTATGGAAGACATGCTAGATTACGCCGAGGTTGCCAACGGGAGCAGGGTCGCTTATGCCACATTCCACTTAGCGTTGGACGCTCGTTTCTGGTGGGACTCGATCAAGTCGACTACAGATGTATCAGTTATGACTTTGGATCGATTCAAGTTCTTATTCTTCGACCAAGTATTTCAGCCGCACAGTGAGAGTGGCCAAGAGGAACGAGTTTACGCAGCTGAAGCAGACTGGTTCAGTTGCGGATTATATTCGGAGATTTGAGGCTTTATCACGATTCGCACCCTCGCCTTGTCAGCGATAATGAGGAGAAGGTGCACCACTTTATGGAGGGACTCCATCCGGAGATTCGGATGCACGTGGTAGTCTAGGTATTATTGATGCGCCATATTCTGATGTTACAGCCAGAGCTCTGGACATAGAGGCTGCCAGGGCCACTTGTGTTAGACCGAGGGAGCCATCGAAGGGCTTCTTCCAAGAGATCCGTCCTCAGTCTCGGAATCAGGGATGGCAGCCTGGAGCACAGCCACCACAGCCACAGCCTAGAGGTGCGAAGAGACCTCTTGAGGGAGGAAATGATCGGGGCAAGGGGAAAGCAGGTACAGGGGACTTCTCAGATGCCCTGGTGCCCCAGATGCCAGAAGGAACATAGTGGCGAGTGCCGAGTTGGCACGAATAAGTGCTATAGATGCGGGGATATCGGCCACTTAGTCAGAGATTGCCCGCAACAGACTCGAGATCAGTTGGGCGGAGATCAGAGGAAGGTTATACCCAGGGTTTTGCGTTGATCGGGCCTGGCGATGTTGATGATGAGGCTCAGCCTTCTACAATTGCAGGTATTATTTTAATTAACTGTACAGCGATAAACAGAGGATAGATAAATATTTCGTTGACCTTTACTTTAGTCTCTTTTACGACCACCCGAATCCGCATTTCCCTAACAACGTTCCCACAGAACTTCTTCGTCAACAGTATCCAAACTGTATACGTTCTCGGGCACCTCGCAGGTCTTAATAAAATTCACAACTAAGATTCAAATCTCTAATTTCACAAACCATCTCTTCGAGATTACCCCGAGATCTCAACCTAATGAATACCAGTCTTTTGGAATCCTTTCTATCTTATCTCACTATGAGTCTACCTAAGTGGGCTTATCGCACATTCTTGTTATTCCTATTCCATAGATCGTAAACACCACAAATCGTTTGCTGGGAGACACCGATCTAGTCTTCCGACCTTAGCCCTTCAGTTAGTCCAACAATCTTCTTATTTGCAGATTTGTCGCTAAATAAATCTACGTCCGTATCTCAACCTCCTCAGACTCACAACCATACTCCTTTATTTTCCCCAAAGAAAATTTCATAACATCTCATTATTCAAGTTAATCTTCTTAGTTCCTCGAACACCAATGTTCCTACTTCCAGCCTAATGTTTGTGGTTCTTAACTTGAACTGTACCCACTATAGATTCGGTCTAATTTGTATCGCCATCCCTTCTACGGTCATACTGGTTGCCTTAAACTCTTAAGCACAACCCCATTCTGTAGACGCTAGTCTCTAACCTTACAACGCCAAAGACTTGACGCGTCTACTACTCATAAATCACTCTTAACTTCACTAAGCCTACCGCCTAGCAGGTCGGTTGTAATCTTCTCACAAATTTAAAGTCTTAGTCCAACGATCTACTTCACCTTTCTCTAACCTCCTCTAGGTTATTTCGAGTTCCACCGACTAGTCTACTATCGTTTGCTCCTTCTAGTCAAGTTCCAACCATTCTACTGGACATTTATTCTAAGTTCAATCCTTGAATTATATCTTAATCTATATAAGTTAATGTAGAAATTCGGTTGGTGCGTATCCTGATTGTGAACATGATCGGGGGAATTGCGTTGAGGTACGGGTTACAGCCCAGAAATTTGATGGAATTGTGGGCATTCAATTTGACTGGCGTTAGGAAGCTTAGGTATAGCTCTGACTTAAAGGGACAGCGGAAGAAAGACGTCGATAAAGAGTGAATTTTGAAGTTAGTATTATGGAGAGATTTTATCTGTGAGTGAGTAAGTGAAAGTCGAAAGTTGGTACATGCGCAAGTGTTTAAGTAACAAATATGTTGCCGGATTAAGTGATTGAGATTTGAGAATTTGGATTATGCTTAGTACGTGAGAGAGGACGTGTACGATCAAATTGAAAGTGGGGAATACGAAGTTAGGGCCAATGTTGGAGAATATAGTAGGGTTTTGGTTTAGAACCACGAAGAAGGACCGTAAGTGCAGACGATTAATCGAAGTAAAACGTCACAAGACAAGAGATGTTAATATCAAGGACTATAGGTTATGGCAAATTTTGTGGACAAAATTCTAAATAAGGAGGGTGGAATGTAATATCCGGCTTGTACGGACTTTTGGATATATTATATTATATTGATATTTAATAACACGTGGCAATTTTCGGTAAATATGTCAAATCAGGTCGATTTACGAAAAGAAAGCGTCATTACGATCCTAACGAGTAATGGGAATTTTAAGGAAATTATGGGAATTTCGGAGATTAACCGCTATATTCCGAGTAATTACCTATATCGTAATATAATTGACGTTTTAGTAGAAATAGTAAATGGAGTCCAAATTGAGAACGGACAGTTTTAATAAAGCCCTAGCGATGAATATGAGCTATTGGCAAAATATGGAATTTTCGAGAATCCGAATCGAAGGACGATTAACGAAACGAAGGACGAAACAAATAGATTTAAGTAAGTAGGGCAAAATGGTAATTTGCAAATCAATTTTTATAAATTAACACAAATCTTCTTTTCCTCATTCTTCTTCTTCTCCTCTGTCGCGTGAAGGAATTCCAGAGAGAGAGAGCTCCCCTGGCCGCCGGCGATTTCCGACTCCGTCCGACCTCCGTTTTCTTCCGTTCTTCCTCCGTTCTTCGTCATTTCTTCTCCTCTCGCTACCCTCGGTATGTATCTACAACCTTAAGGCTTTTATTTCGAAGTTTACGGCGTTTTAAATAATTAGGGTTTCGATTAAATCTCGTCAAAAACGCGAATTAGGGTTCGTAATTAATAGGTTAGCCTTGATTAAGTATGTATTGAACGTATTTGACGTTATTGGACGAAGATAATTCAATTTGTGAAAAGTATAAATTTAGGAATTTACGGGTTTTCGGAAATAACTCGTAATATGGATTTCAGATTATCGGGCGTTGTGTCGTTGTTTAAAAGCTTCGATTTGTTAAATTAAGGATTTTATTAGTTTGGACATTTAATCGTTTAAATTGGGTTTAACGACAAATATCGTGTTTTACCTCAGACACGCGACTCCAGTGGACGAAGCTTGAGATCCAGCGCACTCGAGGTAAGTTTTCGTGACTTACTTTGACCCAAAGGTCTGCACCATACTACTCCGTCGTCGTCTCGGGAATACTCGAGGAACTGTTTGTTTTATGTTACTCTGGTTGGGTAGTTAGGTTAGTTGTTTATAGGTTCTGCTTTACTGCCATGAATGTATGCACGTTGTTTGTTTACTTTCCCGCTGATATGAACTGTTCATGCATCACGGTTTTCGAAAGTCATGAAAAGGAATTTCTGCACGTATTTTTAAGAAAAGGAACGTATATCTGAAATGAATCTGTAACAAAATCTGAATGAATAAACGTAATCTGTCTGTTTCTGGTCATGCGAGATGGGCTCAGCACGGCTGTGCGTGTTGCAAGCGTGTACCCCCCCTCTCTAACCCCACGGGGTGTCCAACCGTCGGACGGGCCCCCTGGGTTAGTGGGTCGAGGTTTTGGTGACAATTCTGTCTGTCCTGTGACGTAAGGAATCTGCTACCATCTGTAATTCTGTATCTGTACTCTGAATGGGACTTATATCTGAAATGACTCTGTAAACGTACTGAATGAATCAACGTAATCTGTCTGTTTTCTGGTCATATGCGAGTGGTGCTCACACGCTGTGCGTGTGCAACGTGTACCCCCCCCTCTCTAACCCCACCGGGTATCCACCGCCGGGACGGGCCCCCGTGGGTTAGTGGGTCGGGTTTCGTGGACAATTCTCGTCTGAGCTGGTGCGTAATGATCTGGAATCTGTAATTCTGTATCTGTTAATCTGGATCGTATCTGTATCTGTTTCTGCATCTTAAGGAGAATGAAAATTCTGTAATCTGTAATTCTGCTCTGGAGCTGAATCTGTAACTGTATCTGTTTCTGTATCCTGAAGGAATGAAAATAATCTGTAATCGTAATTCTGCATCTGTATCTAACGGTATCGGTATCTTGTTTCTGTTCGAAAAGGATGCAAATGAATCTGTAATTTGATTCTGCATCTGTAATCTTAATCTGGAGCATGATTTCTGAATGGCACACGCACGCATGCATCTGCATTTACGTAGCTTATGAGATTTCAATATCTCATATGTGTCTGTATGGTGTAGGTGATCTGCTAGGTGACGTAGATCCAGGTGAGGACGACGTTCCTCCTCCTGATGTCGGAGGCAGTTGATGGATGATGCTCGTGGGAGTGCGCTGAGCAGTCGAGGCGCTTTTTGACCCGTGGGGATCGTCTGTGTACGTATTTTGGGGGATTAATGTTAATTATGAATGTATAGACATTTTAGGTTGCTTGGATTCTGGATAGGGATTAGATAACATTTTGGTAAATGTATGTAAAACGTTTTGTTTTGAACTGTTTAATGAATGTTTGAAAATGTTTTGATTGACTTTAGATTGGTATTGGTATGCTCGGTTTTTAGAGCTACCCATGCAGTTGACTTCGCAAAGTCTGCTGCGGGTCGGTTGAGTTAAGTCATAAGCGTTATGAGGTAAAATGAGAGAATGGGCAATAAGTGTTATGAGGTAAAATGAGAGAATGGGCAAAGAAGGGTGTGAAATTCTGCTCTCTGGAATCGGATTCCAGAGAGCTTGATGAGTTTGTGTTGCTCTCTGGAATTTGAGATTCCAGAGAGTAAGTGTGAAGGAAGCAAGAAGGAAGTGAAGAAGGAAGTGAAGAAGGAAGTGAAGAAGGAAGTGAAGAAGGAAGTGAAGAAGGAAGTGAAGAAGGAAGTGAAGAAGGAAGTGAAGAAGGAAGTGAAGAAGGAAGTGAAGAAGGAAGTGAAGAAGGAAGTGAAGAAGGAAGTGAAGAAGGAAGTGAAGAAGGAAGTGAAGAAGGAAGTGAAGAAGGAAGTGAAGAAGGAAGTGAAGAAGGAAGTGAAGAAGGAAGTGAAGAAGGAAGTGAAGAAGGAAGTGAAGAAGGAAGTGAAGAAGGAAGTGAAGAAGGAAGTGAAGAAGGAAGTGAAGAAGGAAGTGAAGAAGGAAGTGAAGAAGGAAGTGAAGAAGGAAGTGAAGAAGGAAGTGAAGAAGGAAGTGAAGAAGGAAGTGAAGAAGGAAGTGAAGAAGGAAGTGAAGAAGGAAGTGAAGAAGGAAGTGAAGAAGGAAGTGAAGAAGGAAGTGAAGAAGGAAGTGAAGAAGGAAGTGAAGAAGGAAGTGAAGAAGGAAGTGAAGAAGGAAGTGAAGAAGGAAGTGAAGAAGGAAGTGAAGAAGGAAGTGAAGAAGGAAGTGAAGAAGGAAGTGAAGAAGGAAGTGAAGAAGGAAGTGAAGAAGGAAGTGAAGAAGGAAGTGAAGAAGGAAGTGAAGAAGGAAGTGAAGAAGGAAGTGAAGAAGGAAGTGAAGAAGGAAGTGAAGAAGGAAGTGAAGAAGGAAGTGAAGAAGGAAGTGAAGAAGGAAGTGAAGAAGGAAGTGAAGAAGGAAGTGAAGAAGGAAGTGAAGAAGGAAGTGAAGAAGGAAGTGAAGAAGGAAGTGAAGAAGGAAGTGAAGAAGGAAGTGAAGAAGGAAGTGAAGAAGGAAGTGAAGAAGGAAGTGAAGAAGGAAGTGAAGAAGGAAGTGAAGAAGGAAGTGAAGAAGGAAGTGAAGAAGGAAGTGAAGAAGGAAGTGAAGAAGGAAGTGAAGAAGGAAGTGAAGAAGGAAGTGAAGAAGGAAGTGAAGAAGGAAGTGAAGAAGGAAGTGAAGAAGGAAGTGAAGAAGGAAGTGAAGAAGGAAGTGAAGAAGGAAGTGAAGAAGGAAGTGAAGAAGGAAGTGAAGAAGGAAGTGAAGAAGGAAGTGAAGAAGGAAGTGAAGAAGGAAGTGAAGAAGGAAGTGAAGAAGGAAGTGAAGAAGGAAGTGAAGAAGGAAGTGAAGAAGGAAGTGAAGAAGGAAGTGAAGAAGGAAGTGAAGAAGGAAGTGAAGAAGGAAGTGAAGAAGGAAGTGAAGAAGGAAGTGAAGAAGGAAGTGAAGAAGGAAGTGAAGAAGGAAGTGAAGAAGGAAGTGAAGAAGGAAGTGAAGAAGGAAGTGAAGAAGGAAGTGAAGAAGGAAGTGAAGAAGGAAGTGAAGAAGGAAGTGAAGAAGGAAGTGAAGAAGGAAGTGAAGAAGGAAGTGAAGAAGGAAGTGAAGAAGGAAGTGAAGAAGGAAGTGAAGAAGGAAGTGAAGAAGGAAGTGAAGAAGGAAGTGAAGAAGGAAGTGAAGAAGGAAGTGAAGAAGGAAGTGAAGAAGGAAGTGAAGAAGGAAGTGAAGAAGGAAGTGAAGAAGGAAGTGAAGAAGGAAGTGAAGAAGGAAGTGAAGAAGGAAGTGAAGAAGGAAGTGAAGAAGGAAGTGAAGAAGGAAGTGAAGAAGGAAGTGAAGAAGGAAGTGAAGAAGGAAGTGAAGAAGGAAGTGAAGAAGGAAGTGAAGAAGGAAGTGAAGAAGGAAGTGAAGAAGGAAGTGAAGAAGGAAGTGAAGAAGGAAGTGAAGAAGGAAGTGAAGAAGGAAGTGAAGAAGGAAGTGAAGAAGGAAGTGAAGAAGGGTCGCTACACTTACTCTAGTCGGAACTCCGTTATAATTTCATATTCACAATTAGTATTCTTTCTTTGTCTGTAATTTTTTCTTATTTTTCTTTTATTTTATCACAGACAGAACACAAAAGATTCTAATTATAAGTAAATGATCTGCAACAAAATTTCCGATATGATCATATCAAAATGAACATCTAAATCCAAAAATTAAAATACTTTGGACGTCGAAAATTGCCTTAAAAAATTTGATGAAATGTGACAACACATGTATAATATATATTGTGTATAGTGTATAGCATATGTGTCCACTTTATCATGTTACAATAATTATTGTGCTTGCGAATATAATAATTTATATGATAAAATAATAGCCCTAGCTTCTCTTTTTATCTTCTCTTTACTCGGTTGAGCCACGGGTATGGTTTACTAGAGAACTTTTTATTATTATCCTAACTTTAGAATAAAATGTAAATGTCTAATTTTAATTTGTACACGTAATAAAATGTAAACATGTTAATCTCAATCGGACATCACGACTTAGCGCACTTGGTTATACCTAAATTTAGTTGACGAGTAATGCTAGGTTTTACCATCTAAATTTATATTCGTTGGTTGATGTAATAATTAAAATCAATAATATTTTTTAAAAAAAAAATATTTACGAGTAATTATTGGGTATTATTTTAAAAAATAAAATACCTATGATTTTTGAAAATAAAAGTTTTCTTTATTTCAAGATGGTAAATGCAATTGAAATATTTTTTAGGAAAAATAAAAATTGGATTTTTAGTTTTAAAGAGGAATATGCCAAGGAAATTAGGGTTTGGGCTACACGCCTATAAATTCATTTCTCCGGCCTCGGTAATCAACAAGTTCCTCTCCCCTACACTATCTTGCGTAGATCTGCGGTTAGTAGGTTTTTGTTTACAGCGATGGAGCAGACCTTCATTATGATCAAGCCTGATGGAGTCCAGAGAAATCTGGTAAAATCGTTTGTTCTCCTCCATCTTTTCTTTTTTGGATATGAGAAAGCTTTTATAGTTCTATGAGCTTGCTAGTTACAGCAGTGCTCGAAGATTGTTGATTACGTAAATGCTTCCCCTACGCTAATTTTTTTTTTTGGCTGGTAATGGGAATGGTAATTGTAAAATTTTGCTCAATGGACGAGTTTAGCCGAAAATAATTAGGAAATCTGATTGTCTGTAGGTCTAACTATAACTATTTATCTAGGGCTATAAGTTATTGTGAGCAAAGTTTGTCTCCGTGACCTTGATATTTAGGGAAATTGTTGATTTCATCAATGGTATTTCGGTAAGTTTAAACTAATCAATCCGCGTTCTGATTTCTTTTCTGTTCTATGGATTTTCTTAGAACTCGTAGGTATGAAAGTTATCGTGGTTTTTTCTGAACTATTATTTCGATCTTGGTAAGTAATACGTACCTTGTAAATGATGGTGAATCTGATCCCAATTTGTTTCAGGTTGGTACTATCATCAGCAGGTTTGAGAACAAGGGTTTCACTTTGAAAGGTATTTTCTGTCCTACTCATTGCGTGGTTTTTCTTTGGTTATGTTAAAAAAAAAATTTAATATGTATTCACACGATATCTACATGTTAGCAATTTTACTTCTCCAGTCTTGATCTTGATAAAAGTTTAATGACATACTGTATTAAAAATATGTAGTCTTATCTCTTCACATTTATTATTTCATCTAGGCCTGAAGTTCCTCAATGTGGATCAATCTTTTGCTGAAAAGCATTATGCGGACCTGTCTGCAAGGCCCTTCTTCCGTGGATTGGTCGATTACATTATTTCCGGCCCTGTTGTTGCAATGGTTTGGGAAGGAAAAGGTGTTGTGGCTACTGGCCGCAAAATAATCGGAGCCACTAATCCTTCTGAATCTGCTCCTGGAACCATTCGCGGTGACTATGCTGTTGAGATTGGCAGGTAACATGCTCTTTCCGTCTTCTTTTCATGTGCTTCTTATATTTTTCTGTGTAAATTTTTCATTCAATATGGACTATCCCTAAATTTTTCCGTTTTCAGTGAATTAGATTAGGAAAATGCATACTTTAATATTTTCAATTCTAGATAACCAAAAATGAAACTTAACAGCTACGCAAGCTTTTTAGTGTAAATGAGTCTTTTTCATTTCTTGTTCGTCTAATGCTTGCTATTATCACTTCACATCTCCGTTTCAATAAGATAGTGAGTTTTCATAACCTGAGCAAATAGTGATTTATTACTACCAATTAAAAGTGTAGGATTTTCTGTTGATATAAATATCATGGCTTACCACGCAGAAATGTAATTCATGGAAGTGATTCCGTCGAGAGTGCAAGGAAGGAAATCTGCCTTTGGTTCCCAGAAGGGACTGTCAACTGGCAGACAAGCCTTCATCAATGGATCTACGAGTAAAGAAAGTTTTGGTTGTGTGAGCCTCATCAATTACCACACTTTCGCCAGCTTCTTATGACTACTTTTCCATGTTGGTCACTCACTCCTTGAATATATGGAGTTGTTGAAGTTTTTATCTTAAATTACTATGACTTGCTCGAGTTGAATTATATTGAGATAATGCGTCAGTTGTAGAATGATGCTTGCTCTTTCTAATGGTGAATGTATTGTCTATTTAGTTCACAATGCCTGCAATTTATGCAATTATACTCAGACTACGTGCTTGCTTATCTCTGAATTACACATCTATTTTGAGACCGAATTAAAACAAGTCAATATTATTCGTATCATAAGCAATGAAACCGATGGCTATTTGCATCATAGAAAGCCATTAAAACAACTATTTCTTGAAAACTTTACTAGCGGTTGGGTGGTGCAAGAGATTATAAAATGCTCATCTTTTCAAACCTGAAAATGGTCACCACTCAAATCTTCTCAAGCTTTACAAACTATGAACGCAAAAACAATTTCATTTCTACGCAAGCAAATCATCTTTTTCAAACACCCTTTTCTTCTTTCTTTCAATCAGATGAAAAACTAAAGGGTGAGAAATCTCTATTGGGTAAGAAGTTGGTAAGACGGCAGGTCTTCCAGCTGGGTTACACCCTCTTGCAAAAGCTCTTTTTCCAGTTCCCGGCGAGTGGATTTCATGACCGTCTGAAAATTAACAATTATATGGCACATGATATAACACCATAAATCTAAGTAGCAGTCAGCTTACAAACACAATAAAGTTCGTCTTATGTGACAGTCTTCCATTTTTTAATTCCTTCTTAATTCTTATCGTTTTATTATCTTGAAATCAGAGGGCTGGCAATCTAGTATTCATGTCTAAAATGTAAAACATGGTAAAGTGCCAATTTGCACATCACTTATCCTATGCTGGGGAGACATACATTGAAATCCATGTAAGAGGCGCGCATGGCTAGCCATTGCTGATCCATTAGCTTGAAAGTGATGCAATAGAGAAGGTCAAAGGCTGATTCATTCTCTGTAAAGCAACGCAAGCAGTAAATGCTAAGTACCAGTTCATCAAAATGGAAAGTGCTCATCGTGTGATAGGGATCATCTAACTTTATTTTCCTTGCCAAGTAATTTCAAAATTATATTAACATTCACTAAGTGATGACAGCATCCTTCGCTATATATGCAAGTTTTAATAGCTGATTGCAAAGTAAATGAATAAAAGGCTAAAATGAACCCGACGCTCAAAATTACCCGAGAGAAACTTCAAAAATACTGCACCCACCAATGCTCGAGGTTTGACTACAATGTGAAAGCACACAATTAATTTGCTAAATACCAACAGTTCAAAGCTACTATGGTAAAAATAAACAAAACAACAAAGAGAAAGCTAATTTGCAAACAATGTCATTATAGGGTCTTCGTTGTGTCTGTACTTGGACAAATACTTTCTAATTTGGAGTGCTTTACCAAAATTTAATTGAAAAGTTTGAAATCAATTAAAGACAGTGATTAAAAAAAAATTTGGCATCTCACTCTGGGCAAGCATTGGTGCATGTCCGATTGTGAACTTAAAGTAAAAAAAGTCTACGAGTAAACAATAAAAGTCAGTTTGCAAACTCACTTAGACAAGTTGCTGTTGACTAGAATGAGCACATCGTGTCACTTATCAAGACGAGTAAATCTTTGGTCAAAATTTCTACTCTATTCTATAGCCCTTAAGCATACGAAGCTTGTCTGACAAAACTGAACAAAATGTAAAGAGCATGCTACAAACCTGCTTCAAGATCAAGCATCTGAATTAGCATGAATGTAATGTTTACGCCAGCCACAGCAAATGGGTATTCCCACACTGATCGATCTCCTTCCTGCTTTTGGAGAAGATCCTGGAAGGATCTCTGCAGAGTGGAGAGTGATTATTCTAGTCAACGTGAGTAATTGAAAAGTCAAGAAAAAGACTCATCGCCGACCTTAATCTGTTTAGAAGTTTATAAGGAGGAATACAGATGTCTAAACAAAGTCTAACAGGTCAAAAAGGCTAAAATAGATGAAAATTTATCCCTCAAATCAAACAAAGAGCATATACAGATTGACGTGCGTACCCTAGCACTAGAATACAGGTGGAATGATCATACATTTTAGATAAGATCGAAAAACACCTAAAGTTTAGAAATCCCTTTTCAAAGGCATCAACTTTTAAAGCAAATGAACTGTACATACAAACTAAGTGCAAGACTTCTAGGCTTCCAGCAAATATAGAATAATGATTCGAACTCAACGATGAAAATTCATGAGTACAGATGATTGCGTGGATGTAATTAATAAAATTAATTTTCAAAAAAAAAAAAATATAATAGTTTTTGTGTAGGGGATTCAATGGAAAACATGTAACAAGAAAACCGACAGAGCATAGTAATTAAAATGTAGAAATAACAATGAATACCGGAAAATTCCTCGCAAAGAACAACAAATTCTCCAATGATATAAAGCCACCGCCCCTTCCAAAAATATCAAATAGTTGACAGTTAATAACATTAGGATGAGTAAGAGTAAGTTGTATATGAAATTCTAGCAAACCTAAAGTCCGTTGATGGATCCTTCCCCTGCCAACCCATCTCTTTCCACTGTTCGGATATTAAACCACACAGCTCTTCCTCTGGAAAGGCAACATTCCATAGAGACCTCAAAGTTTCCTGGAGAAAAGGTAGTGAGGAAGGACCCTAATGCAAAGTTCACAATTTACTATTTAGCATTAACAACTTACTGACCAAAATATGACAATTTTAAACCACACAAATCATATTCATGCTTAAACTTCTTCCTTTATATATTCTAGTGTTTGACATAGTCCAAAAATTAAAGTTTGAGGAAAAAAAGGTTACCTGATGCTCTGGTATTGAACTGTCATATGCAACATCAATTCGACTTTGTAGTCTCTGCAAGCATTCCTCCTGGTGACACAAACACAGATGTGGATGATATTTTCTAAATCGACTACGTGATTGGTGAATAAACACCAAAGCAAATGAAAATCCTCTGTCCTTGAAAAAGACTATAAGTTCAATCTACAATCTCTGTTTAAAACTGAATATCTAAAAACCTTAAAAAAACAAATGATAAAGACCACAAACAAATCAGGCACTTTGATTTCAATGGATGTCAGGTGCTAGACCATAATACAGAAATTATGTAAGTGTCTTGGTGGCTGGAAAAAAAAACTGGCAGCTGGTCCCCATTCAACCAAACTCTATGTTACCTCAGCGAATGTTAGATCAAATGAAGGACGATCGTCACTCTCTCTTCCCTGTGCGCAAACACAAGAAAGACCTCGACCAAGCCAGGCTGCTGATCCTGCCACAACCTCAGCTGAACAAAGTAGAAGCAATAAGTAATGAATATATTTTAACTTCATATCTGACTCTGGGTGTCATGTGTAACTGTGTCATCTATCGAATATTATATTACTCAGTGAAATGTGAATGCCTATCGATTATAGAACTTACACGTCAAAGGATTAATACTGAATAACAACATTCTCTAGAATTACCAACAAAACAATTAACTTTGTCTTGTATGAGCAACATAAATTTGTATCAGTGAAATGTGCTTCTAGATAGGAATTTCTCCTCGGACTCGAAACAAAACTATAATTGCTATGCTCCTGTAATAAGAGATAACTACAAAAGAAAGGTATGTCCTAAAATATTTTGAAATATATGTCCACTTATTTCATTGAATGGCAAACAACATTGTCTAAGTTAGGAAATTGTAATAGAAAAAAATACTTTGAATACTCCGAACAAAATGCTTGGTGGAGATGAAGACTGAATAGAAGATTCAAAAAATAAAATTAAAAACGGGAAAACCTTGCAATACTAATAATAATATTGGGGCGAAAAATTTCTAATATTATATATCAGGGAATCAACTGAGGCTTTAGTTCACAAGCATCAACTTCTAGAATAATTACTGAAATTCAAAATAGATGTTGTTCTACTATTCTGTTTTCTACAATTATTCACCAGCAGAAAGGCATCCAAAAATCAACAAACGAGTAATAAATGGTAATCATATCGTTTCCTGTAAAAATATTAACCTTCCTTCTTTAACTAACTTGCAATTCGAATTAAACAAAACATAATATTCAGAGAATCTGAGTAAACGACAATAGTATCTGAGTAAACCCACCAATGCAACTTTGAATCTCAGTAAACATGAAGTCAGCGAGAACTCAGTTATATTCAGAGCTTTTCATAAATTACTCAACTTCAACTTGCAGATCCAGACTTCAAAAGGCAAAAAATAAATAAATGAATGAATTAGAGAAATTAAATAGTCGAGGAGGATTAAAAAATTAAATACACTGAGAATTTTGCACAGAGAGAATGGCACTAAGCAGACGAGGAATTTATAAAAGCAACCAGAAATTACCGGAAGTTGAATGGCAGGTGTTGCCTCGCTCCAGACCTTGAGAAATTCTCCTCACGGCAACAAATGACCCTCCTGTGTCATCCATATCTGCTTCCTCTTCGTACTTTGCTTTACATCATTAATACCTCCAAAATCACCGTCCTCAATAATTTTCAATCTCCAAATATGAAAACCCTCACCAGCTCGCTCAAGGATCTTGACGAGAAACAGAAGCACAAAGAAAACCAAACCTCGAGTGAAATCCGATATTCTTATCAAATTTTCGACCTATACTGACTCACATCCGTCTATTACATCAATGGAGCCAAGATACTCAATCAAAACAACGGATTAACAGAAATGCGGAAAACACCACGCCGAACTGTACCAAAAAAAAAAACCAGCAAGAAACAGGTCCCGAAACGCCCGCGGATTTCAAAACGGAGGAAACAAAGCTGAAATTGTAACTAAATCCAAATTAAGAAAGAAAAAAAAAACTGAACGAGAATCGTCAAACAAGGAATCTAAATGAGCTTGACGCGAGGAAAGAAGTAGATTCTTGAGAGAAGCTGAGATAAGAAACAACAGCAGCCAAAAAAATGTCCAAGATCAGAATGACGAAATGCGAAGGCCATAGGAGTTAGTTACAGAGCTCTCTCACTCTCCCTCTCTCTCTCTCTCTCTCTCTCTCTCATCTTTCCTCCTCTGGTGAAGCCTGGATTGGTATCTTAAAAAGCAAATTCGTTATGGCAAATTGGCAATGAATGGAGTCTTCCCTGTAAATATTATAAATATTTAATTTAATTTAGTAGATCATATTTTCCTTCAAATATTTTTTTTTTAATTTTAATTATCATTTTTTTATTGTTTTCTTGTTAGGAGAATGAGGAATACTTGCAAAAATATACGTATTAGACCAACTATTTTTTTAGATAAATCGAATTTACACCTTTAACCTACGAATAATTTAGATATTATTATCAATTACTTTCTTAACACGTGTATATCGCGTTTTCTATGTAATAAAATTTCAAACCTGATTGAAAATCGCCAGATTGAAGATCGATAAAATTACAAATTGGGTCAGAACTCACCGGAAACGTTAAAAAACATGTCAAAACACTTCCATAAGTGAAAAACATGATATGAACGTATTAAATTTGACGAATAAATTAACGATCAAATTACTGATAGTTGAACAGTGAACACAATATTGTTAGACTAATTTATCTTAATGTTACGTATAAACTGCCGATCAAAGTATAGAATTGAATTATGGTAATATTAAAAAAAAATTAAAATTGATTATATTTTTAAGGAATTGTTTGTAATTTACTAAAACACCCATAAAAAAACAAAAAAAAAAAAGATAAATGAAAACACAAAGAGAAAGGAACAAGTCAATGAGAAACAAATTTAATAATTTGAAGATTCCAGCTCAAGCATGTCCTACTATCTTCACTTTGGACATCATCTTTCAAAACGCAACCTCTTTCCCACACTTTACATATTTTAAAATGATTATTTATTTGGAAAAATAGTCTGAAACTGGAATAATAATGCAAGAAGAAAAAGAAAAAGTGGTGGAGAGCAAAAGGTAGTGGGCCAAAATGGAAACTAATGAGAGGAAAAACACCCAAATTCAATGAAAGGAGAAAACAGGTATTTAGTTTTCATTACTCCAAATGAATTGTTTGTCGACTCTTTAAGCCCAATTATTATTTTATTTTCTGAAATTAAAAAAAAAAAAAAAAAGTTCGGTGCCTAAAGTCTTAAAAAGTGTTAGCTTTAAGCGAAAAACAGATGTAGCAAAGCAGAGGAAAATTCCATGACAGAAAAGATTCTCAAAATCATACAATTTCCAGTCGGTATGAAGCACACAACTCGAATAAAAGGATTCCCTAATAATCAGAAACATCAGCATGAGCATGAAAAGCAGAGTTCTTCGTCTTATATAGGCTTGATCTTGAAGTGGAGTGAAATGAGTGAAAAAACAAAGCATTTCAGATCCTGCAACCACATTAATGCCACTAAGATACTGAAAACATGTAAAGAGTAAACAGAAAACAAGGCTGTAGAAGAACTTGACTAGGTTGCCACTAAAAAAGATATTATCCCTATATCAGAAGTCAAGTCAGCTAACTATGCACCATTTTTCGTTTCTCAATCACACAAAAACATTGCACCCTATGGCGTGCGGTAGCCAAGAGGGACTGTCGATGTGCACAAATTGGTTAAGATTGCAAGGTAGTGGATTGTGTGTGAGGAGATTGGGTCTAGCGAATAGATGGTTATAAGAAGGGAGAAGGGAGAGGCAGGGGGGCAATGAATATTTTTTCTACACCAAATATAATCTAGAGTAATTAATTTCTGAGTGAGTAACTCGTGATAGGATTTTGGATGTGAGGTTCACCAGATGTGGTGCTTACTTTTCCATTCTGTGTTGTTCTATTGGTGTTATTTCTATGGTGCATTAGTTGGACAACACAGTCCCCCCTTTCAAAGACATAATTTAGTTTTTTCCCTCTTATCTTATTTTGTTTCTGAAAGGGGAACAGGCATAGTGGAAAACGGTGTAGTAGACTCTAATCGGGCAACACTGAGGAGAGAATTGACAAAGAAGAATACACTATATTTAAAGAAATAATTGAAAAAGAAAGGCCACCAACGATAGACGGGATAGTAATCTTCCACATAGTGCAAAGTCGAAATTAACTAACCTGAACAAGATAGTAGAATATACGAAGTCCTTCGGGATCCTTGCTGCTCTGAACATCAACGAGGGATCCAATCTTTGAAGTAGTGAATGATATATGTTCATTACCCATCACAATCTCAAGCTCCTGTCGACCAACACGATCAGGTTCTGGCCAGTTGTTATCGTCTTCCTTCATGATCTGAAATGAAAGAATCAGGTAAAATACTAGAGACCAGTTAGAAAACAAGAGTCAGAATCTTTTAAGTAGTACAAATAAAGCAGAAAGCCTCACCTTGATGAGATACAGAGAGTAAGCAAGAGAG
Source organism: Begonia masoniana (assembly GCA_022432975.1). Lineage (NCBI taxonomy): Eukaryota > Viridiplantae > Streptophyta > Magnoliopsida > Cucurbitales > Begoniaceae > Begonia > Begonia masoniana. The sequence goes on from CM039503.1 coordinate 54,707,081, forward strand.
GAAAAAAACAAAACTATCAACGAATAATAGTGCTAGGGCCACTTGTATTTAAACTACATTAGTTTATACTTTTCGAACCATCTGCTAAGATTTAAATCAGAAAGAAATATACCATGAAGAACTCAAAAGAATCATTTCCATCTGAGATTCACAGAACAACCCCAGAAGACCTAAAAGTCACAAAGCCCAATTTTGGGGTAAAATGATTTTTCCCCAAACAACGCAGAAACATCACGTTGTTATTTTCGCGTCAAACTCGTCAAGCTACTATTTATGGTATCTCCATCTAAAAACAAAAGAAACCTACACGGCTACACTGTACGTTCCATACTAACGTCCGTACCTTACATTTCTCATCAGTAATCAAAAAACATCTTGCTTTTCCATTAGGAAAAAAATGGGGATGAACACCCTAACTGAATCCCCAAAACATCATACTCCCTCAAAAAATAAAGAAACTTGCTAATAAACCTTACATAAAACAAAAACCCTAGGCAGGGAAAAAGGAAAACAATGGCTGAGAGCGAAATTCAAACCTCACTTTCAGCAATAATGCGGCGACACTCGCGGAGAACAGCAGGAGTTAAGAAGACCTCCTTGCGAATCATAGTATCATTCTTGTAGTTGGAGTTGTTAGCATAGCGAAGCTTTCCATCAGGTTGAAACTCAAACTCCAAAAACTCATGGCCAAACTTCCCTTTGTGCCCTACATAATACCGCAAATAAAACTCACCGCTTTCCAAATCCTCCGCCGCCATTGAAGCACCAATCTCCCCCCTCTCTGTCACCCGCAGTTTCCCTCTTCCCTGTGCAACCAATCGCAGTCTTCGCTGAAACAATTTTCAGAGCTTGTAATTGTATATATTTGAAGGGAGAGTGATTTGATATAGGCCTTAATTTGGGCTTTTCTTAATGGGCTTTAATCAAATAGGCCCATATATATTAGGATCAAATTCCACTATCAAATCCACAAAATTAAAATTTTTTAAGGTAATTATCGATTTCAACCATATACTATGCACTGTATTTTAGTTAACTCTGTACTAAAACAACCGACACACCAAGTCTTGTACTTTGATTCTGTTACCAATTTTGACATTCTATCAACAATTTTGTTAAATCCTTTATTTAAAAAATTATCAAACGATATTGGATTCACTTGAAATTTTTACCAAATGTTCACTACTTAATGAGAACATAATCTGAAAATTTTCGTGATTTTTTAACATATGTACAATTTATTATAGTTTTATTTTAATAATTTATAAAACTATTATAATAAATTATACAATTTTTAAAAAATTACGAAATTTTTTCTATTATCTACCCATGATAGGGTGAACATGTTAAAAAAATTTCAAATATATCCAATATTGTTTGATAGTTTTTTTAAAATAAATTTTTAAAGTAAAGAAAAAACTGAGATTAATTTTAAAAAAATACCAAATATTGAATTTATTTGAAAAAAATTTCACATGTTCACCACATCATAGGTAGATAATAGAAAACTTTTCGTGGTTTTCTAAAACTTGTATGATTTATTATAATATTTTTATAAATTACTAAAATAAAATTACAATAAATCGTACATGTGTTAAAAAATTACGAAAATTTGTAAATTATCTTCTCATTAAGTAGTGAACATGTGGTAAAAATTCAAGTGAATCCAATATCGTTTGGTAATTTTTTAAACGAGAATTTAACGAAATTGTTGATGGAATGTTAAAACTGATAACAAAATCAAAGTACGTGGTTTGATTTGCTGGTGTTTTTAGTACATAGGACTAACTGAAATAAAGTGCATAGTACAAGGTTAAAATCGATAATTACCTAATTTTTTATTATTTGTGATTTAAAATGAGTTCTAAAAAACTCAAAATTACTTGTTAGAAAAAATCCAATTTCTAAAAATAAACGGCAATGAGACCATAGAATATGTATAAAAAAATCCAAAAAATAAGCCAATGAACGTGCATAAAAAATCAAATACTATAATTTATTAAAAAAGTAATGTGTGCGACAGTCCGTCATATAAATGTATGAAGGATCTTAGATTGTGAGGGATTTTATAACGACCCCTGTTCCCAGCAAGATATTGTCTGCTCTGGGGATTGGGTCGCAGCCCAATATCCTCCCCTCACGGCTTTGTTTGGCGAGAACACTTCCCGAAAGGTCACCCAATCTGGAATTGCTCTCGCCGAAGCATTCTTAACTTCGGAGTTCTTATGGGATCTGTTGCCAATTGTGCTCCAAAACGCGTCTTGCTATATTGGAGGGTCTCTTTACATATGTTTCATTTTCACATACTTCCCCAAGCGATGTGGTATTGTGACGACCCCACTTTCAACGACCGAATCCTCCGGCCCAACCCTCTGGGATCCGCAGAGTTTTTCGTTGAACCCTCCGGCCCAACCCTCTGGGATCCGCGGAGTTTTAACCCATACTCCGGCCTCAACCGGGCACATACGTCCTCTGAAGATCCGCGGAGCATGGGTGGTTCCACCACATACGTGTCAAGTCGGGTCATCACAATCACCCACCCTTGGGGGCCCAACGTCCTCGTTGGCCACATTTCCAGTTGAGCACAGGCTCTGATATCATTTGTAACGATCCATGTTCCCAGCAAGATATTGTCCGCTCTGGGGATTGGGCCGCAGCCCAATATCCTCCCCTCACGGCTTTGTTTGGCGAGAACATTTCCCGAAAGGTCACCCAACCTGGAATTGCTCTCGCCGAAGCACTCTTAACTTCGGAGTTCTTATGGGATCCGTTGCCAATTGTGCTCCAAAACGCGTTTTGCTATATTGGAGGGTCTCTTTACATATGTTTCATTTTCACATACTTCTCCAAGCGATGTGGTATTGTGACGACCCCACTTTCAACGACCGAATCCTCCGGCCCAACCCTCTGGGATCCGCAGAGTTTTTACCCATACTCCGGCCCCAACCGGGCACATACGTCCTCTGAGGATCCGCGGAGCATGTGTGGTTCCACCACATACGTGTCAAGTCGGGTCATCACAATCACCCCCCCTTGGGGGCCCAACGTCCTCGTTGGCCACATTTCCGGTTGAGCACAGGCTCTGATACCATTTGTAACGACCCATGTTCCCAGCAAAATATTGTCCGCTCTGGGGATTGGGCCGCAGCCCAATATCCTCCCCTCACGGCTTTGTTTGGCGAGAACATTTCCCACCAAAACAAAAAGGTCACCCAACCTGGAATTGCTCTCGCCGAAGCACTCTTAACTTCGGAGTTCTTATGGGATCTGTTGCCAATTGTGCTCCAAAACGCGTTTTGCTATATTGGAGGGTCTCTTTACATATGTTTCATTTTCACATACTTCCCCAAGCGATGTGGTATTGTGACGACCCCACTTTCAACGACCGAATCCTCCGGCCCAACCCTCTGGGATCCGCAGAGTTTTTACCCATACTCCGGCCCAACCCTCTGGGATCCGCAGAGTTTTTACCCATACTCCGGCCCAACCCTCTGGGATCCGCAGAGTTTTTCGTTGAACCCTCCGGCCCAACCCTCTGGGATCCGCAGAGTTTTTACCCATACTCCGGCCCCAACCGGGCACATACGTCCTCTGAGGATCCGCGGAGCATGGGTGGTTCCACCACATACGTGTCAAGTCGGGTCATCACAATCACCCACCCTTGGGGCCCAACGTCCTCGTTGGCCACATTTCCGGTTGTGGGGATTGGGCCGCAGCCCAATATCCTCCCCTCACGGCTTTGTTTGGCGAGAACATTTCCCGAAAGGTCACCCAACCTGGAATTGCTCTCGCCGAAGCACTCTTAACTTCGGAGTTCTTATGGGATCCGTTGCCAATTGTGCTCCAAAACGCGTTTTGCTATATTGAGAGGGTCTCTTTACATATGTTTCATTTTCACATACTTCTCCAAGCGATGTGGTATTGTGACGACCCCACTTTCAACGACCGAATCCTCCGGCCCAACCCTCTGGGATCCGCAGAGTTTTTACCCATACTCCGGCCCCAACCGGGCACATACGTCCTCTGAGGATCCGCAGAGCATGTGTGGTTCCACCACATACGTGTCAAGTCGGGTCATCACAGATTCGGTTCATACTACTTGAGGTGCATGAATCTTACATCACTTAAGAGAGTGTAAAATGCATAATTTATAAGTGGAGTTCTCATTTTTACCTAGTATAATGCATTCTTGGTGTGATAACACGTGGTGCCGTTGAGCTGAAGTCACGTGACGGGGCCTGATCCGGGTGAGCCAAAGGGACCGCACGGCCTGTTCCGAGTGAGTCAGAGGGTCGTTACAGTAATCTCACATCGCTTGGGGCGGTATATGGAAATGTAGTATATGTAAAGAAACTCTCTCAAGAAGGTAAAACGTGTTTTAGAATATAATTGGTAACGGATCCCATAAAAACTCCGAAGTTAAAAGTGTTTCGGCGAGAGCAGTATCAGGTTGGGTGATCGACTGATAAGTCATCGGCAAACAAAGCCGTGAGGGAAGAATATTGGGCTACGGCTCAATCCCCAGAGCGGACAATATCTTATTGGGAAAAGAAATCGTTACACTAGGTAAACTCCAAGAGTAAACTTGTGCAGTTCTTAGTCCAAAGCGGACAACATTATACTGAAAAAAGTCAAAGTATAACTCTTAAATGATAATGATAGAGAATTATTTGTAGGTGACATTAATTTGGATTAATATCGTCGAATAATTGACTCTATCTAGTTATTCAGGCATATTAAGATCATTCAAGTCAATGAAATTAGTCGGCTCAAATATTAAGTGTTAGGTCAACTCAGCTTGGCCAATGTCATTGTTTTGCCAATTGGGTCCAAAGTTAGCTCAACTAGATGGGTTCGTTTGATTGACTCATTTGAGAATCGAACCAATAAAATTGGTTCGACCTCTTGTAAAAAACCAAGCCGAACTCACCGGTTTGATTTTGTTCCACTGGATTCGTTCGGTTTCAACGACGGTTCCAGTCGTTACTATCATGGAAGTGATGAAGAGAGAGATTAAGCAAACGAATCGAAGAATTATAATGAACCATAACGGCGATAAGAATAATGGCTGCAGCAGAGATTGCATTTCCTCCTTCCGAAAGTCTCCTCCATTTAAGACGGAGAAGAGAGAATGTGGGTTGTTTTCAGAAACCTTGCTATAATTAAAGAGAGTTCTTGTTTCGTTTGCATTTCTTTCGAACTGTCCGAAAATAGAATCAGAAGTCTAGAAATTTGGGCGAAAATGGTGGGATCGATCGGTTATGGAAGATAAAACGTTCTGCTTTCTGCTACAAACTGCCGCTTTTTTTTTTTTTTTTTTTTTTTCTGGGTACCAGAAAAGTAAGAAAACTACCTTCTTCTCCATGATTGATTTTTCATAATCTCAATAATCGTTGTTCTCGTTTGATTTTGTGCATTGGATCCCACCTTTTTTCCAGGTTCTATGCATCCATTATTCACCATTGTTTCATCCCCATTTGCCAAAAAGGTTCATTTTCTTATTTTCTGAATTTGATTTCTCGGTACTCATGTTTTCTACCATTCTGTTTGCGTTATAATTGATTAGTTTTGAAAATCTGATTCATTCTTCCTGTGAGCAGCTTTAATTTAAAAGATATCGTAACTCTTCATCTGTTCCGACATGATTTGAGCTGTTACATCTGTGATTGGATTATGGTATGGAATTCTGGCTGAGGAATACTAACGACATAGCATGGTTGAACACATCACCAACAACAATGCTCCAATGCCCCATGCTCATCTCCATGTTGAGGTCCGAATCTATTTTTTCCTTATTGATTTGGCTATACATAATCTGATAATGTGTTTCATGTCCTCTTTCGTCAATTCATTTATCCGTTGACGGAAAATATGGGAATTCAGATGGGATCATTAGACGAACGATCTAATTTTTACTTCGAAGATGAGAGCCTTATCAGTCCTGCATCAGTAGCTGCAAAGAAACATTCTTTTCAAGAGTCTTTACGCATATCTTCATCTACTAGTAATAGGAAGACTTGGTTTTCTCAAGACATGGGGTGTAGGGTGATTGATAGTATCAAAATCGTCGTCTTTTCCACAAAAATCAACGTCCTCATGCCATTTGGGCCTCTGGCAATCTTGGTTTATAACCTATCTGGCCATCATGTGAGTAAAATATTTCTGCATTAGTATTTTTCTGGGGTTTTAAATGATTCAAGCCTGTTTTATAATTACCAGAGTTCATTTCAGGGATGGGTCTTTCTCTTAAGCTTATTAGGGATTATACCTCTGGCTGAGAGATTGGGTTATGCAACTGAGTAAGGCTTCTTCATCATATTATTTTATAATTTGTTATCGTTTGGTTCATGAACTTTTACTTCTTTTCCTCACCGCGAGTTTACAGAATCTATACGCTTCAAATACATCATTTATTAATAAGATTCATAGCTTTGAAGAGATGATTAGATTTATACACATAATAAAGGACTATTTCTGTGTCTGAAGAAAGGAAAAACTTAATAAGCAGCTTGAAATGCAACAAGATATGCATAACAATCATATGTAGAACTTCTAGTAGTATCATGAACTTGCCTAATCCAAGTTTTTCTTTGTTCAATGAAGGCAGCTGGCTTGCTACACTGGACCCACAGGTACCTTAGTTTGCTGCTGTAATTTGTGGTCTTCAAATATTTTGCCTCTTTAAGGTTTTTATGAATTTTTGCCTCTTGATTCACAGTTGGAGGTCTTCTCAATGCTACTTTTGGAAATGCAACGGAATTGATAATATCCATTTACGCATTGAGGAAGGGGATGATACGTGTCGTTCAACAGTCATTACTCGGCTCGATTTTGTCAAACATGTTATTAGTGCTTGGATGTGCATTCTTTGCTGGTGGTCTCGTGTGTTCTGCTCGAGAACAGTTTTTCACTAAGGTTTGTTTTTTTTCCCTCCCTATTTCCCATTTAATCTTTTGTGTTATGAATTCTGAGAATCAATTCACCGAAAATTCGACTCTTGTGTTCTTGTTTTCAGTCTTCTGCTACTGTGAACTCTGGATTACTGCTAATGGCGGTCATGGGTCTTCTATTTCCAGCAGTCCTTCACTCCACACATACTGAATTGCATTTTGGAAAGTCTGAATTGGCTCTTTCGAGATTCAGTAGCTGTATTATGCTGGTGGCATATGCTGCATATCTTTTTTTTCAGTTGAGAAGTGATCACAATCATTACATCTCAGTTGACGAGGTTGGTTTTCCTTTCAATCTTTGTTGGTAGATAAAGAGGAAAGAGATGAAAATAAAATTATTTATAATGCAAATTTTATATTATTTGAGTTGGTTGATGGAAAAAGCTTTTTCCATCGAGATGATCGTTATTATGAAAAACGACATGAAATCAGGCTGAAGTTCAGGCTGAAGAGAGTCCAGATGATGATGAGGTACCTGAGATCTCTAAATGGGAGTCAATAATTTGGTTGACTATTTTGACATCATGTATTTCAGTCCTCTCAGAATATCTAGTAAATGCCATAGAGGTAAATAACTACAGTTTATTCATTTATTGAGCTAATTTCTTTCTTTGGCAGACTTTTTTTTTTCTTGGGTAGTTCTTTATTTTGTTCATCAAAATATTGATTTCTAATGTACTGATTTTACAGCAGATGCCAACTGATTTGTACTAAGTTGATTGGTTTTTTGATTGATGTTTGAAGGGAGCATCAGTGGCAATGAAAATACCAGTAGCATTCATTAGTGTGATTCTGCTCCCGATTGTCGGTAATGCTGCCGAGCATGCAGGTGCTGTAATGTTTGCCATGAAAGACAAGCTTGTAAGAAATTTTCCGGTGAACTATGCGATGACGTAGTAAAGGAATTACGATGATTATTATTTCTCATTTCTTGCATGTCTTTTGTAGGACATATCTTTGGGAGTTGCCATTGGATCATCAACTCAGATATCTATGTTTGGGGTGAGTGATTTAGCTCCTGATTTTTAATATTATAAACTAGTTTCCGTGATCTTTCTCGATATACTTCCATTTTTCCCATTTCTGCACACTGAATTGGAGTGAGTTTTGTCATGATCTTTCTATAATCTTCACGTAAAACTACAATCTTGAGTTTGAAACTTTTCATTTAGTTGTTTTCTATTTCGGTTTCTGCAGATTCCGTTTTGTGTTGTTGTTGGATGGGTCATGGGACGTCCGATGGACTTAAATTTTCAACTTTTCGAGACAGCCACGCTTCTCATGACTGTCATAGTTGTAGCCTTTATGCTTCAGGTGTGTCACTCTGAGATCTATAATTTTGATCTTAAATTGGAACTCGTACGATTTCATCTGTCGATTCTTAGCCCAAGTTTGATACCGAGTTTTCAGGATGGAACTTCTAATTACTTCAAAGGGCTAATGCTTATTCTTTGCTACCTCGTTGTAGCAGCAAGTTTTTTTGTACATAGAGATCCTTCTTCAGTTGGTTAGTTTTCTCTTCATAACTTTTCCACCCATTAAACTTTGAGATGATATTGACTTGCACCCGTTTAACTGCGATTTGCAGCCGATAAGACTCCAAAGTCAGGTCCTTAGATGCTGTCGAGCTACGTCAAACGGATTTATAAATCATAAATCCGAGTCAACCGAAGCTTAATGTTAACTCTTGTTATTTTGTGCAGTTTCCTGATCAGTCTTCCATTCTTAGATTACACATGGATCAAAGCTAAAAATGTGATTACATTGCTCATTATATATGATTAGCTAACATCTCATATTAAGAAGCCAAGCCATGAAATTTGACTGAAAATACATTTCTGTGATGTGATATTCATTTATAATTGATCATTATTAGTATTCGATGAACGAATAAAACGATTAAGTCCGCTGCTAGAAATATCTTGACGGTTGTTCGATTCGAGTTGGCAGCCACAATGGGGTTTGAATGTGCATGATCTTAGTTAGAAAGCTGTTCTAAGTTGTATTTTTCAATATAATTTTAGTAATTTTTCTACAGAATTGTTTTTTTTTTTAAGAAATATAAAACAATTGAACTTAAAATGCGAGGAAAGTAACTATTTAAGGTTCACATGTTATAATTATATCATAATCAATAGGTGAAAAACAATGTTACATTGACATGAATGATCTGTTAATTATCATAATACTTCTACCGATAAGTGAATGACACGTAATAATCACGTCATAATGTAAGATTAGAATACAAAAATAGAGTGTCAAGATAGCATTACTCAAGTGGCGGATATTAAAATCAAATATGATCTCGAGAAATCAACTTCTACAAAGTGGGGGCCTGGCCAAGGGTGTTGTTTGCACCTGAAATGCAAATCTCATGCCAAGCATATATGCATTTCCACATCATTATGGCGATGACAATCATAAAGTATAGGAAATTTATGCTATCCAAATACCAAATGTCTCAATTTCCTCCTACACCTAAGAGCTGGCAAGTCACTTAATAGTGTGTATCAAGAGGCCAAGAGACTAATCCAAATTTCCACCTTATATTCAAACGTGACAAAGCCAAACAGAACATGTGTAAACAAATTTCAACTTTCTAAAACAAAATGATTCAAACGAGGAAAACAGAGAAAAAGTTCTATTTTTAAGGAGGGAGAGAACTGATGGTAAGATGAAAAGTTAATTTTGTAAACCCTAACCTCTGAAAATATAACAGGCCTTAACTCTGGTCCTCCGATAGCTATTATATGTTGCCACACAAAATTAACTGAGGCAGCTAATAAAATGTCCGTGATATTATCCTCAGGCCTTCTTCTCCAACGAATTGATGAAGAATTGCAGCGACTATTAGTCTATCTTTACCGATGAGAACAGATAATGAACAAAGTAGAAGGACATGAGTAAACCAATGGTGCCCGTAGATAACATGATAGCAATTGCCATGATCAATGAATATCCCATGTATAGAAATGCCGAGATGGGCCCGCTCAAACTCTGCAGGTCAAAGACCAAATAGTGGATCGAATAAAGAAAAACGTAAAGGCCAACCGATCCTGAAGCGAAGAAAGCCTTCCACCACCACCTCCAATCCTCTACACAGAGAAGCATGTAGGTGAGGACAACAGACACTTCAGCACATACGATAACGAGCATTAAAAGAACTATGAGTAGGAATCCAAAGACATAATAAAACCTCCCGAGCCAGATGCTAGAAAGGATAAAAAAAAGTTCAATGAAAAGAGTTCCAAATGGAAGGGTCCCTGCTCCAAGAACAAGTAGCCAGGATGGATACTTGCGTTCTGGTATTTCCCTAGGAATCTGGTTGGTTCGCACAGGATATTGAATCGCCTGGGATCGTGTGCCAACGAAACCCCCCAACAGGGTGAGAGGCACTGAAATGCAAAACCAGAGGGCCAAAATTATAAAGTACAATGAGATAGGAATGGCACCAGTGCTGTTGCTCCCCCAGAGAATAAAATTCAGTGCTGTAAGAATAATAAAGACAATCCCAGGGAAAAAGGAAGCAGCCAACCAGGAAATTGATCTCCAGCCTTCAGAAGTTCCCTTTATGGTTCTCCACATTTGCACGCTGACATAACCAGCAATAATTCCAAGGAACAGATAAAGAATAATCATCCCTGTCAGAAGCATTCCCCGTGAAGCAGGTGACATGAAACCAAGTGCTGCAAAGACAATAGTGACTACTGCCATTCCCGTAATTTGAACCCCATCCCCAACCACCACGCAAAGAAGCTTGGAGCATTCTGGTTCCCTAAAAACATCTCCAACTACCAATTTCCACCCAGAGAGCTCCTCATTCATCTGTGCTTGAGCCTCTTTGTCTAATTCCTCGTACCTTGTCAAATCCCTTCTAACAGTCCTCAAAAATATGACAAAAACTATGCCAGCCAAGAAAAAGATCACCATTAAAGAATTTAGTATTGAGAACCAATGTACTCGAGAACCTTCCATTTTCAAATAAGCATCCCATCTTGATGGCCATTTTATATCACTTTTCACAAATTCAACCTCATAGGTGAAAGATACTCGCTCGTTTTGTTTTATCATTTGTGACTGGTCAAGCTCCTGGGGACATTTTACTGATGTGATATTGTCATGCATCATCAATTTACTCATCGCTTCAGGGTCGTGCTTAATGCTACAAGGAGAAACCTCAAATCCAACTATCTCAAAACCAGATGTCTTTTTCTGATCCACTTCGGATACTACTACACCCAAACCTTCTTCTCCAGTCCCGATTATCTCGATGCCCCGCCCTTCATACTCATGAACCCGTACCGTGAATTTTAGATGATTAAGAATGTAGTCATCATTACCATTAATAGGTGAGGTAAAGCCAATTGGAAATCCAGTCCACTGTATTTGTATCCCATTTTGATTAGCAAAACGCATGGCGGGCAAGTTGTCAAGAATCATGTTAACTTGATAGAGATCTCGAGTTCTCTGTTTCAATAGCTTCACTTCTTCATCACTCAAAGGATCAGTGGTGCATAGGTAAACAGTCTCATTCATATTCATTCGAAATCGGTAAGGGGAGTTGTCAATTTGATCCCCCATAAGAAGCTCTCCAAGATTCTCAGCACTTTTCTTTACACCTTCCTTTGGCTTGCAGTAGGGAAGAGTGTAGTAGCCATAGGGAAGCTCAGTTTCAATTGAAGTCAAGGAATTGACCTTGGCAAATATCGAAACCCCCGGTGAATAAGTTTGCATGTAGCTCCCAGGAAGATAAAAAGCGTTGCATGAGTGGGAAAACACAAGTATGACAAGTAAAGCCCCATAGTATAAAGGCATCCTCAGAGTTGAGGAGACCATCGGAAACTGGTGTAAAAGACAGCACAGAAGGCAGACATTAATCGAGCAGCTTCAAACAAGTTCTCAAATCCATTAAATATTTGACAATAAAGCACAAAATAACATAAAAGATGTAAAATTACAAGTGGATCATACTAGTAACTGCAACTACTCCACAGGGGACAATATAATTAACGAAAATTATAACAATGAAGATACAATCCATTCATTTTTTTTATTCGAAAGAAAAACATGAAGATACGTCCATAGCAGTTATCTTAATCAGATCTGGGGTTTAATATGAAAAACTGAAAACTCAAGCAGATCCGGATTCCCAATCAAAAAAGTTTAAGAAGCTAGATGATCTGAGAAATGAAAACGACGATAAAAACAACAGATTGAACGCAAAAATGATATAGATGCGAAGAAAATTAATCTGAAATCAACATCCACAACCACAATTGTCCAAAGAAAATACAAAACGATAAAACCGACACGCTAATTCTGCAAGATTGGAAGAATTACAAAGAAATTTTCAAGATTATGAACTCACACCAGGAAGGAAGGAGCGAATACAAAAGAACCGCGACGGAGAGAGAGTGAGAGAGTGGAATTTGTTGGAGTAAGCAACGACTGAAAGGAAGACGCGATTCAATAAAACGACTAGAACGATGGCTGTTACGACATGACGGTAAATTTTTTAGTCTGTGCACAATAACGCCGTGAGTTTCTGTTTCTGAAAGAAACGACGTGACGATATTACTATGATTATGGTTGCAACCAATCTTTTTGTACTATATTATGTTCAATAAGTCAAAACAAATTATTTTTAATCATTTTAAAACAATTTTTTATATATTTTTTAAAGAATAGTTTATCTAAATTGTGTTAAGAACGAGTTTAGCGTAGTTGTAGCTTTTTCGATAATCATCGCTGTAGAAACTGAAACATTTACATTTTTTGTCGCACAATTTAAGACGAAAAAATTGATATTTCGACTACCAAACTAATGTAAAGTAACAAAGTGATTAATTAAACTTCAGATAATCATAGCTTTCACTACTGATATCAGAATCACTATTGTAATACGTACAAATGTAACTATCTCAGAAACCCACAACTTATATAAGGTCAACCTCTAATCGACCACTTTTGGGCCCAAAAATAATCGTTTTGTACCTCAATTTTACGGTTGAAGTTTGTTGAATATCCCACATTGGAAAATTGAAAGAGAAAGGTCCTGTATAAATATTGAGGGGACTCCCTCAATCTTTGAGCTAGCTTTTAGAATGAGTTATACCCCTTGGATTCTATCATGGTATTAGAGCCAATACGATGTGAGGACCCCACACGCACTAATACGCTAGACGTGAAAGAAAAACTTACCACGCTAGACGTGTGGGCGGATGTTGAATATCCCATTCTATCAAAGTTTAGCGTTTAGCTTTGTATGCGTGTGTATGTGTGGCAATCGACGTATGTAGACGACTTGGAAAGATTAATTAATTTTAGCACGGGTTATTTATATACATAGGTATTTTTAAAAATTATTTCTTTTAGGGTGGGCTCGATTTAGTTTCAAAACCAGTTTGGCCAGGATTCGGTAGGATTCCATTCACTAGTAAACCATGAACAGCCTTGCTAAAGGATACAGAATTCAATGACGACTAAAAAGTAGAAACGCGTTGGAGCCCACTTTGGAATTTGCTGGTTTTAGATGGCAATGAAAGCCACTGCTCAAGAAATTTGAGAGAGAAGAAAAAGGACAAAAAGTAAACGCGCAAAAGGGAAATAAGCTGTCTGGATCCTCACTCCACCTTAAGGCTTAAATCCAGAGTTAACTCCAAATTCCAATGCCCACCATTTTAAATTTTGGCCATTCATGCGGTGGTAACATGCCGGTTGCTGAGAGAGCCAGCAATGACCTGTTAGGGACTGAACTGCAAAGAATTCATGAAAATGGTGTTTTGACACTCTAACCTTACTCGTCGGTTCGCTGAGATCTGTTCTTCTGACCCATAACAGAGAAGAGATGATTATGGAGAAGGAGAAGAAACCATCTTCAGTATCAGATGTAGGAGCATGGGGGATGAACATTATCAGCTCAGTGGGTATAATCATGGCCAACAAGCAGCTTATGTCGCAGAACGGCTTTGCTTTCTCCTTCGGTCTGTTTCTTCATTGTTTATCTTCTGAAATTTCTGTCGGCAATTTATCAGTTCACCGTACTGTCAGATAAAAGTAGGTTTTCCGTTCTACAGTTGTTTTCTCAGTTGTGAATGATTATTCTGCTCTCTTTTTCAGCCACTACATTGACTGGATTCCACTTTTCTGTTACGGCGTTGGTCGGATTGATCTCGAACGCAGCCGGGTTTTCGGAATCAAAGCATGTCCCCTTCTGGGAGCTTCTATGGTTTTCAATTGTTGCCAATACTTCAATCTCAGGGATGAACTTTAGCCTTATGCTAAACTCTGTTGGATTTTATCAGGTAATTTTGTCTACCCTGCCTTTCTTTCCAAGTGAATGTATTGGATTGACTGTTCTCTAATCGCCATTGTTGTGCTGTAGATATCCAAATTGAGCATGATCCCTGTTGTCTGTGTGATGGAATGGATTCTTCATGGAAAGCAATATTCAAGAGAAGTGAAAATGGCGGTTGCAGTGGTGGTTGCCGGTGTAGGTGTTTGCACCGTGACTGATGTAAAAGTAAATGCCAAGGGATTTCTTTGTGCTTCATTGGCCGTATTATCTACATCGCTGCAACAAATTGTAAGCCCTAAAAGAACCTCGAAGAAATTCTGAAAAAGTAAATCTTAATTCTGAAATTGACCTCTGTTTACAGTCAATCGGTTCATTGCAGAAGAAATACTCAATAGGCTCTTTTGAATTGCTCAGTAAAACAGCTCCGATTCAAGCAATATTGCTTCTAATAGTCGGCCCCTTCGTCGATTACTTCCTCACAGGCAAACTCATTTCAGAATACAAATACTCCTCCGGTGCATGTGTAAGAATATTTCATCCTTTCCTTTCTAATTTTGTTTCCTCTTTTTATTATCAAAATCTGACAGAAGAATAACAAAAACTTGTGCAGATTTTCATAATAATCTCATGCTCCTTAGCGGTCTTCTGCAACATCAGTCAGTACCTCTGCATTGGACGATTCTCCGCTGTGTCGTTTCAGGTTCTAGGGCATATGAAAACTGTGTTCATCTTGATATTGGGATGGCTGCTCTTCGATTCAGATCTAACGCTGAAAAACATACTCGGAATGGCGATTACTCTGGTCGGCCTGGTGGTGTACAGCTGGGCAGTTGAAGCGGAGAAGGAAGCGAAATCGAAGATCGTAGTGCAAAGTAAGGAGGATTTTTCAGAAGAAGTTCTGAAACTTATTAAGCCGATAAAAGACGAAAGCAGAGAGAAAGGAGTGGAAAACAGAGGGGAGCCATGAAAGCTTCAAATCTCAAGGCGAATGCAGGGCCGCGACGGAGCGATTTCCGTCCACATCATTGATGGATTCTTCGTAATTTTTGCTTTTCTTTTGATTGGGGGAGACGGAAACTGGAAGGCAATGGCAAATGGCCGGAATCGGAAAGTGTCGGCGATTAATAGGAAAAAGGAAATTAATTAATAAATTTATTTACTTTTTTATATTTATTATTTTCTTTTGATAAATTATCAATTGTAACCGTGTACTGTACACGTTTTTTCAATTCGGCCCCTGTACTAAAAAAACTGGCGAACCAAACCCTGTACTTTGATTCTGTTATCAGTTTTGACCTTCTATCAACAATTTCATTAAACCCTCATTGAACAAACTAACAAACGATCTTGTATTCAGTTGAAATTTTTACCACATGTTCACTACTTAATGAGAAGATAATCTGAAAATTTTAGTGATATTTTAACACATGTACGATTTATTGGAATTTTATTTTAGTATTTTATAAAAATATTATAATACATCATACAAATTTTAGAAAATCACGAAACTTTTTCTATTATCTACCCATGATAAGTTGAACATGTTGAAAAGTTTTCAAATAAATCAAATATTGTTTGATATTTTTTTAAAAATTAATTTATAAGTAAAGAAGAAACTGAGATTAATTTAAAAAAATACCAAAAGATATTAGATTTATTTGAAACTTTTTCTAGATGTTCACCATATTATGGGTAGATAATAAAAAGATTTGCGTAATTTGTTAAAACTTATATGATTTATTATAATATTTTTAAAAAATACTAAAATAAAATTACAATAAATCGTAGATGTGTTAAAAAATCACGAAAATTTTCAGATTATCTTCTCATTAAGTAATGAACATATGGTAAAACTTTCAACAGAATCTACGATCGTTTGGTAGTTTTTTCAATGAGGGTTTAATGAAATTGTTGATAGAATGTCAGAACTGATAACAGAATCAAAGTACAGGGTTCGGTTTGCCGGTTTTTTTAGTACAGGGGCCGAATTGAAAAAACGTGTATAGTACAGGATTCAAATCGATAATTTTCCTTTTCTTTTTTATTTAAAACAAAATATAAGTTTGAATAAAGTGATTGATTTATCGTTGTCGTTATTTTCTTTAATATACTGTATCATAAATTTTAGATGGGTATCTCGTGTTTTTTATACATCTAAATATGAACTTCCGAGCATTAGTAATTAAGTCTCTGTCTTTAAGGTTGTCGTTAAAAGAATCATATTTTTGTCACGTGATCTTTTTTGTTGGCTGATTACAAGAGAGAACAATAAGTTATTCGTGAAATCATCTTTTGAAATTTGGTATTGTAGTCAAAATCGCCTCGGTATTGTAGTCAAAATCGTCTCCTGATTTGAATTTTTCAACTTATTTCTCTCTAAAAATTGATGTAATCATTCTTCTCTCTAGTAATCATCCAACAACAAAAATTATGTGACAAAAATGTGATTTCTTTGAAGACAACTCTGACAACGATAACTTAATTACTAACACCCTTAAATTTAAAAGTTATTTGTTAAAATATAAGCATCTATATGCTCTTTATATCTATGTTTAAGAACTAATATATATTTTACCTTGAATATAATTAGCTAAAACAATTGATGAAGGAACGACACTTTTATCAATGAGAAGAATGTCTAATATCGAACTGAAGTTGTGGTTATCATGTTCCTTTATTGGTCATTGTAGGAGATTCAATGCCCCTACATTTAGAGATAACAAACGAACCGGCTAAGTTGAGCTTGAAAAAATCTAGTTCACCGATCCTATTGAATTAAACGAACCGAGCCTATTACAGTTTTGAATATGTCAAGCGGGCTACATTTGTCATCTCTACCTACATTTCATAGGAAGATCTACTCCTTTTTGTAAGCATTCAATATAATTTAACAATTATACGATGAACTTATGTATTTAATAATACAAACTTTAAATGTATAGATACTTCATTGCCACTTTAAATTTCATTAAGTGGTCAAATAAAGACAAAATTTAAATATTTAATTAAAGTATGAGATTTCATACGTAGATATTGAATGTTATACTTAGTTTGATGATGGATCGAACTTAAACTTGACACAGTTTATAAATGAATAATGTTACATTAATACTCTAACTTTATAGTCTAACTCCACACTCTGACATTGTGATTACGCGTCACTCACTCATTTATTTATTTAATATATTATTTTTGTAAGTTCTAGGCGAAATTTATGATTCACAGATTAACAGATCTTTAACGACGATAACAGAAAAGAAATAAATGCATAAAAGTAAAGAGACATCCAGATTTATGTGGTTCAGTTGTCAATAATGACAACCTACATCCACGGCAGCTCGATGCGAGCTCGAAATACACTATCAACCTCAAATGTACAGGATCTGGCCTCAGATCTCTTGGATCTGAGAATACAACGTCAAGAACTCTCAAAAAATACATAATCGCATCACTCGTTCCTAAATCAGGAAAGGAGATAGACCAGATCTAAACCCCTGATGATCAAGATGATCACCACGCACAGCAATCGATCAAACTCTCAGAGATCTTGACATCGGCAGAGAAGAAATCGCCAAGAAAAAGAAGAAGAAAACCCTCGGGAAGAATAACTGCTGCCTCTCATAAAAACCCTCTGCCAAGTTAGGTCAGAAACTTATCTTTAAGTGAAGCGGGTAGGTCAAGCAGCCGGGTCGTGGACTCAATCGGGTCAGATCCACCTCCAGCAACTGGTTGGGTTGGGCGGAGGACTAGACTTCACCTTCCAACAATTTTAAATATTTATTTTATATCATTATAATCCTATCAATTAATGAGCAACACGTAATTTTCACGTCATAACATAGAATTAGATTACAAAGTTAGCAAATCTCACTCTCTTAAACAACAACATTGGAAAGAGCTTTGAAGATAATTCTTTAACAGAAAAAGTCAAACGACTTTCCTCCACTCTTGGGAATGCCCGGCCGGAATGGCCTTCATTAGCAAGTAGCAACCAAGAAATGGCTGGATTCGTGCGGACATGAACCCTAAACCAGCTGTTTTTACAGCCGATTTAAATCAATTACTAAACATTCTCCATATCCATATCTGAAGTTGATGGCGACGTTTATCTTCAGGCTCTGTTAGATTGGCCTTCTAAAGCCTCATCCTAATTCCATCTTTGTCCGTTCTCGAATCGACGGCCTTTATGAATCCATGGACTCTAGCTTTCACCCCAACAGTGGCTTCGATTGACGAGGATCGTACGTGGGTTTTTTTTTTTTTTTTTTTTTTTTCATTTCTGCAAATGGGCGGTTGAGTGTGCGTTGACAAACCTGATCTTTATCTTTATCTGTTGTCCACTCTTTTTCATTGCTGCTTGCGTTGAGGTTTCCTGCTGTGAGAGTTTCTGAGCTTCAGAAAGCAACAATGGCAGAATGGTGTTCAGAAACGCCATATTTGTTTAGAAGCTTATGAAGGTCATTCTTCAAGTCTCTACTTCTTAACATTTCGTCATTTCAGTCTGTGTACTTTCTGCGAATTGAGATAAAACTTTGTCTCTGATTTTCTCATTTGGTCGTCTTTTTCTCTCTGGTTTTTTTTTTTTTTTTGAGTTTCTGAGAAATGCTCTCAAGCTTCATGTTCAGCTGAATTCGTTCATTTTTAGGTGGACGTATGCTCTGAAATTCATCTTCCTTTCGCCATATTTTCAGGTTATTCTGTTGAAACATACAAACTAAAGAGAGAATCCGAATATGGAGAAACAAACTTCGTCTGGACAGTCTCACGATTCATCAGTAACCCACTCTACTGCAACGACATTCCTTCCACATAATCAGTTTCCACCGTCTGATGAACAAGATCATGGTGCACCAACGAGCACTTCATCTGTTTCAGATCAAAACAGGCCCCATAATTCTGTGACTGGAGTAAATATAGTCGAGGCAGATGTAGAAGCAGGAAGCATCACAGCTATGGCGGGCAGTGTTAAAAGCCCATCAATGGAGTCGTCGTCGTTAGGAGATGTTCAAAAAGTAGAGGGGAAGTTGACAGAGGCTTTGTCTGCACTTGAGCAAACGTTCGTCGTCTCCGATGCTACAAAACCAGATTGCCCCGTTATTTTCGCTAGCACTGGGTTCTTCGCCATGACCGGCTATTCCGCGGATGAGATCATCGGTCGAAACTGGTAAGAACAACAAAAAACAGAAAATAAGCTATTTTTTAGAATAAGGATAATTACTAAACCCTCTTCAACTAAAAACTTTAACAACTAAAACTTTAAACTATCTAAAATATAACTAATCAAATATTGGAAGGGGCTGATCACCCCATTCTGAATTTATATATTGTCGAGGATCAGCCTCTCGTTCTAGGGCAACGACCCCCCGTTCTCAAAATTAGGGTTGAGAACGGGACTTCGATCCGAGACGTTGACCTTCCGTTCTTAAACATTACGCTTGAAAATAGAGTCTCAATCTAGGGCAGTGACCTCCCGCTCTCAAGAACGGGAGGTTCCCGCCCCGAAACGATCTCCCGTTCTTAAAATATTACACTTGAGAACGGGATTCAGGGGGTCCCGACCACCCTCTAAAATGAAGAGGCAGAAACAGGGGGCCGTTCCGGGGCGGGGACCTCCGGTTTTCGAGAAACCTTTGAAATGAGAAAGACAAGAAATGAGGGGCCGTTCTGGGGGAGGGAACCACCGTTCTCAGCGTAATTCGTAAATACAGAACGAGAGGTGATTGGTCCCTTCATCGTCACAGATTGAATTGTTACATTTTAGATAGTTTGAAGTTTTAGTTGTTAAAATTTTTAATTTATGGAGTGTTTCAAATTAATCTCATACTTTAGAGTTAAAATTGATAATTACCCTTAAAATAATTAGGACTCTCTTGCATGCAAGCTTTATTGCCAACTTACTCAACTCTTTATTTAAGTTTTAAGAACATTTTACACTGCAATCAAATGACTCACTCGAGGATTAACTTAATTATCTACCAATTAATATTATGTTTACTTTCTTATTATATTATATTAAAATGCTCGTCAACGTGTCAAACAATGATCAATGTAATAAATTAATAATTTATTACATTAATTACATCCATCAGACATCAGTGTTTGACACGTCATCGTGTATTTTAAAATAATATAATAAAAGAGTAAATGTAACATTATTTTTATCTACCTTACATATCAATGATAGATACAACATCCACATGCTTACATGCTTAAGCATGCCTTATATTTCTAACAACTAATGCATAAGAAATCTTCTCAATTTCTTTAATAACTTTTAATTAGTCGAATTTGTCACCTCCAACGAATCGTGTATCTCTTGGTTAACTTCGCCTAATATCTTAAGAAACATTTCACTAGAGTTTTTTTTTTTTGGTTAATGACCCAAATATACCTCGAAAAACATTGTTGATATATTTGAATTCCTAATATTAAAAAGAGACATTCTTAAAATCTTTCCTATGAAATTTCTTTTACAGAAATTTATTGATTTCATGCAATAAATCTATTTATCATTATTGATAAGTGATATGTCTTTCGACACATAAAACTAGGAATATAAACTTACTCTCATTAATTAAAAGAGATGACAAGTTGATAAAATATGTAAACTTTTTGACGAGAAATTTGCTTAAGTCCATAGATGAGTTTATTTAATTTAAGAACAATTTCTTCATAATCTTTCAAACCAAGTATTATGGTTATATACATCAATTAACCATTGAGAAACACAATTTTTATAAGCTCGTGTTTATGTCAAGACCCAACTCAGGGCCCCGACGGGTGGAACGGATTCCCGAGGTGGGAAGCTTCCGGGAGCAACCTACAACATAATATACATTCCTTAAGTGGAAACTTCCAAACGACATACACCATGTATTTCCTACCTAGCATCCTAAATTATGATATTTTCCAATAGCATCCAAATAATATACACAACAACCGAAATACATTTCATAAGTTGAAATATATTACATCATCTATATCATCATCAAAGTACAACGGAAGCGACTTTCAAATTTTACATATAAGCCATGGCATGTGACTTTCTACAACCCCAAAAAGCATAAACCATGAGATCTGTCATCTATGTCTCCTTGCACACTTTACCTTGCCTTAGATTTTTCTGTCTCGGTGAACGTCCTCGATATCTGAAAAATAGAGATATTCCATATAATGAGTCATTGACCCAGCAAATAAGTCTAACTACTAGAATAACCAGCTCAGACTCTATGCACGCTATCCATGCCCAAACGTCATCCTCCACCTAATCATTGATTATTTTGAAATCAATTTACATCAATTTTGTTTTGATTTGAAATTCATGTCATTCATATAAAAATATGCATGCAGGTTCGTAATTCGAACCATTTAAAATCCATCAACCACAATTTAAAACTCATTTCAATGATTAAATCAATATAATGCAATTTCAAATAAAATCTTCATTATTTAAATACACGGTTTAAAATCATTATCCACAAATAGATAAATCCAATGCATTATAGTAAATATGCACGATTTAAAACCATCTTTTCTCAAAACATCCAATGTTATTTTTAACATTCAAATTGAAATGTAAAAAATGCAATTAACTCTAAACTGACTCATATGACCATAATCCACAACTACAGTTCTTGGACTTTCTCCGGTAAAGCTATAGAACCCCTCTTGTCTTATTCTTCTCGAGGATTTAAAGATTTTCAACCCAAGAAGGATGTTTAGCGTAAGGCTTCCAATCATTTTCATAGTCATATTCATCCGTCATGAAGAGGCAAGTCCAGTTCAATGGGTTATTATGTTATCACGGCTTCCAACTTCCTCATTCCTAAATGCATGTTTTAAAACAATTATAAAACAATGATATGCATGTTTAAAACACACACTCACCCATAAAATTTATATTCAAAATCAATGCGTTCAAGATAATGTCAAATAACTTTTCAACGCGTTACTTTCAATTTCATCAATAAAAACCGACATTAAATCATTTAATAAAAATTGAATTTAAACAAACTTAAAAATTCAATACAAACAATCGGTTTTGAAATTCTTCGTTTTAACATTTCAATAAAACTGAAAATAAACGATTTTTACAATTCATTATTCGCTTTTCATAAAAACGATATCAAATCTTCACTTCAACATATTCAATCTTAATCAAATCTCAATCAAATATATCATATCTAGATCCAAGACAGAAATTAAAATTTTCTCCACCTATCAAGACAATAAAGTATAATCTAACTATTCTAATCGTTAGATATATTTACCGTATGTCGGTTCCACCACTTTTCCTCGGAATCGCCACCGAATCAATCGATTTTACACCAAAACGTTCATCTCACTGAGCTGAACAACTTTTCCTAAAGAACACATTGACGAATCTCACGTTTCCCCCTCCTCTCTCTCTTCTTCACGTAAAAACCACAAAAAGGCAGCCACCTTTCACTTTAAGAAAAAAGTTTTTAGGGTAAATTACCATTAAACCTTACTTATCCTTTAAACTTTACCATTTTGTCATTCCTTTCTTGATTTATTACCAATTTACCTTGATTAATTTATCCTTAACCATAATTAATTTTTATTCAATCACAATTAATTAATCTTAATTTAATTTTATTTTTTAACGTATCATTTCTTTAATATATCATTTTTCCAATTTAGTAAATGTTCGAACCATTACATTTTAGCCTCCTTAAGAAAATTTCGTCTCGAAGTTTATTTCTGACTCATTTTTCCAAAAGGATGAGATTACTCTTCTTTTATCTCTCTTTCTAATTCACATTCATTTTCACTCGCTCTAAGTGCTTACTCAATAAGCAGAGCTCTTTCAACCATATCTGAATACGACTCGATAAACTTTCACCACCAAGGCAATACAAGAGACATTTTAAACATAGTTACTAACCCTTCCAACTAGTTAAAACTATGATTTATATTTCTGATACCAAACTGTCAGGACTCGACCCGAGGCCCCAACGGGTGGAACGGATTCCCGAGGTGGGAAGCTTCCGGAAGCAACCTACAACATAACATACATTCCTTAAGTGGAAAATTCCAAACGACATACACCATGCATTTCCTACCTAGCATCCTAAATTATGATATTTTATAATAACTTCCAAACAATATACACAATAACCGAAATACATTTCATAAGTTGAAATAAATTACATCATCTATATCATCATCAAATTCTTTACATCAAAGTACAACGGAAGCGACTTTCAAATTTTACATATAAGCCACGACATGTGACTTTCCACAACCCCAAAGAGCATCAACCATGATCTTTCACCTATGTCTCCTTATACACTTTACTTTGCCTTGCATTTTTCTGTCTCGATGAACGTCCTTGATATCTGAAAAATAGAGATAGTACAAATAATGAGTCATTGGCCCAGCAAATAAGTCTAACTACTAGAATAACCAGCTCAGACTCTATCCACACTATCCATGCCCAAACGCCATCCTCCAACTAATCATTGATTATTTTGAAATCAATTTACATCAATTTTGTTTTGATTTGAAATTCATGTCATTTATATAAAAATGCATGCAGGTTCGTAATTCGAACCATTTAAAATCCATCAACCACGATTTAAAACATATTTCAATGATTAAATCAATATAATGCAATTTCAAAGAAAATCTTCATTATTTAAATACACGGTTTAAAATCATTCTCCACAAATAGATAAATCCAATGCATTATAGTAAATATGCACGATTTAAAACCATCTTTTCTTAAAACATCCAATGTCATTTTTAACATTTAAATTGAAATGTAAAAAATGTAATCCACACTAAACTAACTCATATGACCGTAATCCACAACTACAATTCTCGGGATTTCTCTGGTAGGGCTGTAGAACCCCTCTTGTCTTATTCTTCTCGAGCATTTAGTGATTTTCAACCCAAAAAAGACGTTTAGCGTAAGACTTCCAATAATTTTCATAGTCATATTCATATGTTTTGAAGAGGCAAGTCCAGCCCAATGGGTTCTTATGTTGTCACGACTTTCAACTTCTTCATTCCTAAATGCATGCTTTAAAACAGTTATAAAGCAATGATATGCATGTTTAAAACACACACTCACCCATTAAATTTATATTCAAAATCAATGCGTTCAAGATAATGTCAAATAACTTTTCAACACGTTATTTTCAATTTTGTCAATAAAGACCGACATTAAATCATTCAATAAAATTTGAATTTAAACAAACTTAACAATTCAATATAAATAATCGGTTTTGAAATTCTTCGTTGTAACATTTCAATAAAACTGAAAATAAACAATTTTTACAATTTATTATTCACTTTTCATAAAAACGATATCAAATCCTCACTTCAACATATTCAATCTCAACAAAATCTCAATCAAATCTATCATATACAGATCCAAGACATGAATTAAAACTATCTTCACCTATCAAGACAATGAAGTTTAATCTAACTATTCTAATCGTTAGAGATATTTACCGTATGACAGTTCCACCACTTTTTCTCGAAATTTTCACCAAATCAATCGATTTTTACACCAAAACGTTCTTCTCATTGAGCTAAATAACTTTTCCTAAAGGATGGATCGACGAATCTCATTCTCTCTCTTTTTCCCGCAGTTTTCTTCCCTGATTTTTCATTCTTCTCTCTCTCTCTCTCTCTCTCTACGTAAAAACCACAAAAAGGCAGTCACCTTTCAAGAAAAAAGTTTTTAGGATAAATGACCCTTAAACCTTACTTATCATTTAAACTTTACCATTTTGCCATTCATTTCTTGATTTATTACAAATTTACCTTGATTAATTTATCCTTAACTATAATTAATTTTTATTCAATCACAATTAAATTAATCTTAATCAAATTTTATCTTTTTAACATATATTTTCTTTAATACACCATTTTTCCCACTTAAAAGGTTCGAACTATTACAGTTTATAACAAGCTACGACAACTAAAATTACTCAAAAAAAGACTCGATATAACTAAAGATGGTCTTTTTATATTTACTGTCTTCCTTTAACGACAAGACGAGTCTTACATTTTTCTACATGGCCCTTCTAATAGCATATATTTATATGGTACTAAATATTGATTTACAACTAATAAACTTCATAACTACGTGCAATGACACGAGATGCTTAAATTTCGTTGTCCTTCACAAAATTTAACTTTTCACTCATTGCTACAGTTACCGTTGAGAATTAAAATCCTTCATCATTTGATGAAATTTGATAGGATTCTTCTCTATTATTCTAATGTCTACCTTATGTTCTTGGACGAAAAAATATAATAATTTAGAATCACACTTTCCCTTTTCCTAATGGATCTTTTGAATGTCATCAAATCTATAGTTTAAGTTTATCTTATCGAAGAGTAACCTTGTGATCGCGAACGAGAATATCGTTCGTGATTTAATATTCAATCATCATTGTTAGCAGCAATTGTAAGAAGCGATACAGATTATTCTTAATGATCTTCTCACTCTCAAAACTCAATATTCTTAAAAAATTTAGAATTATTCGTAACAAAAATTACTTTAACAGTTGATAGAAAATGGGTACTACATTATCCCAAGTAATAGCCTCTCATATTGTCATGAATTATAAGGCAAAATGCAATTTAGACTCTAACGTTTGATATCTTTTATGTACCATACTTAAAACTCGTATTTTTACAAATCGAACATTCATCTTTCAGCTATCAACAATTTAGATATTATCGTCGATTTATTTGTTAAATTCTTTATGTGTATACCATGTTATGCATTTAATCAGTTGTTTAAACTGATTAATAACTCATTGAGTGATCACATGAATTCAAAATTGTCTGAGAGTAGGTAGATCAACAGATTTCATTATCGAGTTAAATATCTTATTCAATGAAAAATATGATCTACAAACGTTGAATTTTGGGAATAAATTGAAGACAAAGTTTAAATAGTTAATAATTAAAGGTAAATATTCAATTTGTAAAAAAAGTAATTTTAAGGTATAATACTAAAATATTACAAAATTGGTAGAGGGGTAAATTGCGCCGAAATTATTGGAACAAAGTTTGTGTTTACGTTTTTCCCCCCAAGAATTCACTTTGATCTGAAGGATCCTGTAGCAATAGCATCCACATCGTAGTTGATCACGTTGTTTTGGGTTCAATGCAATCTTGTAGAAGCTACTCACTCGAGTTGGATGATTCATAAGGAATGAAAAGGAATCGATACTTGCGTTCTAAATTGTTGCAGGGAGGTGTAAAAATTGTAGGTTATCTGACAGGAGTTTTGATGGTTTTTTCACCTTTGATGGCAGCCGGATTCTTCAGGGAGCAGACACAGATAAAGATGAAGTTGACAAAATTCGAAATGCAGTGAGGAATGAGAGAAGCTACTGCGGCAGGCTCTTGAACTACAAGAAGAACGGTTCTCCTTTCTGGAATCTTCTCACTATCACTCCAATTAAAGATGAAAATGGCAAAAACATCAGATTTATCGGGTCTGTTGCTGATGAATCCTTATTCATTCATTTTTATTTTCCTTTTAATTGCCGTAAAATTTATATGACGATGAATCCGATTTCTCTAATTGAGCTTTGTCACGATGTTTATCTAATTTGGTTTATAAGTCCAACTATACAAACCCCATTGCCTTGGTAGTGTATTGTATTTTGAGCAATATGGATAATTACTTGCCATAACTAAAAAGTGGTGGCAGAAAAGTTCTACAAACTGAGACAGAGGATTGAAGCAAATGAGGATGGGACTGGGTTTATGAAAGAGAAACACCAGGTCTAAAAAGGACCTGCTTTTGATTAGAAACTTGTAATGTTTGCTTTAATTCTGTCGTGGGATGGCTATTTGATTGGATTTAATTTAACTATGTTTTCCAGATTTATGAGTCTTATGAATTGCACTTTCATAATTTGAAATGGAGGGATTTTGAACACTTTTTTTTTCACAGGTTTAAAGATTTAACAGCAAAAAATGATTCTGCTTCCTTTTTCCTAGCAGAAGTAATGGGTGATCTATGCATTATAAATTGACCTGTTTGGTGTTTCTTTGCAGAATGCAGGTCGAGGTCAGCAAACACACAGAAGGAGTGAATGACAAGGCGTTACGTCCAAATGGATTGCCCCAGTCATTAATCCGCTATGATGGTCAGTTATTACCCTTAAGTTGCTGATTTAATCTAGCTTCGCTTCTAAATGTCAATGTTGATGTTTCAGCTCGACAGAAAGACAAGGCACTGGACTCCATTGAAGAAGTTGTCCAGACTGTTAAACATCCACAATCTCTCTCACGAGCTACCAGCCACAGTTCTATCTTCAAACGCCAAGCATCAGAGAAATTCAAATTTGACTATGCCCAAGCTATTAGTACGCCTGGTAGGCACACTTTTCATTTGGATCCTAAAGTTGATCAGTCTCATTTAGGTGCATTGGATGATACAACAAAGAATTTTGGATCATTAGGTCGGCTTTCCTCGATGGGGTGAGTTTTATTTATTTATTTTTTTAAATTGAGATCAATAGTATTACTATAGGAAAAACATTTTCAACAGCTAGTCATTATTTGTATTCTTAATTTTGAGATTGGCCAAAACAATACTCTTTTTGAAGTTCTGATTTTCATAATACTCATACTTTGACAGTTTCAAAGGGAGGTCTATCAGCACTCGGGGGAGGCATGAGCAAAAGAAAACTATTGAACCAGAGATTTTGATGACTAAAGAAATAGAGGACATTGACAGTTGGGATAATAATGAAAGAGAGAGGGATAGACGCCAAGGAATCGATTTGGCAACCACATTGGAACGAATTGAGAAAAATTTTGTGATTACTGATCCAAGAATTCATGACAACCCAATTGTGAGATAAAGTTTCTTAACACGAACATATATTTATATGTCACACAACTTAGTAAATGGTTATTGAAAATTAAGATAAATGTGTCTCCCTTTTGAAACTTTATCTGGTAATATTGTATGAAAAGCTATGCACAAGTGGAGAAAATTCAGATACATACAAATCTTGCAAGTCCAGTCCTTGCTATTCAATGAATCTTTTACAATGGCTTCCATTAGAGCTTACTTTTTTTTTTGCATATTTAAATTAATGACTATTGTGGGATATATTTTGTTTACTTGACATTCAGTTGCATGAGTCGTATGGCTCTTTCTACTATGTTCTATAACTTTTGTATTTGTTTTGAAGCTAATGCAGTGTACTTCTTCACGATAAGTTCGTTTGAAAACTTTTGCAGGTCTTTGCATCTGATAGTTTTCTCGAATTGACGGAATATACACGCGAAGAAACTTTAGGAAAAAATTGTCGGTATGACCTTCATTTATTTTGGCAAATATTGTAAATAGTTTAAAAGTCTTCAAGTGTTATTCATCCTTATTTCTTTGAGCAGTCATAACAGGTTTCTCCTGTCATTTCAGTTTTCTGTCATTTTCTTTTCAAATTTTTCATAGTCGTTAGTTCTAAAAATTGATATGGTCAAACTTTCGTAATTAACATTCTTGTCATTCTTTCATTACATTTTCAAGATGGATTTGTGTTTTTTGAAGAAAAAAGCTTTAAATGCAGTCATTAAGTTCTTTATTTCATCCATTGGACAGATTTCTTCAAGGACCCGAAACCGACTAAAGCCACTGTTTTGCAGATAAGAGAAGCTATTATTGAAGAGAAGGAAATCACAGTTCATCTAATAAACTACACAAAAACTGGTAATGGAAACCATTTCTATCCCGATGATGGCTATATTCCACGATCTTTATATTCTGAGTATTGTAAATGAAGATAGTGGAAGAATTAAAGTCTCGTAGAGCTAGGAGAATAACTGTGAATATCACAAAACGTGAAGCATCATCTGGACTAGTATTATGCTCCTAATTTGAGATGTGTAGTGAACTCAAAAAAAAAAAAAAAAAGAAACCACGAGTTAGAAAATTACCCTACATACACTACTAACATTACTAAATCTGCGATCCCACTAGGATTATTTCCCACTTTGCTCCTCTCAGCTAGGACCTCTTCCAGATATGCATTCTCGCTATTTTACTTTCAACAGTTTGTTGCTTTGTGTCATAGTTCTAGCATCCAAAATCATTTTGATTTTATTATCTGTAGGTAAAAAGTTTTGGAATTTATTCCACTTACAGCCCATGCGGGATCAAAAGGTGACTGGGAGCTTTGTTAAAGAATAATTAATTCCTTTATAAATTAATTTGTTTCACCATTTCATCTTTTCATCAAGTTCCTTTTTGATTTTGCAGGGTGATCTGCAGTACTTCATTGGTGTCCAGCTAGATGAAAGTAATAAAATGGAAACTCAGCGAAGGCGTCTTTCAGAGAGAACAGAATTACAAAGTGCGATGTTGGTACATACTTGACCCCCTATAATCTTTAATTTACACGTTTGTTTAAGATTTCTTCCGAAAGGCAAGATCAGCCACTGGGAAGAAATTAGAAGGCTCATAGATCTTCTTATCTACTCTTTGGTACATGACCTGGGATCTTTCTGTCACGTGACATTGTTTAAGGAGTATGAAAAGGCTCTACAGTTTAATAGTACAAGGGTCTAGTACTTAAAGTAGGACTGGGATTGTCAATTCCATAGGATCACTAAACTTCTGGAAAATAAGAAAATAATGTTCATTTGAAAAATTTTAGCCAAAGCTGAATAAAACTCGCGGGCATATTAAGTTTTGCTTGGCAGAGCTTAATCTTTCCGAGATTTTTATGACCGAGGAGTCCTTGAAATCAACCATAAAAAATTTAATGATGACTTTTTTAAAGATGACTTTTTTCAGGCGAATCTCTCATCCTCTCTTCTTTATAAATGACAGAGCTGTATCTTTTCTCAATTTTATAACAGAGGATTCCTAAAATTCAGTGAACCCAAGGGAATTTGATTAAACCTGGCTAACCTTTTAATTTTTTTGGAATATCTTGTCCTCTCCTCTTCTACATGTGATCTTTACTATCAAAATGGCAGTCATGTGTAGCTAACTGGTTACTAGTTGGACAATATCATGCGGCAGCTAAAGATTTAACAATTTCTGATATGCTAAATTGATGGGTTCTAGAAGAAGATGCGCCAGAAGTATTCATCATTATAAAGTCTAAACTGGAGTTTAAAGCAGCATTTGCATTTGATTGGCTACAGATATTTATTTCTTTGGCTAAGTGACACATGATTTCATTCTCACAATAAAGAGGAATAAAGGAACCTTACCTTTTACGTGGACTTGGGGGTAATATTACAAACTTCTTAAATTATTAATAAAAGTAGAAATCTTTTAAAATTATTACCAATCAGTTTTGAAAATTAGTTGCAAAGCTGTTTCAAATGAATTACTGCTAGAAAGTCTAGTTGTACAAATAGGATTTTCTTCATGTAGGCCTCCATCAAAGCAAATACTTCTGGCATTTCTTCAGTTTTTTATCTCTTCTTTTCAGGTGAAAACAACGGCAGAAAATGTGGATGAGGCTGTCCGTGAACTTCCCGATGCCAATTTGGTAAGGTACTCAGTACTCCTTGCTTTGGTCTCTGGTTAAGTGAGTAGCTCATATACCTGTCGCATAAACAAAACAATTTTTCTTATAATAAGAGAAACATAGATGACTACTTAAAAACTTAAAAGGGTATTTTATTGAACAAAGAGGTTAAATAGTGAAGTTAATCTTTATGAGAAACAATTATTTCAAGTTTCTGCTTAGTGTTGGTCATTTTGGTTAAATTACCAGTGACTACCGGACTGCTTTTTACCAAAACATCAAAAAATTTTACATCGTCATATTTAAAATCTTGGAGTTCCTTATTTTCTTTTCTACTTTTTCAATAGAGACCAGAAGATTTATGGGCAATATATTCTAAACATGTCTTCCCAAAGCCGCACAAGAAGGATAGTTGCTCTTGGTTAGCAATAAAAAAGGTGCGTCTGAATTTGCAAAAGTAGTCTCCTGTTATTTTTAAGAATCCATGTTTTTTCTTATCTCCTTACCACATGTATGTAATAAATTAATAGCTGTCCACAGATTTTCCTTCGCTTTTTGCTTGTCCACTTATTTATCTCCATCTTCCCACTACAATGCATATGCAATTTTGTTTTACGTCATTTTTGGTTCTTAGATTACTCAACGAGGTGAAAATATTGGACTACAACATTTTAAACCTCTAAGGCCACTGGGTTGTGGAGATACTGGGAGGTATGCTTTTCACTTTCTTGTCTTCATAGATGTGATTTATTAAGTTATTTTATGTACTTGGGATTTTCATTGAGTTTATTTATTTTCAGCTCTTCCCTTTTCACTTTATTGTGCAAGCAATCATTCATTCTATTGGCTCAATATCCGATTGTAGTTTTCTAGCATAATAGGAGCTTCTGTTATATTTTATTTCTATTTCACAAGCATAGATATCGTGTTTAATATCTTGATGATTTTTATGATATAAACCTTACTAAGAATAGTGAGACCTAAAGAAAAACAAGTAAAATCATTCTAAATTTAAATTCTCAAATAGACAAGATTAAAAGACATAAGGGTATAAAAGAAAATAAAAGACTAGTACACTCCAGAAATAAAATTAGATTTGTGAGTGATATCTAGGTTGAATGCAACAAGAAGTTCTTGATAAATTTACATAATTTTTTTGAAGAAATAAAGAGAAAACTCTCACAATAATATTATGAATAAATTGTTTCTTATAGTAATATCTAGGCTATTATTTATAGCTAATAAAAGAAATACTATAATCACATACTAAACAAGAAAGGAAATAAATTTAATGGCAATTGAATGTATCACACCTTAACAAAAACGAAAATTATCTAGTTGACTATTAATGTATTCCACAAAAAAAAAAAACAATGTGATGACAAATGATGCTTTACACAAAAAAAAAAAAAATCTAATTGAAGAATATAAGAACAATTACCATAAATCTATTTGGAAAGTAACATAGATCGATTTGGAAAATTGTCATAAATCATATAAGTTACTATAAATTGATTTTAGAAAGTTATCATGTATCAATTTGAAAAGTTGTCATAAATTGTTTTTATAATGTTCCTGTAAATCCACATCTTTCTTGCAAATTTATGTGCACAAGATGTAAACTCCATGCCTAAGGCCTCTAATTAGCTCATACAATTGTTTAATATCACTGACTCAGTCTTCATCTTCCTTTGAGTTCATCTTGGTCTCAGTAGTTTTAGAATTCAGCGGACTTAATAGTATTGATCCCCCAAGTATTTCTTTGAACCTCTAAGCTATTTCTCTTCTCATTCGTCTAATTGGAATATGTAATGAATCTTTGATACAACTCCTTTGTTCTCGTATTTTAGGTTGAAGCTAAGCGGTTATATATCATCTATTTGAATTATAGTTTACATATCTTCTTTTCATAACAAAGCTTTACTTTCAGAGATTTTGATTCTGCTCTGATAGCATCCTTGTTGCAGTGTTCATTTGGTGCAGCTGGAAGGTTCTGGGGAACTTTATACTATTAAAGCAATGGACAAGGAAGCAATGTTGAACCGCAACAAGGTCTGAATTTGAAATAGAACTATGGCTTTACATTTAACTATTGTGTTTAACCCATTAGATGCCTGTTTGAAGCTTGTAATAAAGTTCTAACTAGTTCATCCTTAATACATAGTTACAATGTCAGCTGATGGATCTTCTTTCATCTAATGCTGGATGACAATTGTTGGATTTTTTAAAGTGCACACTTGCTCAATTTAGGATGAGCTTGACAGACTTATTGTTTCTTTCAGTCATTGATTCCATATAAATGACGATGTGTTGTTTAATCATTTAACAGGTTCACAGAGCATGCATTGAAAGGGAAATTATCTCACGTCTGGATCATCCTTTTCTTCCGACTTTGTATGCATCATGTCAGGTTAAATCAATAAAAACATTGATATATATCGATAATATTATGAGAAGATTTTTATGCATCAAATTAAAAACAAAATTGATTCTAGTTATGGTAAAGGAAAAAGAAAAACACTTTAATCAACTCGTATGATATCATAGATTATTTAACTGAATTGTTTTCCATAAACAGGATTTTTGATTTTCACTTACTCGTTACTAAGAATTGTACAAGTTGAATAAAACAGAATTACTTTTGTTTAATCACTATTTACTTTTGCTGTTTACCATTTGACATAGTGTTTCACAGTACTCCTTTTGCAAAATCAGTTTATACTTCTGCTTTTAATGTCTTTTTTTATCTTCAGACTGCTACACACGTTTGTTTGGTAACAGACTTTTGTTCTGGTGGAGAGTTATATGCATTGCTTGAAAAGCAACCATCGAAAACTTTTAAAGAAGAATCTGCGAGGTATTCTTTGATTTTGTACTTAATATATTGGAGGCTAATTATATCACTATTTTTGTCTAGTAAAATTACCTGAGCTTTAGTCACTGATCTTAATGAAATAAAAAACAGAATTTATCCTATCTTAAATATTCCTCAATCCTTCCAGCCATTTCATTCAATCATTCCAGGCATGCGAAGCAGATTTGACAATTGGCTGTTCCATATAAACTAA
The DNA here is from genome assembly GCA_022432975.1 of Begonia masoniana. Classification (NCBI taxonomy): domain Eukaryota; kingdom Viridiplantae; phylum Streptophyta; class Magnoliopsida; order Cucurbitales; family Begoniaceae; genus Begonia; species Begonia masoniana. Next base: position 54,740,892 of record CM039503.1, read on the forward strand.
CTTCACAGGTTGCTGATAAATTTTTTCTTTTGTAAATACAACTGGGGGAGATATCTATACCTATCACTAGAAAACTGAAATATTGCATCATAATGTTCCCAATCTATGTTATATTTGATTTAACTGCTAGAAGAGTTCAACTTTTAATTTTTTTTGTGATATATCTCCAGATTCTACGCTGCTGAAGTTGTTATTGCGTTGGAATATCTTCACTGTTTAGGTACTTTGATCTGTTAATATTTTTTATGTCATCAACCAGATTACCTCTTTGTTTCCTCTTCTTTATCTTCAATCATAGCTTGTATCAGAAATATGATATTATTGATAATGATATCCAATTATCCTTGATTGCAGTTCTGAAGGATTCTGTTTTATTTTTACTCAAATATCTAGTCTAGCTATATCATTAACCAGCAAATATCTCCTCAGAACTTTTATCCTGTGTGAGTTACTTGCTTGCTCTATCTTTTTCCAACATTTTACTTCCAAAGATACTCCATAACCTTGAAGTATTAAGCGAGACTGACCTTCCTGACATCTGGATATGACCGTAAATAACCATTCCCTAAGTATGATGCTTGTGTCGTTGCAGCATGACAATTCTTACTCTTGTTGATTATATGAACTACACTGTTTTCAAAAAGTTAGGTCTTCAATTGCTTTTACCTTGTGCTAATTTTTTTTTGCCACGATTGTATGCAGGAATTATTTATCGAGACCTGAAGCCTGAAAATATTTTAGTTCAAAAGGATGGTCATATTGTATTAGCTGATTTTGATTTGTCATTTTTGACTTCCTCTAAGCCTCAGGTTAGTTTGCTTTAATGATATTTTTTGCAATGACATGGCAAAGTCTTTATTTGATCTTCCTTTTTCCAATTTCTTTTGTACATTTACACTTTCAATACAGACATTGCTGCTTCAATAAATTTAAATAAAATCAAGTCAAATGAAAGCTACCGTCAAGGAAGAAAGATTGCACTTGCTAAAGGGTCATAGTAGAGGTTTACATAAAAGTGAAAGCAAAAAGGAAACATGGGACCAAATTGTTTAACTTATACACGAACGATTTCCCCTCTATTTCAATTTTTGGGACATCGTTCTTTTCTCTCTTTTTTTTTTTTTTTATTTTTTTTATTTTTTTATTTTTATTTTTTAAGATCACGTCTTCCATTTTTTATGATGCTTTTCTAACTTCAGGCCATAAAGGTTCCTTCATCAGCCAAACGGAGATCAAAGAATCAACCACCACCAGCATTTGTTGCAGAACCAATTTCACACTCAAATTCATTTGTTGGAACTGAAGAGTATATTGCTCCAGTAGGGTGAATCTTCTTTATATTATTTGGGTTGTAAAAAGACGCATTCTTTCCATAAAATAACTAGTATTATTAGTCATATGATGTTTGGATTTGACATACCTTGACAGTGCAAGAGCGGACATATCATAAATGTGTGTAGATGATTATAATATTTAAAAATTCTATTAAATTGAAGACTGTGAATGATGGTTATGGTGCTTTTCTATCTTTTCATTGACTTGCCATCAATTGATTGCAGGAAGTTATAGGTGGTGAAAGCCACACAAGCGCTATTGATTGGTGGACTCTTGGTAAGAGATTGGTGATGAATTATTTGTCATTAATTATTCGTTTGTCACTAATTATTCAGCTAGTAATTACGTATTTGTGAATTTCAGGTATACTACTGTATGAGATGCTCTATGGCCGGACACCTTTCCGGGGAAAGAACAGGCAGAAGACATTTACCAACATATTGCAGAAAGAACTCACCTTCTCAAGTAGTATTCCGGTAAATCAACTGGAGGAAGTCATTCATGAATATTTGTTCATTTCTTAGAAAGTTAGCTGCTTAATTACATGTTAGGAGCAGAAAAGCTTGAAGGGATCATATTCGATAAGTAATAATAATTACATGGTCAAAGTTAAGTCATGAGGATGAACATGTGATGAAAGCTAGGTTGCATGTCCCAATTCATGAAAATGACCAAATGCTGTCCATTTATGAGGGGATTTACTATCAAGACATGTTTTCTTGAATTCTCGGAGGGTGTGAAAAGACGATGATACTCCCGCCACTTTGCTCGATTTTGCAGGTAAGCCTTCAGGCGAGGCAGATGATCAATGGTTTGCTCCAGAGAGACCCAACTGCTCGTCTAGGCTCAAAAACCGGCGCTAATGAAATCAAACAACACCCCTTTTTTCGGGGAATCAATTGGCCTTTGATCCGATGCATGGTAACCATGCTCTCAAATTTTCCAAATTTTGTTCAAAATTGCTTACTGTAGAAGAAGGTGATATATGGGGTGGCACATATTTCATTATTCTTCCCCTTGTCTTTGCCCAGACGCCGCCCCCACTGGAAGTTCCCCTTCAGTTGATCGAAAAGGATCCAAACGCCAAGGACATAAAGTGGGAAGATGATGGCGTGCTTACTAATTCAATCAACTTGGAGATTTTCTGAAGGTTTCCTTTTTTCGTGCACGTGAGTCCACATCAATGTATCTATAACTACACTTTTTTGCCATTTCATAAGATTAGTAATCGTCATTTGATTTCCTCGGATGGATTATACAGCAGATTATCTTACCTGATTTTCATGTGCAGAATGCTCTACTTAAGTTGGTTTTGGCTCAATGGGAATTGAAGCTGTTTGTAGAGCTTAGTGTGAGAGGAGATGATAGGCCAATGAATGTCGTCAAACCAATGCCGAGTGAGGAAAGCATGTTTGAGAGTGTCAAAATCCAAGATCTTTGGATTGAGTTTACATATTTGGCTACAAATGGAAATGTTTGTACTTATAATCAACAACTTTTAGCTAACAAAGCTCATAGTAAGAAAAATAAGGAGCTATAATTGGCCGATTGCTAGATTTTGAAGAAGTAAGTATAGTCTGAATAATTTACATTAATTGCTCAAACACAAAAACAACATTTGTAATTCACTAGTTGAAGACCAAATTCGCAATCTCAATGCAGTAATTTCAACAATTCCCACACACTCCAACAACAAAAGAGTGTACCTGTTGAGTTGATGTTTACTACTTGGTGGCTTGTGCAATTATATTGCTGATTGAGCTTGCTTGCTCCTTTGCAGTTTCCACAAGTGAGTCCTACAGCCCATAAAAAGGCATCATTTAAGCAAAACATGATAGTCTGAAAAAGGCGACCGTAGACAGAGAACTTCACCTGTGCAGCTATCAAACGAGCAACTGTTTTCTTGCTTGACTCTTGTAGTTCCCCAGCAATTAAAAGTTCATCCAATACGTAATAGGCCTTCAAATTTCGAGAAGAAAATTTCACAAAAAAATGCCACAAAAATTGCATATATCGTATAAATGGTGGGGTTGACGCCAAAGATTCAGTCCCTACGCAAAATAACAAGAAATGCATATTTTCTTTCCTTCTAAATATACCGAAAAGACTTAACTTGCCACGTTTCTCTAATGAAAACTGACCATGGTCAACTTAATCTAATCAAAGACCTTCAGATTATTAGGAGCAATACAAAAGTTACACCATTAGAACATAATTGTGATAATTATAACCCAATGGATTATGTATTTGAATAAAAACAGTGAACATTGCATCAAAAGAATCCAAGCAAAATGAAATTACCTTGTGGAAATTGAAGATCAAGTCCAACTCACAGACCTGAAATATTAAACAAGTAATCATGAATCTAAAAGCATGGGTTAAAAAAAAAAATTGTAGCTCAGAGGTCTAGATGTGCGCCACGATTTAACTTAACTTACACTGCCAAAGTAGCGATCCAGAATCTCGACAAAATGATGAATAATTTCAAGGACCTCTAATTCATTATCATTCTGATCAATACACATGCAGAAATAAAGGCTAGCATATCTGTATCAAAACATCAAGTAATTAGGACAAAATAGTTCAATGGAAGATAGCAACCATTATCATGCTTTCTATTACCTTTTATATACAACTTTATATCCTCTCCATTCCACAAAATTACAGAGCTTTGGTGCTCGGCTAAGTATCACTCCACTTAACTCGCGAATAACCTTCTCAAAATTCATTATTATACACATGTTAGCATGTATGAGGGAAAAAAAGTTGATAAACCCGTACAGCATCCAAGAACAAACATTCACATTACAACTGAACTTTTCGCAGCCACCAGGGAAATGAAAAAAGGGAGTTGATGAAGATGTTTTTAAAATTTAAAAATCACAGATTCATATGAGAAGAACATGCATTTACCTTACTCCTTTCCTTCTGGGTGTAAGGCGAATACCATTTTGTCAACCTCACTTTTCCTTGTCTACTAATGAGTAACACAAAGTGAATCTGGAAAACATATCCAAAACAAAAACACTGAAGTAGGAAGAAAGCAACCATCGTAAATATGAGATGAATTAAATATATTGTGTACCAAAAAGTCCACATGAATCAGAGCTATAATTATTGGTGGAATTGAAAAAGAAAATTGAATAAATCAAAAACAATCTTTCCTAAAATTTGATTTCTTTAAAGAAGATCACAGGCAGATCGAATCACTTTTAGATTTATACGTATCTTCTACGGACGACGAGAAATGAACAGGAAAAGAAGCTCTGGTTAGAGAAATGTTATTCTTTGTAAGGACAATACATCCAGTCAAACTATGTAGACCACAAACAAGAGCCTAAACCATAGATGAGCACATATATAAAAGTGTGAATCTATATATATATATATATATATATATATATATATATATATATATATATATATATATATATATATATATATATATATATATATATATATATATATATATATATATATATATATATATATATATATATATATATATATATATATATATATATATATATATATATATATATATATATATATATATATATATATATATATATATATATATATATATATATATATATATATATATATATATATATATATATATATATATATATATATATATATATATATATATATATATATATATATATATATATATATATATATATATATATATATATATATATATATATATATATATATATATATATATATATATATATATATATATATATATATATATATATATATATATATATATATATATATATATATATATATATATATATATATATATATATATATATATATATATATATATATATATATATATATATATATATATATATATATATATATATATATATATATAACTACAACATAATATGCGGTGCTAAAATTTCGATCCTCGATTAGATGAACTACGTAAAAGTATCATTCTATTGACAAGCGAATGACTAATCGAAAAGAATTTTTTCCTTGAAAATTCTGTTTTAAGAGCAACAGCAGATTGAATCAATGGCATACCCACACCAAATCCGACAAAGAGGTCAAATGATTTGAGATTATTCACGTAATTTCAGATGGGAAAATGCAAGAATTCAAGAAATCAGAGGAGAATTACCATTTTCGATCTCCGTCCGCCACTCTCAGAATCTTGATAGAAAAAAAGATTCCCCGTAAGATTGCGCAGTGTAAAATGAAGCAGGAGCAATGTAGAAAAATCCAAATCCAAAACAAGATCAGCCTTCAATAAAGTTGGTTTGATAGTTTTATTTTTACCTCTTCAATAGTTTCCTAAATTGAATACAGATAAAAGGTTCAAACTTTGAACAAGCCAGCAAGAGCCAGCCTGCCCATTAGACCCATCAGCCAGTCAAGCCCTGGTCACAAATAGCTCTCAAGCTGGGCCACTTGAACCCGTACAGCTTGTTATAGGGACCTAGCCTGTCTGGCTCGATCCAAGCTCCTTATCAGGTACTCGTATATGGTGAAATAATTGTTATGATTTGAGATTATTAGCGTGTAGTATATTTAATGTTATTTATGGGTAGCAAGTTAGTTTTTGAAGTTTATCACATGTATCTTTAGAATGCTTTGAAGTGGACGACTAGATACATATCAGATATATGAAATGAACGAATGAAAGAAATGTTGCAGCGTGGGCTTCAACATTAGGACAGAATATGTAATGGGGTACGTTGATTCCGATTGTGCTGGCTTGTGTGGACTCATCAAGTTCTTCCCAAAGACTGCTTCCCACGCCATTGATGAAAATGGAGCTTTTTTATCCAAGGATTCTGACTGATTTTTCATGTACGACAAATCCTTTCTGTCTCAATGTGGAAATGGAAGTCTGAGCTTCTTCCACGCCCTTGTCTTTGCACAACCCATCGACCAACAAGAGAAAGGCGGCGACATTCGGGGAATGTCTGGATTCTAACATCTCCGAACAAAACCCGACAGCATCGTCCAGTTTATTGCACTTGCAGAGTCCCTGAATCAATACAGTGTAGCTGAAGGCATTAGGTGTAATGCCATTGTTTTGCATTTTCCTGAAAATTCTGATGGCTTCGTCCAGATTCTGGGCTTTGCAGAATCCTTCAACAACAACTGTGTGTGTTAGACTTTAATCTTTATCATCTAACATGCCTTTTACAACAAAAAAGACAACCATTTAGATGAAGTGCGGAAATTTGAAATACCTCCAGCCATTGACGATAAATCGGGGACAGCTGCTTTCCGTTCTTGAAGAATCTCTTCTAAACCTTGATTCTCACAATCGATGGTGTATTCCGTATATTGAGAAAATAGGCTTAGGGGACCTTCAATGAAAAATGACCCCTCAATAATAGACTCTTTCCATCAAAGAGTTTCCATTGACGGGGTGCAACATGGACGGTTGTCTTTGATGGTGACTTTTGAAAAACCGGACCAAACAAAATATAGTAATTAAATAATTACTAACATTCTCCCACTTGGTCTGTGTTTTTTCGTATTTCTTTAGTAAGTAAACACAATACATGAAACATGGCGATATGTCCTCTTAATTAAATCGAGTATTATCTTCCATGCATCACATATATTATGTTACTTCTTAATTGTCCATAAACTTTATGAATAAACCCTATGTTTATTCTAGGTCCATACTTTATTGATGTTTCTCAAAATTAAATATGCGCATATAATAAACAAACATGAGAAAACATCACAGAGTTTTATGAAAATATTCGTTCTTACAACGAAATTACATAAGGGATCCAAGTCCCATGCATTGTACATGATCCTTAAATTTTGACGGTGGCATGCCTTTTGTCAAAGGATCAGCTAACATCAACTCAGTGCTAATGTGCTCAATGACCACTGATTTATCCTTAACACGTTCTCTTATGGCTAAGTACTTTATGTCGATGTGCTTGCTTCGACTACCACTTTTATTATTCTTAGCCATAAAAACAGCAGCTGAGTTGTCACAATACAATCTCAATGGCTTAGCAATTGAATCCACAATTCTAAGCCCAGTAATAAAACTCCGCATCCATACACCATGCAGTGTAGCCTCAAAACAAGAAATGAACTCTGCTTCCATAGTAGAAGTAGCAGTTAGTGATTGTTTTGCACTCCTCCATGACACAGCTCCACCAGCTAACATAAAAATGTATCCGGAAGTTGATTTACGAGAATCAACACAGCCAGCAAAGTCTGAATCAGAATATCCAATCACTTCCAAATCATCAGTCCGTCTGTATATAAGCATGTAATCTTTTGTTCCTTGAAGATATCTCATAACCTTCTTTGCAGCTATCCAGTGGTCTATTCCTGGATTACTCTGATATCGTCCCAACATTCCAACAACGAATGCAATGTCAGGTCTAGTGCAAACCTGAGCATACATAAGGCTTCCAACAGCTGAAGCATATGGAATATTCTTCATTCGCTCCCTCTCAAGATCGTTCTTCGGGCACTGGTTCAAATTGAACCTGTCACCCTTCACGATGGGAGCGACACTAGGTGAACAATCTTTCATCCTGAATCTCTCTAAAACTTTATTGATATAGGCTTCCTGAGACAGACCCAAAATACCTCAAAATCTGTCTCGATATATCTTAATTCCTATAACATAGGATGCATCACCCATATCTTTCATGTCAAAGTTTTGAGAGAGAAATTGTTTCACCTCATGTAATAATCCTTTATCATTAGTAGCAAGCAAAATATCATCCACGTATAAAATCAAGAAACAAATCTTACTCCCACTGACCTTAAGGTATATACATTGATCCATAATGTTCTCTACAAAACCAAATGAAGAGATAACATCATGAAATTTTAAATACCATTGACGAGAAGCTTGTTTCAATCCATAAATGGATTTTTTAAGCTTGCAAACTAATTGCTCACCTTCACTAGAGGAAAATCCTTCAGGTTGTTTCATATAAACTTCTTCCTCAAGATCTCCATTTAAAAATGCCGTTTTCACATCCATTTGTTGCAACTCAAAGTCAAAATGTGCAACTAATGCTAGAATAATACGAAGAGAATCTTTCTTAGATACAGGAGAAAAAGTCTCCTTGTAGTCGATTCCTTCCAACTGAGTGAATCTTTTAGCTACGAGTCTAGCTTTATATCTCTCAATGTTTCCTGATGAGTCTTTCTTAGTTTTGAAAACCCATTTACTTCCTATGGCTTTTACACCAACAGGCAACTTGACGAGATCCCAAACTTTATTAGAACTCATAGAATTCATCTCATCGTTCATAGCATCATACCATAAGTTTGATTCTTTACAACTCATGGCTTGTGAAAACGTTTCAGGATCATTTTCAGCTCCAATATTATAATCTGATTCTTGTAAATACACAAAATAATCACTAGAGATTGCAGATTTCTTTTCTCTATTAGATCTCCTTAATGTTGTTTCCACATTTTCTTGAGATATATGTTGTTCAACTTGTTGATCAACAATTTCTGGTATTCTCTCAAGAACTTGATCTACTTGATTATTATCGGTAACTTGTGGAGCTTTAATGATTGATTGTTCAACACTCATTTAGTCTTGAGGAGTGTGATTCATAATAATCAATTTATCACTTGATTTACTTGGTTGAACATCAATGTGATCTCTTTCAGTAACAATGTGCTGAAATTGATCACTCCCACTAATCAAGTGATTCTCAAGAAATTTGGCATTTCTTGATTCCACAATTCTAGTGTTATGAGATGGACAATAAAATCTATAACCCTTAGACTTTTCGGCATATCCAATGAAATATCCACTGATAGTCGTTGGGTCTAGTTTCTTCTCTTGTGGATTATATATCCTCACTTCAGACGGACAACCCCATATGCGTATATGTTGTAAACTCGGCTTCCAACCCTTAAATAACTCAAATGGTGTTTTAGCAACAACCTTTGTTGGAACTCGATTTAATATATACACGGTCGTCTTAAGTGTTTCAGTCCACAAGAAATCCGGAAGTTTGGAGCTGCTACGCATACTCCTCACCATGTCCAATAATGTTCGGTTTCTTCTTTCAGCTACACCATTCTGGTCCGGAGAACCAGGCATAGTATATTGAGCAACTATTCCATGCTCTTGAAGAAACTTCGCAAACGGACCAGGTGCTTGTCCATTCTCAGTGTATCTACCATAATACTCACCACCTCTATCACTTCTCACGATCTTTATTTGCTTACCGCATTGTTTTTCTACTTCAGCCTTGAAAACCTTAAAGGCTTCTAGTGCTTCATCCTTATGGTGAAGCAAGTAGATGTACATATATCGCGAAAAATCATCTATGAAAGAGATGAAGTATTTAGAACCATAAGAGTCCATAACCGGACTACAAATATCTGTATGAATGATCTCTAATATGTCACTACTTCTCTTTGCACCTTTTTTACTCTTGTTGGTCTGCTTACCCTTAATGCAGTCCACACAAGTGTCAAAATCAGTAAAATCCAAAGCACAAAGTACTTTATCATTTACTAATCTTTTAATTCTCTCTATGGAGATATGTCCAAATCTCCGGTGCCATAAGATAGAAGAGTCTTCATTTGTAACACATCTTTTATTACCAACATAAACATGCATAGCATTATAAGCAGTATCACTTTGTAAATTGAGAAAGAAAAGACCATCAGACAATATACCATTCCCAACAAGATCAGATTTGTAAAATAAACTGAAGTTTACATCTGAAAAGTTAAAGGAATATCCCAATGGTACAAGTCTCGATACAGAAATCAAATTCCTAGAAAAACTAGGAATATAAAATGTCTTTTCAAGCTCTAGTACAAAACCACTACTTAAAATTAAAGTGCATGTGCCAATAGCTTCCACACGTGAACGCATCTTGCTGCCTGTATAGATGCATTGCTCACTTCCCACTGGCTTCCTTAGATTTCTCATACCCTGCAAGGTATTTGAAATATGGATTGTAGAACCCGAATCAATCCACCATGTGTCACAAATAGAATTAACCATATTAGATTCAAAACAAACAAGTGAGATTAACGTACCTTTCTTTTCAAGCCAAACTTTATATTTGGTGCAATCCTTCTTTATGTGTCCCTTCTTATTACAGAAGAAACACCTGGATTCTTTCTTGATTCCACCATCTTGGATAGGTATCTTACCTTTCCCCTTCTTTTTGGCTTGATTTTGGCTCTTTCTTTGTGTTGCCACATATGCACTCTCACCCATTTCCATAGCCAATCTCCCTTCTTCTTGAACACACATGGTCAATAACTCATTGATAGACCATTTATTCTTATGTGTGTTGTAAGATATTTTGAAGGGTCCGTATGCTTGTGGAAGAGTGTTCAAAATATAGTGCACAAGAAATGAGTCAGACATATCAACCTCAAGTGTTTTGAGCTGAGCTGCAACGTCCCTCATTTGCATTATGTGCTCACGCACACCTTTCACTGATGTGAGCCTTAATGATGAAAACTTCATTATTAGGGTGCTGGCAAGTGCCTTATCTGAAGTCTCAAATTGTTGATCAATAGACTTCAGCAAATCCTTGACATTTTTATGCTCACCAACTGAACCTCGAATACTAGCACAGATCTTAGTCATTACATACATAATGCTGAGGCGATTAGATCGCTCCCAACGCTCACTAAGAATAAGATCTTCCTTACTGCTAGTAGGAGTAATAATTGGCTCATCTTTCCTTATAGCATAATCAATGTCCATCAGCCCCATTTTGAGAAGGATTTTCTCCTTCCAAGACTTATAGTTTTCACCATTCAATTCAGGAATATCACATTTGAAATCAGAGAAATTACCAATATTCATAGCTGCAAAATAAATAAATAGACATGCTTATTAACTACAATATGAGACCAACAACATAAATCATGCTTTATCAATATAAATCATGCTCAAAGATTATGAATCAAGTGACATAAAACTTGCCTGTGGGCTAAAGTTTAAATTCAATAAGATTCATATAACTTTATGATAAAACTATCGAATCATGCTCTTTTTTCTTAATACCTGTGGGCAACTTAAGAAATATAATTCGATATTTTATCCTAATTAATTACATAAATACAATAGAAATTCCTGTGGGATAAAATCTATTATATTCATGTAATTAATCACAATAAATGTCACAATATGATCATCAAAACTTTATATATAAATTCGGATAATTAAAGATGCTGTGGCTACTCAATAATTAACCAAATTATAAAGATCATTCAACATTTGAATTAATTCACCAATATATTCATATTTAAAAATGAATATGAATTAATATAAACTATAAATTAACTAACGTGTCACAAACATTAGTATAATACAAAAACAGTTTATTTCAAAAAAAATGACTTAGCACAGTGGTCACCCACCATGTTTTTTTCTTTAAGAGAGCTGGGTTCAAATCCCAGGAGGTTCAAACTTATATTTTTATTGTAACCTTTAATCAAATAAATAATATATTTATTTAAAATCCAAAATCGTCAGTAATTAAGTCTCAGCCAAGTGGCAACCCACTTGAAAATTCATGAGAGAGGCGTGGGTTCGAATCCCATGAGGACCAATATAATTTATTTGGTCTTCCTTTATGATAACCGAACTACATGTAGTCTTAACCTGCCAGAACTACACGTAGTCTTAAACTGCCAGAACTACACGTAGTGTTGGTCATCTTCAACCTCTAGATGGGTCATTTTGACCCACTCGCGACCCGCCAGAAAACCCACATAAATCCGACGATATCTCATGATTTTGGACACCAAATTTGACGATTCAAAGTGCAGTATGTTCGTAATCAAGTTTCTGTATGATTCGTAACAAAAAAATCGCTTTGAAAATGCCCAAAACGTAAACTTTTAAAATCAAAAGAAATTTCAAAACTTTACGTTGAAAAAATGTCAAGACAGAGGTTTTACTCGCTCTGATACCAACTGTTAGACTTTAATCTTTATCATCTAACATGCCTTTTACAACAAAAAAGACAACCATTTAGATGAAGTGCGGAAATTTGAAATACCTCCAGCCATTGACGATAAATCGGGGACAGCTGCTTTCCGTTCTTGAAGAATCTCTTCTAAACCTTGATTCTCACAATCGATGGTGTATTCCGTATATTGAGAAAATAGGCTTAGGGGACCTTCAATGAAAAATGACCCCTCAATAATAGACTCTTTCCATCAAAGAGTTTCCATTGACGGGGTGCAACATGGACGGTTGCCTTTGATGGTGACTTTTGAAAAACCGGACCAAACAAAATATAGTAATTAAATAATTACTAACAGTGTGAACAACAACTTCAGGAATTGTACCCTTTTCTCGCATGAATCCGAAAAGTTTCATAGCTTCTTGAACGAGTTCATCTTTGCAAAGGCCATCGAGCATGGCAACCGCATTGGGGATCAAACCCGTCTCCTTCATTTTCTTGAAGATTTCTTCAGCATCAAGGGGTGGCCTTGTCTTCTTATCCGAAGGAAAATCGGAGGGCTCTGTCAAAGAGCTCAGTCCAGACTTCTCTCGCCATTGTTGTCGTTTGTTAACGCCAAGCTTGAACTTGTCGAGAAAGTTGTTATCCATTTGAGATGAGGCATCTTTATTTGGCTGTTCGCTTGCGCTTCTGAGAAGAAATTGAAGAGGAGGACCCTGCAGAAATTTGTTTTCGGCATGATCGTCTAGATTGAGAGGCTGAAGGTTGCTCTGATCTCTGTTCAAACCCTGACTGAAGGATAATTCTGGAGATCGCCATGAATGCTCGGAAATGGACTCGGAAGAACTACACCGCGCGCTGCTACGAGGCCTATAACTTGACAAGGGGTAAAAATCATCCGGTGAAGAAGTGCCTGCCGCATGTTCACCTCGTAATCTCGTTCTCGAACCATTACCATCGTCGTCATCCCTGAAATTAGAGCTAAAACTGCGTGAATTCATTAGGAGCGACGAGAGGCTTGGCGAGAGAGACGAATAGGAGAGCAGAGAGTCGTAAACCCGATGATACCAAACGAAGGAAGAATCAAAAGTTGGAACAAGATGATGACCATGCAGCTGTAATTTCCAAGATCTCATGATTTCCCAGATTTCAATTTCTAATACTGATTGATGATGAATAATGGCGATCTACTGTACCGCAAGGGTGTAGGGTTTTACCAGTCTCTCAGTGAGGACGACAAGGGTATGTTCGTTAATTCTAGGATGCAGAAAGGGTAATTACGTCCTTGAGACAAAAAAGAAAAATCATGAAAATGGAAGCGAGAGCCAAAACCGATAAGGCTCGAGGACAGCCTCGTCACTGTTACTCTGCCTAAAATCTTCTTCATCTCTGAACTGAAGTGTCGAAATTAAAGGTAAGCCACCTCTATCCATGTTCGAACTGCATTGAGCTTCTCAAATTACTGGATAATTATGGATTTTCTCGTTTCTGTTCTTCGCTGAACATCTTTTGTTCTTGGATTTCAACTTTTCTTTTCTTCCATAGTTTTCAGTTCTTATGCTTTCTATACATTTTAGCTACTGGGTTAGATTTTCTTGTTGATTACCATTGCTTTAATGGTTTCTTATCCTTTTATCGAGATCTCTACCTGCTCGTTGCTCTGTATCTGTAAGCATCTTCGTTATCGGTTCTTTAAATTCTGAATAGCACTTCTGGAAATGAACATAATGTTCGTCAATAACTTGGACTGGAATTTGGGAAGTAAGTAATTTTAAGTTTGAGTTTATTGGTCTTTCTCCTAATGTTTAAGGATCTACAAATTGTCTCTCATGATGCTTAGATAAACCTGAGTTTGGGGTATGTCACCGCTTGGACAGTTGAGCTGCTGCTGTTGTTTTTATCAAGGGGGTGGAATGTAGTGATCTAAAAAATTGTCCTGGCTTCGAGAAACTCGAGGGTGCAAATGGGTAGTGTCAAATAATAAATAGTTGGTTTAGGAAAATTGCAAGTGTGGTTGTACCAAATTGTGATTGTTACAAGTTTACTATGGCTCCGTCCATTTGTGATATGAATGTTTTGCGTTTTTTCATTTTCAGGGGGTATGGAAACTAGCACAAGTCAAAATGGTATCCTGTGGTTCTTCCGGGACAAGGGTTTCGACGAGAAAGTCATCGATGAAATGTTGAGAAAGTGTAAGCGCCTAGAAGGCGTTCAAAGAGAGAGAGCCTCCGAGAACTGGGCTTATCTGATGAGTATTGGGATTCAGGAGAGAAAACTCCCTTATATAGTTACTAAATGCCCCAAAATTCTTGCTCTTGGTCTCCACGAGAAGCTTGTTCCGATGGTTGAGTGCTTGAAGACTCTCGAAACTAGTCCCCACGAAGTCGCTTCCGCCATTTCCAAGTTTCCTCACATTCTTTCTCATAGTGTAGAAGAGAAGCTATCTCCCCTTTTGGCCTTCTTTCAGTCTTTGGGTGTTTCTGACAAGCAGCTTGGCAAGATCATTTTGCTTAATCCAAGGCTCATTAGCTACAGCATTGAACCAAAGCTGACTGAAATTGTGGAGTTCATAGCCAGTTTGGGGCTTGCCAAGGAAGTAATGATTGGCAAAGTTCTCTCAAAAAATCCATTTATAATGGGTTATAGTGTCGAAAAACGGCTGCGCCCAACTTCAGAATTTCTCAAATCGATTGGTCTAAAAGAGATAGATCTTCAAACGGTCGTAATGAACTTTCCGGAACTTTTGTGCCGAGATGTAGACAAAATTCTGAAGCGTAACTTTATGTATTTGAAGAGATGTGGATTTCAAGACGCCGAGATAGCGTCTTTAGTAACAGGCTATCCCCCGATTCTGATTAAGAGTATCAAACACTCTTTAGAACCTCGGATAAGGTTTGTCGTCGATGTCATGGGGAGAAAGATCGAAGAAGTTGCTAACTATCCTGACTTATTTCGCCATGGTTTGAAGAAGAGACTGGAGTTGAGGCACAGACTTTTGAAACAGAGAGAACTAGACTGCAGCTTGAGTGAGATGCTGGAATCAAATCAAAAGAAATTCTTGATGAAATTTGGTTTGTTGGAAGCATCTGTGTAAGGTACTGTAGCTGCGCGCTCGCTTTCGTATTTTTTCACAATCTAAAGCAAATTGTTGCTCGATTCAACAATCTAGTTTTGAGTGAATTTGACTTGTCTATGTTCCTGTGTTGATCAATGCAAAGATGAGGAGCTAGTTGACATTTAATTGTGTTTTTTTTTTTTCTATACAGGCAATGAATATGGATGAGGTGGTTCCTCTCTGAACAATCATGACTAGAGTTAAAAACTCTGAATTTTGGTACGTGGATAGAATCTACGCCCAAAGGAAGAGTAGGTTTCTTAGTTGGAAGCACAATCAAGCAATCAGGAATTGTACTTCTTCTAAACATGCGTAACAAAGTTTGAAATTTCAAAATTTGAGATTCATTTTATTCAAAACATACCTCATAATTCAGGTCGAACTATTCTCTAAAATAGGAGATGGTTAGATTTAGAGATTTATTGGGTGAAAAATATAATCCCATAACATTGGAGCACATCTCCATGACTATAAACTGGGAGAAGGCTCAAGCAGAAAGGACGGAGTCGATGTACGCACGGATAAAATCCTGGAAATCATTTCCTCACGAATCCTTTTCCAAGAACTTATGTGCGAAATTCAAACATTTAGTGCAAAGTGAAGGGGATTTAGGCATTTAAAGGGTATTTTGGCCGGTTCAATTCCGGGTTTGGTTTTGAATTTTTATTTCAAAAACAAACCGAGTTCCTGAAAAAAGGTGGAGTCGAAGCTTTACATTTCGCAAGAGATGCAATTACATTGACTTTAGACAGCAACCAAACCAAGCAGGATCAAATTAGCGACAAAATTTGAAGATTGCCTCCTAAAAGACACTGCCATTGTAAGCTCTCTCTTTAGAAATTGAGAGACCTCCATGCTGCTCGGAAAATCACGCCCACTCTTCCGTTCTCCAATACAACCCAATGCTCGTCAAATCGGAGGCTTTACCGTCTTGGCTTCCCTGTAAAACCAGAGTGGTCGAGTATAATCACGAACAAGGAAAAATAAGCCTACTTTTAGTATAAAAAGGTATACATGACAGAGAAAATATCCTCAACCTTGGAGAACCAGTGAGAGTTTTATGCATTCTTGATTGTCTGTCTGTCTGTTGCCATATGAGGCCAAGCCATCTTCCTAGATAATGACACTTCTATCTTTGTCACAAGAACTTCTATTCATCCTTGATACTCTGGGAGATCAGTACATACCCTCTTAAGGAACAGACCTTTTAAGAATAAAGCAATGTCATCTGGTCTTAAATTCCAAGATTGAGGTTTAAGGTGTACTTTTAAAATCCGTCTTTCAAACTAATCTTTATGGTCTGCACTTTTATAGATAACTGCAGTTTATGATCCTCAATATCTTTCAAAACTGAAAGCAGGTTGGCACGATACATTTCGCATTTCCGACTTGCACTCTCCAGCTCATTTGTAAGTGCTCTTATCTGTCTTGTCCATATCATCCTGCAGCAAGATCTACACGGCTTAAAACGGTAACAGGCAACAGCATATCAGAGTATGATATTCATAGGTCTGACATTTTCATTCAAATGATAAGGACAGGCTATGAAAGCAAGAGATATTGCATAGAAAAATTTGTCAAGTAGTTTAAGGAAACATGATATTCATAGCCTAGTAAACAAACTCTAACCTCAGACATTTGCTGGTCCTGAGCTCTTTTGGTGAACCGAATTGCTATCACTTGCACAGCTTCCATCATTTACAGATCCTAGCTTGACTCGCCCGTTGACAATAGGAGCCCTCCCTTCTTTCTTTGTTGCATGCGCTACAGTTTTTGCTGCCTTCTGAAGAGATTCCATTGCCACATTGTAAGTTTCCACAGTTTTTGCTCCTTCGTCCACAAATTTAAAGACTTCATGCTGTAACGTATTGTATCGAACAGTATGAGATTCAAGGTAATTAGTGTATATATCTCTACCATGATCCTCTAATATCACACTGCTCTTGGCTTTTCGTGTCCATCGTTTCAATATGTAATGAGCGGGAAGAGTAAGGACATTAGTCACTCTAAACACCGCCAATACATGTCTACAAAGAAGACCTGAGAACTCAAACATTTGGCAACTACAAGTTGCTTTCATTTGAAGAACATTAAATTTAACAAAGTAATACTTATGGTCCTCCCCAAACTTTGCCACTTGATAAGTAATTATCTCCCCATCATCATCGGCCTTGGAAGCCATGAAAGTCAAAGTCCCAATCAGCTCTTCTTGAAACCTGACAAATATTTTTCGGGTGTAAAGGTCGGAGACCTGTTTTTCCATTGGGGATGGAGTCTTCAAGACAGGGGAAGTATTCATACAGTCATAATCAGCTTTCACTTCCTTCTCGTGGCGACTCTCTAGAGCTTTTTCATACAGCTTGAAGAATTGGCTCAAATTAGTTGAAGCATTAACATACCCATCAAAATATGAGTTCATACTATCACTTCTCTGTGTTATTGACATCTCTGCAAAAAAAGTATCCCGTAAGTACACCGGGACCCACTGCATTCTAGAAGAGTAAATCGCTTGAAGCCAATCATGATCCCTTAGATCATATCTATCAACAAGAGACAACCAACAAGACTCAAATTCCTCTATTGACTCTGTCAAGTTTACACATTTATGAAAGTCAGCTTCAAAGTTTGGATATTTCAGAAACACATGAGATAATTTCTCCTGACACTTTTTAAAGATATGCCATTTGCAATAACGATGTCGGGCCTCCGGGAAAACTTGAGCAATGGCTGACCGTATCACTGCATCATGATCTGTCGTGATTGAAATTGGAGGGCGACCAGACATTGCTACAAGCCACGTCTTAAACAACCATACAAAGGACGCTTCAGTTTCATTTATCAAGAAAGCACAACCAAACAAGACAGGCTGCCCGTGATGATTTACTCCAGTGAAGGGAGCAAAGGGAAGCCGATACCTATTTGACCTATAGGTGGTGTCAAATGTAACAGTATCACCAAAATAAGTATAATTTAGTTGTGCCTTTGAATCGGCCCAGAAAACATTGGTCACAGACTGATCCTCCTCACCCTGCACCGCGTAGAAGAAATTGTGATTTTCGGCGTGCATTTGTCTCAAGTAATCTAGCAGAAGTTGAATGTCTCCTTCTAAGCTTCTTTGGCGATTATTCCTCATATAATTTCTACAATCTACCTCTGTAAAGCCAACTTTGCTTATTCCACCGTATTCTTTTATTAGGGCAGACATGATCCTACGAGGACCCATTCCAGCAGCCTGTAAGGTGTCGATCAAGGTTTTCGCAGGACCTGAGATTTGCCGGTGAGACCTTAAGCAGTGAACCTGATCAGGTGGTACCAGCTCATGATTATGCTCTCGGACCAATCCAGACACAACCCATTTCCCAGAATCCTGCACTTTCACAGACAAAGATGCTTTGCACCCCACTCGTGTAATAGTTCGTGGCCGTTTAATTTCTCTGTCCTTCGTGCGCTTCTCATTCAAGTTTCTGAATCCTTCCTTAGCACAAACAAATTGCCTCTGTATAATCGCTCCATCACGCCTTGAACGCCGAGATGAACTTACCCGGGTACTAAACCCAACACGGCGAGCATAAGAATTATAAAATGCCTTGGCAGCTTCTTCTGATTCAAATTCCATACCTTCTAAAGGTTCTAGGTCCAAGAGGTCCCCTTCAGGAAAGTAACTTTCACTATTTCCAGGGATACCACTTTGACTGGTAGGAAAAGGGCTGTCGACCATTTCCTCATCATCCATTTGATGATCAATGTCCAAATCATCGTCATTTCCGTCCCGCTCACTACATCCACCACCCAATCCAATGTCGAATTCAATTAACTCATTATCCATGTGTAGCAATACACAGAGCCCAATTCTTACTTTCGATTTTCAATTCTCTCTCTTCGAATTCCTAACTAACAAAACTGAATTTTGTCAATTTCTGAATAGTATATCTGCACAACCACTTCCCCCTCTATAGTTTTCACGTAAAACATGTAGGGAAAAAAAAGGAGTAAGATTATCTGAAACAACGCATCAAGAAAGAATGACTGACCCGACCCTCAGCGCTACCATCTCCAAGTCGACGACGATGGCCCTGCTAGATCTTTACAGGATGGGAATTTACAGTACGAACAGAGCTTGATTCCTAGGGTTTGTAAAAGAGAAAGCAGTTGAATTTTGCCGGGAAAATGAGGGATTTGGTAGGGAGCGGGGAGGAAGAGATTGCAGAGAGAAGAGAGAGAGTGGAAATGCGTTGATGAAGAAGTAAAGTGGTAATGATTTCCAAAACGGGGGAGAGAACACGGGAGCTTGATAATGGTGGATAGGTTCTTCGTACCCTATTTTAACCCACCTCCATGTCGGGTTCTGATCACCTGCTTCGCCCACCACCTTCTATGATTCCACTACCGTTGGATCTTACCACATAGATCATCTCATCTCCCTAGAAAATTATCCTCGAGATTTAAATTTTGTAAATAAATAATTATCTTAAAATTATTTTCTAATAATTATGTTTAATTGAATAACGTTTATTCAATCCAAATATTATGTCTCATTGGTCGGTTAGTCCAATTTTGATAAATCACAAGTTCTAACTCGAGATGAATGCATATTTTAGTCTGTCCAAACGAGAATGGTCAATTAGAAGTTTTAGCTCGAAAGTAAGAACTTCGTTTTCGTGCAGAGGCAATGAAATGTAATGATGTTCGAAGCGCACGAACGACAGAGAAATTAAACGGCCACGAACTACAAACCAAGCCTCTTCTTGTAGTCGACTGAAATCGATCATTCTCCGACCAAAATAGCACATACGTAAATCGAACGTCATCACATTTCATTGTTTTCAAATTTTATGTACGCATATATATTGTTACCGATTAGTTTTTTATTATCATTGTTAGTCTTGTGCATGTGTGTGATTAGTTGAGTTGACACATAACATGCAACTATTTATTTGACCATTTGAATCTTAAAAATCAAGAAATTACATGACCAAGAGGTTATCAAAGTTGAGATTCGATTTGTTCGAAAAAATTTAAGGTGTCAGTTGAATATATTGTCGTGAGATCAAGGGTTAAATTACTTTAACAAATATTGACAATTAAAAAAATAACAAAAAAAATGAATTTCTTTTACGGGTATGAGAATCTCTGAGTGAGTATATCCAAGCATTAGTGCTACTATTTTTGTCAATGTTGAATGTGTAAACTATGGCAAACTAGGATATCCTTGAAAGGAACAACGCACAAAATAGGATTACCGCTGTCCCTGTCATGAATAAGGGTGGACTTGTCGCCGTTCCCCTTGTCGATGAAGCTGTCTTTATCGTGTTTGTACGAAGAAAGTGTTGTTTGGTCAATTGTTCCATCTCTGTAGATGAAGATTTTGTCATTTTCATCAATATGACACCACTTTCTGGATTTGTCATGAGTCCTGTGGAGTGGCATCCCTCTGCCAAAACAGTCAAATCAATCATCACATTTTTCAAATTTGAAAACCCAATTGAAAGCTGCATGACTGTCTGAGACAAATTCATCTAGGGAATCACTGTTCTGCAATAAATGGTGGCAAAACAGAGAAAAGTAGGAAACAAGATGATAATGAGAAAAACCTTGTGCCATAGGATGGAAATGCAGAGTGTTTCGAAATTGATGCATGCCTTCAAACATCATGAATTAAAAAGCCCAAAATCATTTACGAATTTCTCGAAAAAGACGAGAACCAAACTCAATTTGAATGATCTGTTAAGGAATCTATCATTGTAAAATAATGCCGGAAAATTTCGAAATTGAGGCCAGAGCATATAAAATGCAAAAGACCATTGCAAGTTATTCGTTTAATGGAAATGTTAGCCAGAGGTAGAGTCGAAGACAGAGAAAGAAACCGAAAGAATAGGAAATCGTACCGAACATGGAAGATATTGGAGACGTCGTACATCCCGAGGTGAAAATTCACAGCTTCAAGAAACAATTGATACGTATAAACGTGGAGGCCATCGATCCTAGGGTAAGGAAGCCTGGGCCTCGGAGGCGACTGTGTTTCCGATTGACACCTCTGCATTCTCCCGGGGAAGACGTACTCCTTCCACACAAGTCCGGGATCGTTGTCGTGTTCATGGGGAGGAAGCTCGACAAAGCCCAACGTGGCCATGATCGGCTCAAGCTGCTGGTGAGTCATGATAGGCTTGAAGGTGCGAGTGTACCAGAGCGCCAGCTTTCGCATGGAATCCATGGCATGATTGTCCATTTCAATCTTGTTTTCGCTCTACAGGATTTCGTTGGAAGAAGATGAAATCGAGAGAGAGAGTGAATTACGGATAGAGAAGCTTGAATTTAGGGATTTGAGTGAGGAATTTGGAGGTTAAGCTGGAGAGGGGTTGTAACTTCTGCTCTCCAAATGAACACTTGGGAACATATAAAGACGCCTGATTTGTAGGACCCACATTCAATCAAAGTTTCTTAACTTTTTCTCTCAAATTAAATAATAAATTAAAAATAATTATCGATTTAAAAGCGCTTTATTTCAATTAGTCCATGTACTAAAACAACCGGTAAACCAAATCTTATACTTTGATTCTGCTATCAGATTTGACCTTTTATCAATAATTTTGTTAAATTATCATTTAAAAAATTATCAAACGATCAACTCAAACTTTAAGGATAAATTTGATAGTTGCCTTGTAAATTTCACGTGACTTTTATTGTTGGTTAGTCCTATAGTATATTAGGAACTTGTATTTTTATTATTGCGTGTTTCAATATAAGATGTCGCTCTTAAAGTAATTTTTTAATTTTTTTCCTAGTCAAACTTGAAGAAAGTGTTGCTCAAAAAACGTAAGAGCCCACTTGATTAACTATTTACATTTATCTTAATAATTATATTAATTAACGAGTAACGTGCAACGTTACGTTAAGACGTAAAATTAGATAATAGAATTAGACGTTGTTTTTTTGAAGTAAATAAATATAATTACTCTTTATTTTTATTTTTGAATAGTTATATAAACTAAATTAGAGTTTTAAATAATAAATTGTTTATTAGATAATATATTTTTGTTTATTAATATTAGATTTCAACACATGGAAGGCACGTACGCGTCAAGTTTTTTTTTTATTTTCTACGACGACTAACCCCAGTGGAGAAGTATTCCGATGAAACATGCTCGACAGTGGCACGAACAACGTTGCACACGTGTGAATTAGCATGAACGAACAACTTTACCGAGTGAAAATCGCCAACCACGACTTCGTAGAAATCGTCGAAAATAGTCCCGAATGGAACGAGGAATATACTTGGGAAATTTACATAAATTTTAAACATTGAATTGAAAGATATGGATAATATAATTATGTGAATGAATCATATTTGTTATTTTAATTTTTAGCACATTGTTACATTACATGTGTTCCTTTTACCATAAAATTGCATGGATGACAATGATCAACAATCCTCTCTCTCTCTCTCTCTCTCTCTCTCTCTCTACTGAGAAGTGGGGAAATGGTGATCAGTTGCAGAAACCTTCTCCTCTGCCTCACATGTCTTCTGCTGCTTTCATCATCAGTTTCTGAGGAGACGCTATCATCGGCGTCACCGTCGTCCTCTGAAGTTATATCGAGATTTCAAGAGTATCTCCGAATTGAAACCGCGCAACCTAACCCTCTGTATTACAAAGGTGCTGATTTTATCCGCTCTCAGGCGAAATCCATTGATCTTGAATATCGGGTTCTCGAATTTGTCCAGGGAAAGCCCCTCGTCCTCCTTAAATGGCCTGGCTCCAATCCTGAACTCCCCTCTATCCTCCTCAATTCCCATACTGACGTCGTTCCAGCCGAGCACCACAAATGGAATCACCCTCCCTTCGACGCCCACCTTGACTCGCAGGGAAATATATTCGCCAGAGGCTCCCAGGACATGAAGTGCGTTGGGTTGCAGTACCTCGAGGCTATTCGGCGCTTGAAAGCTTCTGGATTTGAGCCGACTCGATCTGTTTACTTGTCTTTCGTCCCTGACGAGGAGATTGGCGGCCATGACGGTGCAGAGAAATTTGCTGAATCAGAAAGCTTTAAGAAATTGAACGTCGGCAGTTGTTCTCGATGAAGGTTCAGATTCTTTCTCGACTGTATGTTTCCTTTCTCACTGTTCTTCGCTAAAACAAACTCCATTATTTGCGATTTGTGATTTTTGAAATTAGGTCTGGCATCCCCGGATGAAAACTACAGAGCATTTTATGCAGGAGAGAAGCCCATGGTGGATGGTGATTAAAGCAGTGGGGGCACCTGGACATGGTGCAAAGCTATATGACAACTCTGCAATGGAGAATCTGTTCAAAAGTATTGAAAGTGTGAGGAGGTTCAGAGCTTCACAGTTTGATTTGGTGAAGGCAGGCTTGAAGAACGAGGGAGAAGTTATCTCAGTGAACATGGTCTTTTTGAAGGCTGGGACACCATCTCCGACTGTGAGTTCATCTCAATTCCCTGAGCTTATACTTCAAGGATTGTCCTTAATTGTTGGATTTTTCTGTTCTTCTGCTGTTGCAATATTCAATACACTGTTATTTCCCATGAATTTTAGCACTCATTGGCTATTGATTTTACATATGTTTAGACATAATAAAAGCCAAGAACATACATGTTAACTGTAAGATCACTTTCTTTGATAAAGATGATGTGCCTGACTAAGGTTATCGTTGGTTGCCAATAAGTCGATATGTAACGATATCATTGAATTCTTGTGGATTTCTCTTAGAATCCTAGAATTCTGCCAATTTTATGGCACCGAACTCATCAAGTGGTAATATTCAAGCTAACTTCATCAGCTTCCTTCTAGATTTCAATATTCAAGCTAACTTCATCAGCTTCCTTCTAGATTTCATAGTTTCTTTCAGAATTCTGCCAGCTCTGTAGAAGTATAAGTAAATTGAGCCACTATGATTCTGCCAGCTCTTTAGAGGTACATATAATCGAGCCACCATGTCTAATAGATCATCTGATGTTGTTAAGATTGAAAACAGTTTGTTGAAGGGAGAATCATTAGCAATTAGCATATACTTTATTTGGAAAATGATTCAGGCAAAGTCTCAAATGTATTTTTTCTGCCAAATTACAGTTGTCTGCAACATAATATGTTTGGTTTTGGTTGTTCTCCATAACTAACTATTCATCATAATTAAGAATGGGGGCTGTTCATTGCAAGGCAAACTGAATTTCTCATCGTCTGTCTACCAGGGTTTTGTCATGAATTTGCAGCCCTCAGAAGCAGAAGCGGGTTTTGATATACGGATTCCGCCAACTGCAGATCAACAAGCTCTAGAAAAACGGATTACCGAGGAGTGGGCACCTGCTTCTAGAAATATGACATTCGAGGTAGGAATTCTCTCAATGAGACTATTTTACTTCTATAAATTTGGTGGGATAGCAAGTGCAAATTGCTGTAAAAAAATATATCTTGAAAGGATAGCTTATGTCTATTTTCTGCTATCTCTATTGCTTTGCAGTTCAAGCAGAAAGTTTCTGTTCATGACAAGTTTGGAAAACCTGTTATTACTGCAACTGACAGTTCTAACCCCTGGTGGAATCTTTTTGAGAGAGCTGTTAAAAAGGCTAATGGAAAACTTGGTAAACCAGAGATATTTCCAGCGTCGACAGATGCACGTTACTTTCGGGATCAAGGCTTGCCAGCTATTGGATTCTCTCCTATGGCCAACACGCCTATTCTCCTTCACGACCATAATGAGGTACGAATCTGATTCGATACTCAGTTCTTGTCTACTCGAGTTTTATTTGGTGGTTTCCTCTTGGCATGGCTTTATAACATTCCAAATTTCTACTTTCTTTCAGTTTCTGAATCAAGACGAGTACTTGAAAGGAATCGATGCATATGTTTCGATAATCAAAGATTTTGCTTCCTATGTTGAACATACGAGCAAAGACAGCGTCAAAGACGAGCTGTAAGGATGCATAATTTCAACTTTTATGCTGAATTCAAGCGAAATGTCATTTCTCAGATGAGATGTAAACTACAATTGAATAGGGAATAGGGCGTATACAGAAATCATAAAGGCCAGACCAGATGTTTGGCTCCTCCTTGTGAATTTATTCTCTCTAAATTATGCTCCTCAGATGCTTTACATATCTAGTAATAAAATAGAAGTATTTTTGGTTAGTCTGCTGCTACCCCATCAATACATTTTCCCTTCTTTTTCTCTAATCTAACCTTGTTGGTGCTGTATAATGGAAGCCACGGAAGGTAATAAAAGTTCCATTCAGCAATCTTTACTTCCTCAATAACGAGTATGCGCTATTTCGAAAATAGTTCTTTTTATTGTTCTGAGTTATTTTCACTGAGACTATGCAGTTGGAAAGAGCATCAGGTCATTGTTTTCTACCAGTAATCCCCAGCAAGAGCACTCCCCATTCTGCAAATGATGGTATCGAATTGGATCTCTTATAACAATTGTTCGACTGTCTACCCTCGAAACGAGCTTTGCAAAGACATGGCAGTCCCCACATATCCTGAGGTTTTTTCTTATCCGAATCGTCTTCTCCTTTGGCAGGTTCATTAGTCCAAACACAATGGCCAGCTTTTCACTGTGGTACCTTAGTGAATCTGCCATCTGTTCCCCCTCAAGATCTTGGAGCACAAAATTTGTGTCCGGAACATAGCCAATCGCCATCAGTCGCTGAATCAACATGCCTAGACGATTATTAATCTCATCGATTTGTGGGTGTGACTCGTCTCCTAAAATAAAAGCATGGATTCGTTTATTCACTTCAATCCAGCTACACCCAGGTTCTTTCTTGACACCCTTCACTCTCATACTTCTTCTCACCTCTGCAGCTTCTTCCCACTTTTGAGACTTCGCATAAATATTAGATAACAACGTGTATGTACCTGCATCTTCCGGGTCGAGTTTTAGGACTTCTTTGGCTGCATAAATTGCCAAGTCAACATTCCGATGAACTCTGCAAGCACCTAATAAAGCTCTCCATGTTACGGCATCTGGCTCACAGTCCATTTCATGGATTAACCTATAGGCTTCGTCGAGCTTCCCGGCTCGACCTAGAAGATCAATCATACAACCATAGAGCTCTCGGCCTGGCTTAATCCCAAATAACGTCTTCATCGACTGAAATAGTATTGTCCTACTTCTACAAGCCCTGCATGACTACAAGCAAAAAGAACCCCAAGTATTGTGACGTAGTTCGGTTTTGGCCCTGAAATTTTCATCGATTCAAACAGCTCAAGAGCTTCTTTGCTGAACCCGTTTTGGGCATACCCTAAGACCATTGTGCTCCAAGAGATTACATCCTTATGAACCATCCTGTCAAAAATGGAGTTGGCATCTTCGAGACTGCCACACTTGCAATATAGATCAAGGAGTGCATTGCTTAAGATTAGATCTTGATCAAACTTCAGTACATGAACATGAACTTGTCTCCCTAATTCTAAAAGTGCCAAACCGGTGCAAGCTCGTAAGACACTCGTTAGTGTCGATTGATCGGCTTGGAAACTGGTGCGTTTCATCTTCTTGTAAAGCTTCAGAGCTTCATCTCCATCGCTATTCTGAGCATACCCACCAATTATAGAGTTCCAAACAACCAAATCTCCGGTCGGCATCTCGTTGAAAACATTTAATGCATCGCTTAGCTTGCTCAATTTCGAGTAAATATCTATCAGAGCACTCCTAACAAAGACATCAGACTCCAATCCAACCTTCATTATGGTTCCATGAAGCTGCCTGAGGCTTAACAGCCCATCGCAGGATCTCAAAACGGTAGAGTAAGTGTACATATTTGGTCTAACACCGTCTCTAAGCATCAATACCAGAAACTCCAAGGCCTTTTCGTTTAACTTAGCACTGGTATAAGCAGATATAATAGTCGTCCATGAAACAACGTTTCTTTCACGCATTTTATCGAACAGTTCTTGTGCTTCTTCCAGTAAGTTGAATTTCACGTACATATTGATGAGACTGTTGATCAAGAAGGTTTTAGGCTCGTGCCCATTTGAAAAAACGTGCTTGTGAACAAGCTTACCTTGTTCGACGGCGCCGTGAAACAAACAGCACTTGATGAGCTCGGAGTAGGCGATGGAATCAGCCCAGATTTTGTGATTCTGCATTGTTTCCATTGCTTTCATGGCTCTGGAAAGGTCTCTCTGGTAGCAGAATTTGGTGAAGTCATCCAATAAAGAAGACGACGACAAGGCTTGCGTATCACAGTAAGAGAATGACGAAAGCGAAAAGGCACGTAGTAGCCAAGGGAGAGGCACGCACGTGAGCTTGGAAGCTGCTTTCATGGTTTCTCAAGAAATATGAAAATAAGCAGCACAGCATCAGCCAAAATCTCTTTGGTCTTCGAAACGTGAAATTTCAGATGTTACGCTGTTACAAAGAGCTCCATTTTAAGACGACATAGCCGATGGGAAGAGAAGCTCGGGCCGTGAAGAACAAACGGCCAAAAATCACAAGTGCCCAGTTCTCCATCTCCTTCAATTTTCTAATTTTCTCATCATCTCAAATTAGCGGGTTCATGAAGACCACTTTTCTGAGCATTGCTAGAGAGAGAGAGAGAGAGAGAGAGCGAGCACTCGGTGAACAACACATACCCTTTCAAGTTGTGGGTCAACAGATTCTGTAACGACGAGTGCAGATATACTCAGTCTAAAGTTCAAGCTCTAAATTTCACTCTCCTATTTTCATGAAGTTTGCATGCAGAGACTGGCCGCCAAAAAGCAAGGTTGAAGATGGAAAAAGAATACACACACACACACACACACACACACACATATATATATATTTATAGAGAGAGAGAGAGAGAGAGAGAGAGAGAGAGAGGTGTTCTTCTCATGGGCAGTGGAAAGTGGGAACGGGATCAAATCAAGCCTCAAAATCATGTCATATCCGGATCGCAAAAGCAAAGAAATGAGGGTTCACAAGAAGAAGGATTTATTTTAAAAGAACATTTCATGAATCAAGAAAAAAAAATTATGATCAAATAAATATTTCCTACTCGATTACATTACACTACTTCTGTTCAATCCATAAGCAGAGATGTGGGGAAAAAAACATGATATTTTGATATATAATCTTCATATGATTGATTGAATCAAAACCTTGGCTTCAAACCTGCCTTCGCTCGGAAGCGACGCAATCATGGCGGAATCATCTTCGGAGCTTTCCTATGGAGTGTAAATATACGGCAACGGAGACAACGCTGAAAAATACGACAAGAATCAGAACCCTCCACTAGATGTCTCAAAAAGGCCCAAAAAACTAGACCATGACCAAGATATAAACAACTCTTTTTAGAGATCAAATTCATTGAGATCACTCGGTCATCAATGGTTTAACCATAACAAAGTCTAATCAGCAGAAAAACCAATCAAGTGTTCAGAGGGACCAGAATCTTACGTTGATCCAAGAAAGAAAGCAAGGGAAAGATGAAATCCAAACAGGAAGACGGAAACAAATGCAGTGAGAATCATTGCCACTGAAGTAGAATACACCTGAACAAAATTAATAACCATGTAAATTGCATCTTCAAATACAATGAGATTATCATCCGCTCCAAAAGTATAGCATTGCAGTTTCATTCACGTATGGCAGCTTCAAGTCTAACAGTGAGTTAACATCATGGTTAAACACCAATTAATGATACAAAACAAATCAAGAATTGTTTTAGAAAATAAAAATTCAACCGATGCCATGAATATGTTCATCTCCATCATACCGTCCACCATAATTACGCAAAAGAAAACCCATTGTAGCTAAATTTTACATATAAATATAATTTCCATCTTGTACCTTCACAATATTGTCAGCATACTTCAGTACCATAGACACTGCAATGCCGCTACAAAAATAAAAAAAGATGTATTTTTGTCAGTGAAATAAATTAACGTAATGATGATAAGTTATGAATCTATAATGTTATCCCTGGCAATTGTAATGCATTTGTTCATTACTGGCATTTCCAGGATTTTAATGTACTTTGGAAATTAAAAAAAAAAAAAAACTAATTGTATGTTGACCATCCCCGCAATTCTCAACAATCTTCGACTTTCTAGGGACTCAATGTGAATATTTTTGCTCAGGCAGTGAAGCCACAATAATGGGTTAATGAAAAAATTTACATCTTAAGAAGAGATATCACACCTGAATGCATGATTAAAGATCATGAGAACAGTAATAAATGAATATCCATGAAAGAATCCCCTGAAAGAAAATAATTCATTGATAAGTACTTGATCAGACAATCATCCAATATTCTCATTAACATTGAAAATAAGTGGTTCAAACTATGTAAACCAGAGTTTTCTGGATGTCAAAGTTATGTCATACTCTCCTAAAAGTGTATCCAATTAACAAAATGAAAAGACAAATTAAAGACAATAAACAGCTTAAAAGGCAAATAGTAGTTCTAATATTACTTGTTCATGACTGCGTCAAAATCTTGAATCACTATTGCAAAAGCATTGAAGACCATCCCAAATACATACAACCAGAAGTTTTGTACATTTACAGTTCCTTGAAGGCCGTTTCTTGATTATAGCCTGCAAGATGTATGATCCTCAAGATCAAACAGGGATGGGAATTTGTATATGACAAAATGGAATTCATTATATCTTGAAGAATAACATTTGGAAAAAGAGCAGGATATATAGAAACATTGTTTATGACTGTGCTCCAACACTAACGGTGCTTTAAAAATGGTCAAAGTTCCAAGTAGTAAAAATAATCACCTCAGTGTATACCCGGCAAAACCACTCAAGAGGGCCATGATCTGCCAGAAAGTTTAGTCACATTCACTATAGTCATTACTTGAAAATCAGACATTATGAACCATACAATAAAAACCAACAAGTAGGTAACTCACAATGGCCATCATCCAACCTTGAAATGGTGTCTGAAGAACACGATCAGAACTAAAGAAAAATGTTAATATATAAGATGTCAATAAAAAAATGAAACAAAAATATAATTCTTTACGTACAATAGACAAAAAAAAATGATGCAATATTCTAATGGTCAGATTCTCTTGTATGCTTCAGAAACTAATGGCCTACTGAAATTCAGTATGATCAATACTCCTGTGTGCTGCCCGTCAGTAATGCTGAAAAAAGGAACATACAAGAAGTATATAATACAAACAGGGGCAAAAAAATTTGTTATAGCACTGACTTTGTATTTAGTTGCGCAGTTGTGCACCCAGCACAGAGAAGAATAAATGCTGCCCACTGAATCTCACTTAACCTGAAATCAAACTTCCATTGCTAAATAAGACTCTTAGCAACTGTGACTTTTTTAGTGATGCAGGCAATACATATGATTTTTTACACCAACAATCTCACTAATGCTTAATTAGAAGGAATGAAATAAGTTATCTTTGGTGTCAGAGGATGCTTTCAAAATTACAGATGAACCTAAAGCAAGATAGACAAGAAAAATATAGAAAGAAAAATCAATTTCTCCATTCTTCTATCCTCCCTCTACTGGAGCCTCTATCATTTGTCTCATATATACTACGAAATGTTGTGAGAAAAGGAAAGAACAGAAGTGAAATCTTAACAGTGAGAAGGACTTACTCTTTCTTTAGCATAATTCTGTACAAGACACCTGTACTGATTATATTAAAATTTTTTAGAATCTGATAACCTGGTGCATCCACATAGGCGAAGATGTAATACTGTCGCATAAATATAAAAGCAAATGCATTCACATAAAAGGAAGAAAAATTGTAAAGCTTTTCGAAAAACATATCCCCACCATGACCAACCTGAAGCAAATTTTTTACAAGGTAAAGTGCCGCAGGAATGGGGAATACACTTACTTCATCCAGCGTAGTGCTCAACCTAAATACATGAAAATTATAAATTACATTCAGGAAGTACTTATTTCCACTGTCCCCAAAAAAATGAAAAATTATAATTCTAAGATAACTGCATAATGAAACAAGAAATATGGAAATAGTCAGGGTTCCCAACCTAGAGAATTTAAAACATTGTATGGATCAGATGATATTGTATCAACAAAAGTATCTTCTTTTAGTCTTAGACAAAGTTGGAATGAATTTTAGTTTGGAGCCACATAGATGAATAGTCCCACAAATTCGAGAAATAGATTTTTCATTGTTGTACTTGTAATAATATTTTTTAGGGGGTAATTAATTCAACCACAATCAACCAATCTCGCTTCTCTCCTAGCACGACACTAAGACCAGTAAATCTCAGATCTTTTCAAGATAAGGCCCCATATAAGTGTTACTTAGACGTAAAGCAACAATAACAATGTAAAGTTAAGGTAACCTGTTATCTTCAGTCACACCTTCATTTTTCCATATTCGACTTAAG
Source organism: Begonia masoniana (assembly GCA_022432975.1). NCBI lineage: Eukaryota > Viridiplantae > Streptophyta > Magnoliopsida > Cucurbitales > Begoniaceae > Begonia > Begonia masoniana. Next base: position 54,772,603 of record CM039503.1, read on the forward strand.
GCAGCAAGTGATAGCACACATTTCAAAGCCTCCACCTAGTACCAGAAAGCATAATTCTATATGTTGATTCAAAAGCCTTATAATTATATAACAAAAAATAATACGAGAAACTACTATCAATCAGCCGAACAAGAACAAGATAATTGCCCATTATAATTGCACCATTAAACAATACGATTTTCATACCAAAAAGTTTGCAGTGGTAACACTGTAGTCATACTTCCCAGCTCTTTTTGACCAAACGATGAGTATTGCTTGCGAACTCGTAAAAATTGTCAATGCGAATGTAACTAACGATCTAATCAAATCAATCAACATGGGAGAGAAAAAAAAAAAAAATCAATTGGATTCAACAGTTAAAGAAAGAAAATCAGTCACGTATGTAAAAATCAAATGGGATGGCTGAGATGACATACTTTCGTTTCCATTTAGACCGATCAAGTGAAGCCCTCCCCAATGTAGCTACATCAAAGAAATAACAGCAATATCGGCAAGTACAACCAAAAAAAAATGTAAATTCAATCAAAATTAAGGAGGTCAAACTAATAGACTTCACTGAAAACAGAAACTCTCAGCTGATTGAAGAAACATACCCCCTGAAAGCCCTTTCCCATAACGCAAGTTTTCTACATTGTCTTCATCAGCAACACCACCAGGACGACCTAAATCCTCATCTTTGTCCTATAATTACAATCTTCATTTACATTGGATAAAATTATGAAAAATGTGAGTGTGCTTAGGCAGTCAAAAGGGGATTAAATTTCCTAACTTGACTGTAACAATCAGTCGGCAAGTGAGATACGACTAAACATGAGCATCCTAAATTATAGAGAACCAAAATTATGCAATTCATAAAGATGAGATTCAGTGTAAGACTGCGAATCCGAAGTAGAAAGAGAATCATTTATTAAAATAATAAAACCTGATCTTTGATCTTTTTGTACTCCATTTTACTAATATGCAGACAGAGATCCGTTCTCCGGAAACCAAAGCAGTTTATTGGTTCGCTTGAGAGTTAGGATTGCTCGCTGCTTGATCGGCGTCCATTGCAGAGGACCGTGAAACCCAATTAACTCCCTCGATTGATCCAGTTCTTTCGTATAAACACGGCCCGTTTCATCTCTCCCCAACGAAATTGGAAATTTGGCCCAAAATCATCTACCTTCAAGTTCCAACTTTAATTGTAATCTAAAACAAAGCAATTAAACTCTAATATTCCATCTTACACTCTATCGCATCGTATCACTTATCATTAACGATAAGAGTAGGATCGGTTCGATTGGAAGCAAATCAACATTTTCGATTCGATTCCAAATTAAGAAAAAGCAACAGAAGATTCTTAATTCTATTTTTGAAAAGTTGCCGAAAAACGAACCAAATTAGTATATCAAACAAGCTAACTGTTAGTCACACATCGACAAAACCAAAGTGAAATAGCATATATAGATACGAGAGAGATTCCTTCAATCCTTGAGATAACTTTTGGAGTGAGTTCTATCCTCTCACTTTCTATCATGGTATCAGAATTAGGTCTGTATGATGTGAAGACGGTAGGAAACACGCTAGACGTGAAGGAAAAAAAAAAACCTATCACGCTAGACATTTGGGCAGGTGTTAGTTCCACATCAACATAACCAAAGTGAAAGAGCCTGTATAAATATAAAGGGGATTCCCTCGATCTTTGAACTAACTTTTAGAGTGAGTTCTACCTACTCACTTTCTATTACTAACTTATTCAAAATAAAATTCATTGTAAACTCGAGTGAGCCTCAATTCTTTAAATGTAGTTTGATATATCAACAATTCTATGTTAGTTCTCAATTCTATATTAAGTTTTTTTTCTTTTACAAATTACACGTTCACTTTTGAGTTATCAACAATTTAAATCTTATAGTCAATTTATACATCAAATTCAGCACGTGTATTTCATATTTTCTATTTAATCATACATTTTAACTCGATTTGTGCATTTTTTAATAATTTTTAACACGATTTCAAACTTTGTCAATGTTTTGTAATTTTAGCGTACTAACGCGTCAAAGATTAAATATTTCTTTTAAAAAATCAAATAAATAAAAGTAATTAGAGACTCTTAGATCTGAGTTGGGGCCCACGAGAATGAAATCCTGCTCTCATCCTCCATTAAAACAGCTTGTAAACACAACACTTTCACCTCTCCTCGGCCTTCTCTTTACTTCACCGCCATTGTTATACACCATGAGCTCTGTGATTCAGAGCTTCCACAACCGAAGCTTCATGCCGACCAGGCCTCTCCACGATGCCCTTCCAGTTTCTCAGATTGATGGCACCGAAGATCGTCCCCTGCGCAGAAGGCTTTCTTCTTTCTCCCTCAAACTCCAACCCCTGTCTTCGCCTGCAACTTCCTGGGTGCTTCGTCGATCCAAGTCGGTCTCCTCAATGGGAGAATCTGCTGGTAACTCTGTTAAAACGTGGTGGGATTGGGGATGGTCCTGGATCCTCTCCAGAAAACCCGTCTTTGCTAAAGATCTGGAGATGAACGAAGAAGAGAGCAAGGCTATTGGATCGCACAGTAGAGGTAGCTGGAGACATGTTTTCTACAAGGTGAGGTCTGATATCAGAAAATTGATAGGTTCCGATCATGTCGCTCTTCCTCAAACCTTCAAGTACGATTCATTTAATTACGCCAAGAATTTCGACGACGGAATCAGATCCCGTTGAATTCCGAATCTCAACCACCATTTTCGCCATGGATCGAGCTTATATTCTACAGATCTTTCCTTTCCTAGGTCTTTCTCTCGCTTTCCTGCATTTTGACGACGACGATCAATGGCCTCGAATTAGACACAAACAATGCCGCCGAATCATTCAGTAAAGAAGGTAACAGTCATGATTGAACTGAAAATCTCCATTTCTGGTCGTCATTGAGTTTAACCAAACGCAATCGGCGAGAAACATAGAAATTGCAAGGAATTACTCTGCTCCTCCACCCCATTGTTGAACAGATGATTGTCATTATTATTATTATTATTTTCTGTAATTTTTACAAGTTAATTAATATTGCTCTTGCTGGTTTGATTCGTACAAGACCAATCTCTTCTTCTTCTTCTTCTTCTCAAGATCAGAGGCTGCCACTGCAGGAATCCATTTCTTCCTCCTCTTTTTCTGCTCTGTTCATCCTTCAAACAGAGATGAAATTAATTAGTTAATCTGTAATTAACAATATAATAAGAGTGATTAAGAAGCAATTAGTGAAACACGGGTAATGGGTGATGGTCTGTCGGTGTGCCAGCAAATATGACGATTTCTCAACCCAAACCAGCTGTTTAACTTCCACATGCATGCACTAATCTCTCAAATTAAATCCATTAATCCCTAATTAATGATGGTATTAGTTTTTTGATTATATTTATTCAATCCCAAGAAAATGGGAACAATAATGATTTGACCAATGCAGGACATCCACGTGGAACCCATTGGAACGGCCGACAATCCAGTTTTTGAAATATTAATTTATATATAGTTGACTATATAATATGAGAATAAAAATGAGTATTATTGACAAATTATGTGAATTATGTTACACATTATCGAGTAAAAAAATCAGTCATGAAATTAAAATCATGAATAATACAAATCATTGCAACCCATGAACAAGCATGGTTGATGAATGACTATGGAGCTGAGTTGGATTTATATTTCGCCGATGATCTGATCGTAGATTCTTCTTCCCCTTCTATCTCTTTTTTTCGGGTTCTTCTGCGCGACCTGATAAAGCAATTAATCGTGAATTTTTGAATAATATTATGTTTATCCTTTAATTCTACATTTTAATATGACGTGACAGTCACTGATTAGTACAGTTAATATGATAGATTCCTATTATTGCATCAATTAATGATTGACACGTTAGAAAATGAGATGAATAGGTAAAAATTGAGGGTAGCTATGTTTCTTTTCTAATTCTGATAATTACCTGTACATTTTGTTTTCGGGTAACAATTATCGAGGACTTGCTACATCTATCGTACTCGTATTCAAGCTGTTTCTCATAGTCCTTCTCCCAATCCATCCATTGCCTTTCTGCATCATAGCCACAAATTCGCCATAATCGATCCTCCCATCCTGCATGTACGTTGAAAGATTATACATTTTCCATCGACAAACTAATTGAGCTGAGAAAATTGAACAATACCATATATAAGAGCATAGATTTAACAAATAAATTGATAGTAGTGTCCAAATTGTTAATAGCTGAAATGTGGTTGTTCGGTTTAAAAAAAAATAATAGTTTGAGCTTTTATCGGTAAATGATCCCTAACTTTAACGTCTAAATTGCACTTTACAAAAAAAAAAAAAAAAAAAAGATGACTTACATTATCTTGATCGACTTCTCGGATGATGTCCTCAAGGAATACATCGGTCATATTATGTTCTGTACAAGCTTGTTGTAGCTCATCCACTGTAATGTAACCACTTCTATCCTTATCGAAGTATTGAAAGGCTGCAACAAGATGTTCTTCGCGTTCGAGTTTGTTGAGATGAATTGTGGCGGCGATAAATTCTCCATAATCGATGGTCCCACTATTATCGACATCAGCCTGAAACGAAAATAGAGTATCGATTATGTCTAATACATAAGGCCAATAAAAAGCGAAGAAGATCTTCTTGCAAAAACTTGAATTACCGCTTCCATAAGATCGCGAATTTCTACGTCTTTCAGGGTAGAGCCGTATCTTCGCAGACCAGCTTTCAATTCTTCGAATGTGATCGCTCCGCTGTTATCTGTATCCATCGTCATAAACATTTCTCTTAAACCGGCGATTTCCTCTTCAGAAAGGCTTTCGGCGATCACCTGATCACACGAAATAAATTGTTTGTGGGTCGATGATAGTAAAACAAATCAAGATTGACTTACCCGTAAAGCCATCTTCTTCAACTTATTCATTGCGGAAAACTGTTTGAGCCGAGAAAGTACGGCCGGGTCTAGTGTTCTATCAGGAGCAACACCATTTTCACAAATCCAAGGATGGCCTAAACAACAATGCAGAAAAATCCATTAACATTTTTCTTGTTAGTAAAACGACATATCAATTGATAAAAGCAGAGCGAGTTACTAAAAACTTTATAATTGAAAAGGAAAATCCCTATTTTGATATTAACATGCACATCTCGCCCATTAAGATTGATGAAGAAATAACATGTTTTTTTTATAAGTTCTTCCATTCTGTTTATGGTTTCTTTTGACTAGATGGTTCACCATAGAGAGATCGAGTTTCAAAAAATGGTCAATGGTCTTATGAATACACAGATGTATAACTCCAATAGAGTCAATGGCTCGTATATTCATCACTATAGGAATTGGGTTCAAGCTTTCTCCAGCCCCTTCTCATCAATGGACTCCTGACGTATACGGAGGAGTGCGGTTCGTTCGATGAATTCCTATCTCTCTGTCTATCTCTAAGATGTTTGGATTTTTCAAAACTTCATGGACATGCACAAGAGAAAGACTATTCAAATGATTAAGGCTGGAAACGACATTATATTTCAAAATAATTTCGAGGCGAGACTTATTTTAACATCATTAAGCATCAATTTGTTCCCTTGTCAAGCCCAAATCTGATATGAAAGTTGATATGAATCTCAATAAGCATTATGTACCCTTCTAAATTACCTAGACATTCATCTTCTTGAATTCCAACCACAATTAAGTGAATGTTTTTATGTCAGTTTAAAAACGATGATAAGTCAAACTTACTTAAAACCTCGTGAGCCGTCAGTCGGTCAGAAGGACGAGAACAAAGCATCCTCCTGACTAAGTCTTTAGCGCTGTCAGAAATCAAGGGCCATGGATCCGTGTCGAAGTCAATATGTCCCTTCAAAACTGCATCAAATATCCCTTGCTGTGTTTCTAACAACAAAAATGAGTATTTATTACGAGTACCAATGAAAAAATACTTGTATTCTTCTAATGGTATTGCATATACCTGCCCAAAACGGCGGCACGCCACTGAGCAAAATGTACAATATAACTCCGGCAGTCCATACGTCCGCTTCTGGACCGTAATGCTTGAGAAGGACTTCAGGGGCAACATAGTACGGACTTCCTACAACGTCGGTGAAGACTTGCCCTGAACAAAAAAAGTAGATTATGCCACAAAATGTGACAGACAATAAAATTCTACAGCTGTAAAAATAAGTATTTGCGTTGGTACTGCCGATTATAAATCATCATGCGGCAGCCAAAGCATTGAGATTTTGAATAAGATACCATGGAACATATGCTTTTTCTTTACCGGGTTTAAAGAAAACGGAGAGTCCAAAATCGATAGCTTTGAGAGAGAAATCATAGTCTTTATTAACCAACAAGAAATTCTCGGGTTTCAAATCTCTGTGCATAACACCGAGAGAATGGCAAGCCTCAACAACACCGACAATGATCTTCGTCAACTCAGCAGCCTTTCTCTCACTGTAATGTCCCCTCTGAATAATTCTATCGAACAGCTCACCACCGGCACAAAGCTCCATCACGATATGAACATACAAAGGATCCTCATAAGCACCCTTGATTGTTACAATATGCTTATGACCAGCCAAATGGTGCATTATCTGAATTTCCCTCCTAACATCCTCAACATCATCTTTGGATATCAACTTTCGCTTGGAAATCGATTTACAAGCATACTCAATTCCAGTCGTAATCTCAGTACAGGAGTAAGTCGTCCCGAACTGTCCTTGTCCTAGTTTACGGCCTAACGTGTAAAGATCACGAATATTAGCAGTTTTATGACCCAAAACGTAGTACAATTGGTTATCTCCGCCTCGTCTCATGACTGATTCCTTTTTTGCCGAGCCGTTTAAGCGCAGATTGTTGTTGTGGGTCGGTTTGGTACTGTCTTCTTTGGCAAATTCTAGAGCAATGAGTTGTTGGGAGTTGAGGGTTGTTGGAGAGCAGTCGGAATTGGACCGATCCGAGGAAGTGCTGGTGTTGTGCTTGGAATTAGATGCGGAGTGGTCGGGCTGGCTGTAGCCCAGAAAGTAGTTTCCTTGGAAAGATCCTCGGCATGTATTGCCCATGAAAGTGAAACAGACAGAAAATTTCACACTTCACTCAGGCTTTTTCTCATACAAGTAGTGATCATCAATCCCACCCTCAAATCCTACGCAAAAATAGGTTGTGCAAAGCTCGATTAGATGAAAATTTGTTGCTGATTCGAAAAAGCGAAACCTACAGAAATGTACGCAGATCAGACAGCTCGTTTGTTTCCGCAGAAAATAGCTTTGGGGTTAAACGATCACGACCCAGAAAAGCTGGGAGGAAGCAACGTAATGATAAGATCTACGATTCCAAAATAAGCCATCATGTAAGGAAACAATCGGAACTTAACGCAGAAAAAACAGCTGAATCTATTGATCAAATCCTTACCCAAAAATTACGAGGGATCGTAGCTTTAAATAACCAAGAAATTACGAAACAACAAACCAAATCGTTTTCGATGAGGATTCATTAAGAAAAGCAACAACTTTCCAGAAATAAAGCGGGGTGGTAAAGATCACTCACCAGTTCTCGAATTCACGAAAAGAAGAAACTGAGGAAATCGGATATGATTGGCTCCACCAAAGATTTAATACAACAATTCAACAGTCGTAATGATTTCTATTTCCAGCTACATTTTACTAGTCTTCTTGGAATCAGGAAGACCAAAACGTTGTCATTCGGATGGTGCTGCTGAGAAACATCGGAGGAAGACAAGTGCTGACCACCTTCGTTTAGTTTCTCTCTCCTCCACTTTCTCTCTCTATTTTACTTTTTCTTCAATTAAAAATAGAAAATCTCCCGCTAAACCTCAGTGGGTACGTGAGTTTGTAATTTGTTTTCACAATTTCTTTTTTTCCTTTTGCGTGATTGGAGAGCATTCAGCAAAACAATACGCGGTTTCAATGATACCAAGAGCGGGTGGCGTTTATTTCCAACCAACAGTCAGCTTAGTTGGAACAAGACAGTGTGGCTTTAGCTATCAGTGATTGGTTCGTGTTTTTCACGCGGTGTAAATGAGAGTAACTAAGTCTTTTTATCCAGATTTATGGTCAAAATTATTTAATTGTACTAATTTAGTAACATATTTATGGTAAATTAATTCTTATAATTTGACTAATTCATAGTAAGAAACTCATTAATAGCATGTTTACTTTCTAATTTTATTTATTAATACTTATTTATTGACGTGACATTCAATAATTTAAGTAATTAATAGGATAAATTACGAATAATTAAAATAAGTTATTAATTATACAGATCAGTAAGTGTCACGTTATCAAGTAAATATGAAGAGTAAACATAACATTAGTCTAGAAAACTGTTTAAATCTTTCAATTTTCTCGAGAATGTTTAAAGTTTTGTCAAATTCTTTTCTACGCGTAAGAAAAGAGGAAGAGAGAGATCCACTTAATGCATAACACGTGTAAACAAAAATAATTAGGAAATCAACTACTCGTGAATTACTCAATCTCCCTGAGTTCAGAAGTGTTCTTTACCCTAAGGCCTAAAGACAATTATCTTTAGTTAGAACCAACTCGTTTTTCTGTATTATCTAATATCGTTTTTTCTCCATAGCATCTATATCTCCATAATCTCTTTCCCCAATATTTCTTCTCTTTTATACTTATTTGTATATATTTCACGTGATTTTTCTTTTATCGTAACATTTTTCAAAACTCGTTAAAAATCAAATTGACATGAAATTGCACGTGGATGATAAGTTTGGTTGATACAGAGCCAATTCCAATAGACTTATAAAGTCTCATTGTTGTGCACATAGTGATAACTAAAATTGTGTTATATAAATCTATGAGACTAATATGACTAATAAAATCTACATTTATTTAGTATATAGTTTCACTAAAATAAGAGAAGCGCTGAGTATATTATGACGCCATATACATATAGAAAAAAAAATAACAGTTTACTAGGTTTTATTTTGATTTTTTTTTCAAAAAAATTAAATATAAATCAAAAAAAGGAAAAATAAAATCAACATATATTAATCCAACTGATTAAAATTAAATCTAACAAACTCAATTCAACTATCTATGATTAAAACAAAATTTAAAAAACTAAATTCGATATCCAAAATTAATCCAACCATCTAACATACAAACTAAATCAAACTATTCAATATTAAAATGAAATATAAGAAATTAAATCAAATATAAAAAATGAATCTAACTACTTTAAAAATATAAATTTAATAACAAATCAAACTAAATATTATATTACTTTTTGAAATATCTCTGCAGACAACTTAAATCAATACTTGCAAACTCTGCAAGAAGCAGTGAAGCACTAAATTAAGAGAAATCATAATATTGAGTGCAGCTCTATCATAAATCAGAATCACCAAATTTAGAGAAGTTTTTCGGCAACCAGTCAAACAATATTCAATAATGAATAAACACAGTCAATTAAGAGAATTAGAGAAGTCATTAAGCTTGGGCAATATTCAAACAAATAACAATATCATCAAGCATTGGTCGAATATGAATTGCGTGGGCCACGGAGACTGAGAGGTTGAATGGAGATTGGCGTCCGTTGACGGCGAATGCTGAGTTGCTGACTGCTCGACGTGAGCACTGAGCGTGACTATATGGCGAACTGCGACTGCGTGAGGATTGAGAGCGACCGAAAGGCGAACTGTGAGTCTGCGAAGTGCGACGCAGACGACAAATGTGCGTTCTGTTCTGAGTCTTACAAGGAATGAGGAGTTAGGAGTGAGTGACTATTAAGTATCGACCGAGCCCTTACTTTTGATTTAAAATCAGAAGAATGAGTCTGATTTTTCACGAGAGTTCAAGATTTTGGTGCCCAGACCATGGACCGGACCCGGACCAATGAATTTTTGGGTGGGAGGTGTTGACTTATATTATGTTTAAGTCTAACGATGTTTTTGATGATGTGTTATTAAGTAATGTAATTTGATTGAGATTATGTTAATGAAGATAATAAGCTGATTATCGAATTAAATATATGAGATTAATAAACAAATAAATAATTATGTTATATGTATTTATCTGGATATGTCCTTTAAAAAAGAGTATTTTAGTTGACTAATAAATCTGTTTAAGTGTTCAGAAAAACAAGACTAAAATTGTTCTATATTCTGCATATCCTCCGATAGCAAAGCAAAAGTTTACATCTTCCGCCAACTAAACGACGAAGGCGGTGCATTTCAAAGAAAAGCTTACATCCGCCACTCGTTGAAAGACAAAGCAAAGTTTACATCTTTCGCCAGCTAAACGACAAGAACTACATCCACCGCTGGCTCTTTGAAGAAGACTTCTTCGCCAGCTAAACGACAAAGAATTACATCTACCGCTGGCGTTTCAAAGTCTTCCAAAGATTACATCTGCCGATAGCTACACGACAATGATTACATCCTCTGATGGCTAGACGACAAAGTTCAAGTTCCACCGCTGAAATTTCTGAAGACATCCACCGCTAGCTTTTCAAAGGAACATCCATCTGTGAACAGTGTTTCAGAATTACATCTATCGCAACCGATACCGGTTCATGGTTTATAAAGTCACATCTACCGATACCGGTTCAAGGTTTATAAAGTCACATCTACCGATACCGGTTCAAACAATGTAAAGCTACATCCACCTATGGCGGTTCAGCGTTTTTAAAGTCGCATCTTCCAGTGTACAGTATCTTCCGTCAGAATTCAAATTTACCGCGAAGCGATAGCGAAAGTCGTCAAGAGCTTTAACTCCTGTCCACTAATGGCGAAGCACGAAAACAACTTCAGAACGCAACGACTAGCTGTCTAAATATGGATGTTTCTCCAACGGTAATATATTTTCATATCCAGAAAGAAGCATTCAATAAAGAGAGCCGATAACAGACAGAGTATTTGATAAGTGTGTATTTTACACACTTTATTGTATTCTTTAATATTTGAATTGATGAGTTTTACTCAAGTATATGAAAATTCTGATATATTTGGTGAGTGTGTAGAAAAAAATTTGAGAATTACAGGTTTCAGTGAAATCATTCCATAAGAAAAGTAGAGCAATTGTCGATCGATCGGCTATTTTAATTGTTTTAATCTCAACCGTTGATAAATCGACTATTTTAATTGATGGAGGTTTTTGAATCTGGACCGTTGAAGCTTGTTTTAATCTTAGCCGTCGAAGATGATTGTGGGTTAGGCTTCAAATTAATTGATAAATAAGTTATATGTTAACTTAATTAGAGTCATTCAGAGAAGGGAGAGAGAGCAGCCCTACAGAGAGAGAAACGACTTCAAGGAAGCCCGAGGAATCATAGAGAAAATTGTGAAAGTGTGAAGGCATCTACGACGATCAACTGAGTTTTTCTTCCTCTTTTTTTAGTTTCTTTTATTTTTATTTGTCTTCTAAAACTATGATTCTTATTAATTTTAGTTTTATTTTCTTTTTCTCATTCATGAACTAAATTTATTTTCTAGGGTTACGATGTGACTGAAACTCGACTGTTTAATATTTCTAATTTAGTTTTTATTTTCCCTTTTAAGATATCGTGTTGAGTATTCTTGTCTGTTCTTCATGCTTAATTTTGCCTGATCACCAAAGTTAAAATTTTTAGAGTTGTTTCAAAAAACGGAAGCTGCAAAATAATTGGGCATTGATAAGTTTACAATGAACTTATTCTAGACTAGGGATAGCTAGGACTTTTATGTAGTTTTATGATTTTCTGCACTTAATGTATTCAACTGATTTGAGTTCGAGACTGAGAGGTGATAACCTGTTAGTTGGATAATATTATTATAGCTTGGGAGAGAATAATAATTAAAATAGAAAAATCACTGTCAACACGTATGATTAGGAAATATTAACTAAATTAGGGATATTAAATAGGAAAGTGGATGTGAAATCAGAATCCCTAGATTCTTTCTTAATATTTACCAAATCTTTAATTATTTTCCTGCCATTTATTTTAGTTTCCTAATTCGTTTACTTCAATTACTTTAGTTATTTAATTGTTTAATTTAAAATCAAATAAAAATCAAATCTTTTTAATAAAAATTAAATTGTTTTAGTCCAGTTAATTTAAAATTAACTTAATTTAATATTTTAATAAAACTATTCATTGTGGATTCGACTCTTACTTAAAAAACTATATTACTTGTGCGACACGTACACTTGCGTATCACGATTTTTCGCAACAGTATTTAAAAGAGAAAAAGAATCTCGGGAGAAAAATAACTTTTGCGAAAATCATTGTTGAGCCCTAACGAGCAAACTTTTGTAATCACTCTTTATTTTTCTTCTACATCTCTCTGATTCTAAACTTGAAATTCAATCTCTGAGAGAGTGTAGTTTGTGCTGAAAAATTACCTACTTACTATTGTATAAAAGGCTGTGGATTGTGGCCCGTGAAGAGTAATCCAGTTGTTGTAAATTCAGTAGATCGACGCCCGGAAAGTTCGATCTAGTTTTCTCGTGAGGAGAATGAAAGAATCTTCAAGAGGGAGCCTTGAAGCATGGACGTAGGCAAGCTTAGCTGAACCACGTTAAAAACTGTCATGTCAATTTCTCTCTCTCTTTTTTTATTGTTTGATTATTTGCTGTTTTCTTATCAATTAAACATAAGAGAGAAATTGATTAGATTAACAAATTAAGTTTAAAAAGTCTAATTCACCCCACTCTTAGACAAATACGATCTTACAGGAGGATCGATCCCGAACCGAAAATCTTGGAGGACTGACCAAAATCGGACCAAAACCTTCAGTCCGGTCCGGTTCACATTTGGATGGGTTATTTCCACCCCTATTTATTGGAGTTTTAAAAGGCCCACCTTCAATCTTCGGTCAATGACTACCTGTTCTCCAGTATACCTTCTTCTATCAAAAGTCAACTTTTTTTATTTTACAGCTATGTCACAATAAATGCAAGAAGGACAAATGGGAAACATAGATATTTATTATCATTTTAATTAATTTTAAAATAAAGATATTATGCAAAATATCATGAATATGAGAAGTATGTAGAATTTAGATCTTTTAATCGCGAGTAAATTAATTTTATAAATAATGTCACGTTCATTCTCTAATCATACACATTAATCCGAGAAAATTGATTAACTGATGCAATAAATAATTTATTTTAATTATTTATAATTTATTCTATCAGTTGCATCAATCAATGATTATCATAATTATTTTTCTTTTACGTTAAGGTATAAGTTTTTATAACTTGAAAATGAAGACCAAATGGTGAGAATTCATTGATTAGAATTTGTTCTTTAACGTGTTCTTATTTTTTCTTGTGAATGAACAATTGTCCTTAAATTTAACAATTATTTATTTTCATCAATGTTTTCATACTTCAATTCAAACCACGAAACACAATAACTTAATATTAATCATAAAAAAATAACAATCGACCCGTGTGGGTCGTGGTGGTACGAATTCTATTTCGACGATGATTAAAACACAATTTGATACTCTAAAAACGCTTGTCATGGTGTTTTACGGTGCGAAATTACCCGATTTGGTTAGACGAGGAGAGTATAAAATGAAATAAAACTTAGGATATTGTTTTTAATGTCAAAGTTTAATTTGGTGATATAAAGTTTTAGAGATTATTGTATGATTTTATTTAGAGTAACTCATGTCAATTACAAAACTTTTACATCAACTTTTTGTAGCACAATTTTCTAGACCCGTTCAAAAAATTAGTTGTGATTAGGGATGGAGACAAGGAGTAGTCCGACCAGTCACAAGTAATGAGACAAAATTAATATGATAACGTTGTCAAATTAATCGAAGCTCAATGATTGTGAGAAAATAATGTTACGTTACTCGTTACTCGCCAAATATCTCAAATAATAATTAATGTAATTAAGATATAATTAATAGAGAAAAATTTAATTTAGTCCCAACGTATGGGATCAGTGATCATTTAGTCCCTAACGTTTATTTTTGACCTAATCAGACACTATTGTATACACCGTTTGCCATTCAAATCCTCTCTTTAAATTTTTCGTTAAGTTTGACAGGTGCTCTACACGTGCGCTGCTAAAACTCTTAAATACCCTCATTTCCTTCCGAAATCCCTAGAGTAAAAGTTAAATTTGTCTGAAATCTTTACCGTAAATTCAAATTGAAATAATGAGAGATAGTTTAGTGTATGTTTTTAAAGTGAATTTAACTTTTACTTTAGAGATTTCGGGAAGAAATGAGAATATTTTGAGATTTTAGCAGCGCACGTGTCAAATTTAACAGAAAATTTAACGGGAGGGTTTGAATTGCAAACGGTGTATACGATAGGATCTGATTTGGTCAAAAATAAACGTTAGAGATTAAATGACCACTGATCTCATACGTTGGGACTATATTAAACTTTTTTCTAATTAATATAATAAATTATAAATAATTAATTTATAATTTGATAAGCAGAAAATATTTTAAAAATGGTACACAAATTCGGAGAGTAGAGAGAGAAAGAGGAGAGAGATAATAACGAGAGTGAGTGCTCACACAGTGGAAGTGAAGCGAAGCTAGCTGTCTCCAGCCCATTTCCCCCTCGTTCTCTCTTCGTCCTTCTCTATATAATTCTTCGGCTTCCTCTTTTCGTCTTCATCTCTCTCTATCTTGCCTCTTCTGTCACCGCCATTAACGAAGAGCAGCGAGTTACTTTATTGCTTCATAATGTCGATAACCCATTTCTTAGTTTTCAGTGTTTTGCTCGTTTTCAGCTGCCATGTTGCTGCTTCGGATTCTGGACCCGAAGTTCAGACATTGAAGACGCACCCACAAGCTCAATACTTCAACCCGAAGCTTCCGCCTAGAGCTCTGTCGTCGTCGAAGAAATACGAAGGGTCCTCCGATCTGGTGAAGCTCCGGTACCATATGGGTCCAGTGCTCTCGTCGCCGCCCATCAATATTTACCTCATCTGGTACGGAAAGTGGGCTTTGCCGCAGAAGTTCATAATCAAGGATTTTCTTCTGTCCATCTCCACCACTGATCTCTCCGCCGCTCCGGCGCCTTCTGTTGCTCAGTGGTGGCGCACTGTTTCCCTGTACACTGATCAGACCGGTGCCAACGTGTCACGCTCTGTCGTCATCGCCGGCGAGTATGCAGACCTGAAGTACTCCCACGGAAATCAACTTACTCGCCTCTCCGTTCAGCAAGTTATCGCCTCTGCCGTGCTAGCCGCTCCGTTTCCGGTTGATCACAAGAACGGTGTTTATCTTATTCTGACGTCCGACGACGTCACTATGCAGGATTTTTGTCGGGCAGTTTGTGGGTTTCATTATTTCACTTTTCCGTCTATGGTGGGTTATACACTACCCTACGCTTGGATCGGAAATTCCGGTAAACAATGTCCTGAAGTCTGCGCCTATCCGTTCGCCATACCTGGATACATGGCCGGAGGCGGACCCGGAGTCCTCTCCCCACCGAACAAAGACGTTGGAGTCGATGGAATGATCAGCGTCATCGGTCACGAACTGGCCGAGCTATCCACGAACCCATTGATAAACGCATGGTACGCCGGTGAGGATCCAACGGCGCCAACGGAGATCGGAGACTTGTGCGAGGGCCTTTACGGGACAGGCGGCGGCGGCGGGTATATTGGACAGGTGATGAAGGACGTAGAAGGGAGAACTTTTAATTTGAACGGGAGAAAGGGAAGAAAATTCATGGTTCAGTGGCTATGGAGTCCGGTGTTGAAAGCTTGCGCTGGTCCAAATGCTTTGGATTAAAAGCTCTGTAATTTTTGTTGGTTTTTACTTGATTGCTCCGTTAGATGGTGGCGATGGAGATAAAGTGAACGAGAAAAGGCTTCTCGTAAGCTTACTGTAATTTTCTTAGCCATAGACGGGTTACCTGGTGGGAAGAAGACAGACACTTGGAGGAGACGGAAGAGGTTTTTATTCAGTGTAAAGAATTTTCCTTAAAATTATTATTTAATAAAATTAAGGTTAATTATATCTTTCCCACACCTAATTATTTTTATTAATTATCTATTTTTAGCAATAATCATTTTCTGCGCTTCAATTAATTTAATAAATTATTTATTTAAAATTTATTACATTAATTATATCAATTATTATTTGACACGTAAATGACTCATGTTGTAACGACTCATTTTTTCAGCAAGATATTGTCCGCTCTGGGGATTGGGTCGTAGCCCAATATCATCCCCACGCCTTTGTTTGGTGAGGACTTCTCAGTCGGTCACCCAACCTGGTACTATTCTCGCCGAAACACTTTTAACTTCGGAGTTTTTATGGGATCCGTTGTCATTTGTGCTCTAAAACGCGTCTTGCTATCTTGGGAGGGTCTCTTTACATATGTTTCATTTCCACATACTTCCCCAAGCGATGTGGAATGTGACGACCATCTTTTTACAACCCGTCACCTTTCGGTTCGCCCGCGATGACGTACCGCCATTCAGATTCCGGTTCGTGCAGCCATCGTACACATACTTATACATCTGGGTCATCATGTATCGTGGGATTATTTCATTTCAACAAAAATAAATAAAAATTAGAAGGTAAATTATGTGATCCACAGCTAAGAATGGGACCCAAAAAAACCTTCAAAAATAAAAAATCCTTTATTGTTATTGGTCGTCATAAATTTGGACACTTAGAGGGGAACCCACCCTGACTTCCTTTTTGTCCTACCCTAGGTTTCAACTTTTGCTTTTAATTCTCTAAAATAGACATTTTTTAATTTAGATTCTACATTTTATTAAATTTTGAATAATTGAGTTTCATAAACTATAATAATTACCACAAATAATTAAAAAAAAATCAAAACTTACTTGGAAAATTTTAATGTACAAAAAAATTCAGAGTAAATTTGTGGCGATCCCGACCCCGTCAGGGCCTATATCGTGACGTGTATTCATTTAATCATCGTCCGTTCACATAAAATTTTTCATTTCATTTCTTTTTTTATCGGGCTCTAATAAAACTTCTCGTTCACAAAACAGAATTAATTCACTATATTTATGAAAATACCCTTATATAACGAAAAATATAAAAATTTATAAAACCAGGTGTTACAAAATTAAAGAAATTTATTATAAGTTTTACTACTCAAATATAATATATATATATATATATATATATATATATATATATATATATATATATATTATCAAAGTCAACAAACATGAAAGAATAATATTAGGTGCGGAAATTAAAGACCCTAGGTTTAATAATATAAAAGGTTATGAAAATATCAAAATCACGAGGTTGTCTTGGACCCAGCCAATGATAACAATCCAAGTCAGCCAGCTGGATGCCATGTGTCTCTCCCTGAGAGATTTTTTATTTATTTTTCCTTTTTATTAATGCGCGTACAATCAGATTAGCTATTATAATCATTGCTAATTATTAATTAAATATGTTCTAACGTGACGTCTAATTTAATAATATTAATTGCTGTCTGGATTTAATTGGTTAATTATTTAAATTTCTTTGATTTATACACATGTAGAAGCTTCCTAATCACAAGTTTAATTTAACATTATTCTTGGCTTCTTGCTTTCACTTTGGAACAACACAACATGAGGATACATGTCGTATAAGTTTAAAAAAAAAAACTATAAATTTACATTTTTTTTATAAACGTGTCATTGCAAGTTCGAGTGTTCTTTAATTTTGTTATATTTCTTGCAGTCAAGGGTGACTACGGTTCGGAGTGTATTCAACAGAAGAACATCATTTTATTCTCTGAAGTAGGAGCTCGTTGTTTATTAGCGGAATCCCATTTCAGAGACCAATTTTAGAACAAGAGCATGGTGCAGGATCTCACGAACTGAGAGTATGCTCCGGACTTTGTCTTTTTAACGTAAAAATGGGAGATAGAGAGCCCGCTCTCGACCAGTTGGCTCCGCCGAGTGTTGTTTTCTTAACAAAAACATAATTTAAGAGTGATTTTATATTAACCAACGTACTTTTATTGTTATTTCTTTATTATAAATGAATGTAACGTAGATAATATTTCAAAAATTTATACATAACATTATTTAAAAAAAAGCGAAAGACGTTTTTGGAGTCTAATTAGTTAAGGAATGAAAAAGACACTCAACTATGAGTGCCCTTCATAATTGTCATTATGGCAACAGCTCTGTACTATGGTTGACCATCACTATAAAATTACATCATCGAGCTAAGATATTTATTTGTCTGTCACCATTTTTACGTGTTATTCATTTATTAAATATATATGTCTTAATTACAAATTAAAATAAAAATACAAAACTAAATCTTGGATAATCATTTAGTTTTATTTCTTAAATTACAAAGATAGAATAAACAATGTAACACGTGTTAATTTACTTCTACACCGTTAATTTTGAAATTAGCGGACGGAAAAAAATAAAGATACAATCTTCGTTCGTGCTACTACGTAGTACATTAGGTAACGTGAAAACGAGAGAGCATTAAAAGTCGTTAGTCATTGGTAGATCAATGAATATTCGACACGGAAGATCGTTTGTTCATTCAACTTATGCAATTCAATTAAGACTAACATCCCGTAAAAGTAAGCACAATTTGAGGAAACTAATTGTATTCAAAACGACCACAAAACAAGTAGAAACGAAGTTTGCTATGATCATAAGATCAAATCAAAATTATTGTACACGGTACATATTGTGAATCAGTTGAAATTTAGTTTGATCCATAAACCAACAATAATTGGCCGATTCGACGTAATATTTTTTACAGATTGTTTTAGTCAAATCTAGTTCAAAGAACTTAGTGGTTTCAACTATAGTTGGTATTTTACGTTTACATTCTAATTTCACATTTAGAAGTGATGTTTACGTGTTATTATATCATAGTAGTTCTATTAATTAATAAAAGCATAATTCTCTCAGCGTAATGAAATCAGACTGTGCGTAGACTAATTAACGAATCAATAAAATCCCCGAGTCCGATTGATCGGTGCTTTCATTTTAGGAATTTTCATTATTACTTAATTGGTGTATAGATACGATTCAAGGTCCCCATTTTATTTATGTGTTGGATGTGGATGTGACATTGAATGAATAGACATATAGACATGGGAACCATTCGTGACTAGGAGTTAACTTCAAATTAATGTTCTAACTATAAGTTGAGAAAACAGATACAAATTAAATAAATAATCGAATAATTATTAGGAGAACAAATCTTCAGAACAACTAAAAATATCTTATTTTTACCCACAAAATTTTTAATTAGTTATTAGCTGTTAACAGAAGATAAATGAAAAAATAATTGATAGAAAGTGAGACGGTAGAACGCCCTCTAAAAAGCTAACTCAATGAATGAGGGAATCTCTCTCATATTTACACATGTCCATTAGTTTTAGTTATGTCGATGGGGACAACACTCGCCCACACGTCTAATTAAAAAATTTTCGAGCAATTATTGTTTATCGGCATGTTCTAATATTCTGAAATAATATCCTGGTCAAATAAAATTGTTAGAATTAAAATCCTAATTAATAAATTCAATTCACAAGGATTGGGCAAAAATTTATTACCGGTTCAAATTTTAAAATCGGGTTTGGTCAATTGGGTTGAAATTTGGTTCATGTCAACTGGGTACGTTAGGATCAACTGGGTCAGTTCGGGTCAACTGGACCAGTTCGGGTCAACATGTGGTCTAGTTCTGTTTCTAAACTGTTGGACCGGTTCGAATTGAGCTTTTAACAAAACTCGTTCTTCTCCTTTCGTCCTTCACCTTTGCCAGCAGAAGATAACAGAGAGAGAGAGTATATCAGAGAGAGAGACAAAGCGAGAGAACGAGACAGCGCAAGGGAGAAAGAGAGAGATCAATATTACGTCGAGGGTGGTTGTCAACGAAGGTTGCGAGGATTTCTGTGGCGCTGAAAAGGATTCGGCCGAGAGAGCTTTTTGCCGGAGGAATGTTCGGGCGAGTGAGAGAAAAAGTTCGTCAGTGGAGTGCTCGGAGTCGAAGTTGTGATTCTTTTTCCTTAGAGATGTTCGCCCAAGTCTATACAACTTAAGGTGGTTGGAGCAAGCTTCAACGGCCGAAAGTCGGGTACGGTGGTTCTGCGAGGTAAGTTTTTCTCATAATTCTTCCGTGGTTAACCATTCTCTTAGCCTTCAAAAATCCTTGAGGCTTAGAAAAATTGTAGTGAGTTGGGGTGATTTCTTTTTACTGAGCTCCTAATATAGTAGGAGAGCTCTTCAAGTTCTTTCAATGGAAGGAGGAGCACGAATCTTACCCCATTGGTGGTCAGATTCGTTGATCGATTAAGAAAAAATTTCTTTAATGATAAATTTCCAAACGTTTGTAGAATAATATGTTGAAATTAAGGCTGAATTATTTCTTTAGATGAGATTAGGAAAAAAATTGATTTGATTAATTTGCAGAAATTGAATCCCTAATTTGGGGATGAAATTTTGGTATGTTATACTATGATACCATGATAGAAAGTGAGATGGTAGAACTCGCTCTAAAATATAGCTCAATGAGTGAATGAATCTCTCTCATATTTATACATGTCTATTAGTTATTAGTTTTAGTTCTGTCAACGTAGGATAACAATAATTAACCAAATATGATAAGTTAACTCGGGAAAGATCAAATTATATAATTAATTTGGGTAAATAACTATAATGAGTGACAGGTTGCTTATGTGACATCACACTCACGAAAACCAAGACCCATTTTCAAATCAGTGAAAGTCAATCTAAACCGACGTACGTGTGAGAAATTGCATGAAAAAAGTTAGCCACGTCGGCATATGAAGCCATGTTGCTGGCCACGCGTGTAAATGGAGCTTGATTGAGAGCCATTTGGCAACAGCCCTTGACATGAAAGAGTATTAAAGAAAGATGGAAGGAGAAGAAACGGGGGAAGGAGTGGCCGGCAGTGGAAATGGCAGACATAGGAGGAGGCGTCGGTGGCATTAGCGCTTGCAACGAACGGTGTGGCTGCCCTTACCCTTGCCCCGGCGCTGCCGCATGCAGGTCTACCTCTCTCTTTCCCTTCATACTAAGACATTATTATATTATTCATTAATTTTTTAGACTATCCAGACAATACTTCTAATGTTGTATATTTGTGGACGATAAATGAATTAGAAATTGAGTAAATCGTTCGTCGGATAACAGGTGCAAGACGGAGGGCGGGGCAATGGGCGGTGAAGTGCACAAGCGGTGCTCGTGCGGGGAGCATTGTGGGTGCAATCCATGCACATGCTCGAATGCGGTGGTGGGGGTGGGCAGGGCCAACTGCAGATGCGGTGAAGCCTGCAGATGTGTGTCGTGCTCGTCTTGATCAGCGCACTAGTCGGTCAAGACTGCATAGTAATGTTAATTGAGTAGGCCTTATAATCACATCACTGGCTCTGTGATGATCGGTGTGGAGTTGGTTTGTGTTTATGTGTTGTATGTATATATATATATATATCGATAAAAATGAGAATAAATGTGAGTTTGGAGGTCTAGTCTGTGTAGCTCAGTCATCATCTTTTTTTGTATTTTGTTAAAGAAAAGCAGAAGCTATCTGCAGATCTCACACTGTTTTGACTTTGGATTATGTGAGCGGGAGCTAGTTTTGAGCTTATGGGGCGTGGACATAAGTGGGCTAAGTCCAATAGTAACATGATATATAGCATATAATGTGATAATAGAATTCATAAACCAATCTAAATTATCTCAACTCAATATAAGTGTACTAAAATAAGAACAATGCCAAAAGAAAGTTACTTCTAAGAAATTAATAATTGGAATTGTTGTTTCAATCTTCCTTGATTACTATTTTAAGTGTACTAAAAATAGCGGCACACTCGTGGACTAGACACACAATGTCATAGACATAAGAAATAAAACGATATTTAGTAATCAAATTTAGAGTTGTCGCATCCAAAGACACAATCGATCGAACAAAACAAAAAAAAAAACATCATTCAACAATCGAATATGTGAATCAAAACAGTAATTATGACATGTAATGAGTATGAGATATGACTTAAATTTCTCGTCTTAACGCTCAACCGCTGTTTTCCTCTTCACAATGGTAAGAATTAGGTTAAGATGAAAAAACTAGGGTAAAGTGCAATTTGACCCTTACAACTAGGTGAAATGAGCAATTTACACCGTAAATTTGAGTAAAGTGCAATTTGGCCCCTACAACTAAGTGAAATGGACAATTTACACTGTAAACTTGAATAATAGGCAAGAACAACCTTAATGTATTGATAATGGGCAATATGGCCCCTACCGTCATATTTTCCATCAAAAAGTAACATTTTTTCACTTGTTCATCTTTTTTTTCCTGAAATCCTCCTCACTGGACCGAACCGGACCAGACCGGTTCAGCTAATTCCACTATTATTTATTTGTTTTTTTTAAATCCTATTTCTCGGAAAAGAGAAGACAGATGAATAGAATTAAAATAAAAAATAAAAAACCAGAGTGCAATTAGCCGAACCGGTCCGGTTCGGTTCGGTCCAGTGAGGGGTATTTTGGAAAAAAAATGAACAAGTGAAAAAATGTTACTTTTTGATGGAAATTATGACGGTAGGGGCCATATTGCCTATTATCAATACATTAAGGTTGTTCTTGCATATTATCCAAGTTTACGGTGTAAATTGCCAATTTCACCTAGTTGTAGGGGCCAAATTGCACTTTATTCAAGTTTACGGTGTAAATTGCTCATTTCACTTAGTTGTAGGGGCCAAATTGCACTTTACCCAAAAATTTAACAAAAAGGGAAACGTCTCTTAACAAATGAATCTTTTAGATCTAAAGACCGGAGCCGGTTCAGTTTTGATTCAACCGGGACTTTATCTTTACAGTCGGTTCGGTTTGTTTTTGGCCCAAAACACGACCCAAAAAACTCGAAAATTAAATAACAGCGTCGTTGCGAAGCGAGCTCCAAACCAGAGGAAGAACTGAAGTGAAGCTACAATGGCGGAGAACAAAACCAAATATGATCGCCAGCTCAGGTATTCTCCTTTTCTTTTCCTCCTCCGCAACCTCGCCACAGGCTTTGCTTCTACTTCGTACTCTCTTTACTTTTTTGACCTAGTGAGTCATACTATAAGGATTGCGCTAATACTCTTTCATATTGTTCTTGCTATGGATTTTGTTTCCTTCTCTTCCTTTCAACATTGGACATTACTGAATTTTTGGATGATTAGAGCGACTCACAGAACCTGATATCCCCATAAATTCTGTAATTTTTTCTTTAAGACTAACCGAGTGAAAATGAAGTCATTCTCAAATTTTCATATTATTCTTACTATAAATTTTGCTTGTTTAACTTTACCTCCTTTATAGTTAGTCATCCCCTAGTCTTTTATATTGCCATTAGTATTTTCCTGAGAAGAAGCGTATATCGTACCTTAAAATTTAGATCCATTTATTTAATAGTTCCTAGCATAAATTCCCACTTCTGATTAAGCATCAGATGTGTTAATACTTTACCTTCTTTGTATCGGAATTTTGGTTCAGATTATTCACTATTGGCCGAAAGACACCTCTCATATGAATTTTTTCCTGAATATTGCACTTAGAATTTTTGCCACTTTTGATTATTTTTCACATTTTGCAAAATGAAGGATATGGGGCGATCAAGGACAGGCTGCACTTGAAAAGGCTAGTATATGCTTGCTAAATTGTGGTCCTACAGGTTCTGAGACACTGAAAAATCTTGTTCTTGGCGGAATTGGAAGCATCACTGTAATTGATGGCTCGAAAGTTGAAGTGGGTGACCTTGGAAATAATTTTATGGGTATGGTCATAATTTCGAACCAATTGCATTTTCTATTTGATATCTTTCATCTGATTCTATGATCAATAGTGGATGAATCAAGCGTTGGGCAATCAAAAGCAAAGTGTGCTTGTGCATTTCTTCAAGAGTTGAACGATTCTGTTAAAGCAAAGTTTATCGAAGAGTATCCAGAGGCAATAATTGAAAAGAATCCATCATTCTTCTCTCAGTTTACCTTGGTTGTAGCCACTCAGGTATGGTATCACAATCAATATGTTTGAGTATTTTACTGCTTTCTAATGACCTGGTCATCTTTCATGTTTCTTCTTGAAAGTGTAGGCTAATGAGTCTACAATCATTGCATTAATGGATAATTCCAATCCTTGTTTATTTTTTATTTTTCTTAAATGATATATGTTTAGATGCAGATAGATTAAAACCTCGGAGGGTTGAAGTGCTCTCATGTTCGTTTTCCATATAGCTCCAATCACATGGATTATCCTACTAAAAAGATCAATTGTTCTATGTTTTTTTGTAACATATTTCTGTTATTTTATCGTTTTTAGCTTTCTTGGTCGAGAAATGAAATACTTTGATTTGCTATCCGAATTTTCTCAGTTGGTGGAAGATTGGATGGTGAAGCTTGATAGAATATGCAGGGATGCAAAAGTAATGTTGATCTTTGCTCGATCCTATGGGCTTACTGGACTTGTAAGGATAAGTCTGAAGGTATTGAATTTACGTGCTTGGTATGTTTTCATAAAATTTCTAAAAAACTGTTTTCACAAAGTTGCCTTCTTGAAAAAATCTTTTCATGAAGGAACTAACTATATGGAAGGATACGAATATTTTTGGTGTCATTCGGCAAAAAAGTCACTTGACACGGTTGGGAAAAATGAATTTGAGAAATAATCCGAATTATTACTGGATTTTTCTTTGGAGTTTTGCCTGTGCTAGACAAGGACTTTATCGTGCTATATAATTTTACTAAGTTGGGAATAGTGAAATTGACGTAGATGATGTTTAAATAATCAGGAGCTCAAAAATAGCAGAAGAAAGAGAGGAAAAGAAGTCGAAAAATTGACATAAGAAGAAGACAAAGAGAAGAGGAGTGAGTAGAGTATTGTTGAACAAGCAATTTTTTGTTTTATCTTTACCTCATCTCAAAGTCCCATAACCATTTTTTAAATAGTAAACTTACAGAACCCTAAATTAACCCCAGAAAGTCAATAGGCTCTGCCCAAGTCCATTATTACATTCCAAATAAAATAAATAAAGCATAAATAAAATAACTCAAAATAATGATAGCAGATCTCCTCATTAGAAATTATATGTGAAGTCGCTAGGTGCTAACATCACTAATTCTTGTGTCTTGTAGGAGCATACTGTAATTGAGTCAAAGCCAGATCATTTTCTTGATGATCTTCGTTTAAACAACCCATGGCCTGAGCTGAAAAGGTGTGGAATTTTATCTGTTACATTTTGTACTCTAGGTTTATTTTCAGTCAATCTTGTTGTATTTAATAAATTTTATTTGTGGATACTTGAGACAAATTTAGTCAGCCACTTGTTTGAGAACCTACAATTCTCAATTTCTTTTTTGTAGTTACCTTTTTCGTCATGGTTTTGTTGTGAGATATAATTTGTCTTGCCTTCAATAGATTTGCAGAAACTATAGATCTAAAAGTCACAGATCCTGTTGCTCACAAGCACATTCCATATGTTATCATTCTTGTCAAGATGGCCGAAGAGTGGGCCAATAACCATTCTGGCAGCCTTCCATCGACCAGAGAGGAAAAAAAAGAATTCAAGGTAACTTTACTGTGAAATGATTATCTTTTATTGTCTCTCTTTTAGTTTTAGTAATGTAAATTGATTATGTAATGGGAATGTAGGATCTTCTTAAAGCTAGCATGATTGTGACGGATGAAGACAATTATAAAGAAGCTGTTGAATCGTCGTTCAAAGTGTTTGCTTCCCGAGGAATTAGTGAGTAATTCTGAAAGCATGGCAAAAATTTCTTTGTAATGTCGTTTCATTCTCATCATCTTAATCTGTGGAAATGCTCACTCTAGCAAGTTGCACGCTCAAAAATGGTATCTTTTAGTTTTCTAATTGAGACGTCTCGTTTGGCTAGTAATTCTTTGAGGAACTATCTCGAAATTATAATCATTTTCACACTATTTTTCACGACATTAATGAGCAATAACTTTTTTGTACTCCTGTTCTTAGTTGTTTTTAAGAACTACAGCATGTCATCCTTGAAATTTTACAGCTCTACATTGTATTCATACAAAAAAAAGCATAATAATTTTTATTTTTCAATGTCAGGTCTAGATTTGAAAAGGATAATTGAAGACCCCTCTGCTGAAGTTGATTCTAGTTCTTCTGATTTTTGGGTAATGGTGGCGGCCTTGAAGGTTGGTTAGTATAACTATTTCTATCATCTATAAGGCTTCTGAAATTGAGTGTCTTTGACGAAGCTTCAGACTGTTCATTTTAGTCTTGTGTACTGTAACGACCCTAATTTCAATTTTTTCAAATTGAAAAACTCTAATAAATTTTTTCCCAATTTAATCTTCGAATCAAACTTGATTAGGTCGTTTCCAAACCATAATTTTACTATTCATAAAATCCTCAGTCAATATTTTATGCAGAAACTTTAAACATATCTAATAATTCTAACTATATTTATTACGATTGAACAAGTTTACTAACATAAAAAAATATCATTCATTTAGATACATGAATATGATTTAACTACATTTACTGTGATTTAATTTATTTAATTTCGCATTAGAAGTGAAAATAATTACTCTTATAAATTATTTAACAATCTAATGCCTAAATCCACAAGTACTCCAAATTAAATGATGTGTTAAACTTAATTAAATATAACATTTATTAATTCATAAGTTTTTAATTCTATTTAAATCCTCAAAATCATGATACACGATTACACTCAACTATCTAGACACTATATCATAATTCAATCCTCAAGAAATACAGTGACTTTCCTCATCTAAGCTTATTGAAATCATAATATTCATTCAATAAATACTTACACTAATTCTTTTATTTTACACAAATTTATTATTAATCACCTCGTTTGTATTCTCGCCCACAACTGGAATAATCTTGATCAGCTACGTGCTTCTCAATATAAATGCACCTACATCACAAAGTTACTAATAAGAAATAATCTTAGCAATTAAAAACACGTGCATGTGCAAATTAACATAATGCGTTACCGAATCCATACTTAAAAGTTACGTGCGGGTTGAAACACATTTTTCAACTTTTGTTTAGACTTTTATTAGTCATCACATATTTTTCGTCAATTCCAGTTTAATAGTTACATACTGGTTGTAACTCATTTTCCAACATTCGTTCAGGTTTAGCCATCTCATTTTCGTTCAGGTTTTGATATTTAATTTTCGTTTAGGTATAGTTATTTCATTGTCGTTCAGGCGTATCTATCTCATTTTTATTCAGGCGTAGCTATCTCATTATCATTCAGGCGTAACCATCTCATTATCGTTTAGGCTTAGTTATTTTATTGTCGTTCAGGCTTTGTTATCACATATTTTCTGTCAATCCCATCAGATTCATACACATTCAAGATGTCCTACCATTTTTATCTTTATAACATTCTATGTTAATACCTAAACATATGTGTTATGTTCAAATATCAAAATCGAATAATAAAATATTTTTAAAGAAAATACTTTGAATACTATGTTTTATGATGTAGGACTTACGACCAAAACATTTAGAACTACTGTTTTACTTACCTGAAATCCAAGAGTCCAGAAGTTATGAGTTTCTTCAGTGTTCATATGATCTTCTTTACATAAATAAATTATTTCACGATTAATTCTAATATTGTATAAAATATCTATTTTGTGTGTTTGTGCATCAAAATAAGGTGAATTCTTACTCAGGATATTGGGTTGGCTTTTGCTAGATTGGTCTCGTGGGCTTGGCATTCGACCTAAAATTATTTTTTCTTATCTAGATCAACTTCTTCTCTTCACCAGGTTTACAATTTCTTCTATGGGTTAGGGCTACATCTCAACATTTCCTTCTCGAATCGATCATTCTTAAAAAGTCGGGTCTTTTTGGATGAAGGTCTTTGCTGAAATTGATGAAGGAAAAATGATCTTTGTTGGAGGAGAATAATGGTTTTTATTTAAAACATTCTTTAATGGATTTGTTTCAGTAAAATTCATTTTTCTTTTCCTAAGATATGTTGTTTGTTTCTGTGAGTAGGGTTTCCAACAAATTGAGCATAATCTCAAGCAATTATCTTTTTAATTCGATTTGAATTAACTCAATGAAATCTTTAAGTTTGAATTTTGAAAGATAACAAATTTGATTTACTTATCGTAGATTTGCAGCAAAGGTCAAAGATTTTGATTTCGAAATTGGAATATGATTTCAGTCTTAAATCTTGATTCTAAGGATTTATTGGATGGTTATATTTCTTTCAAGTTAACATTTTGATTCACAAGATTTTAAAGAGATTTGATTTAGTAAAATTCTAAATCTTATAATTTTAATGAATTTAAAAAATACATCTAACCATTTGATTCAGTTAAGAGTTTATGATGTTTTACAATAATTGAATTTTGACTAACTTAAATATTGAGATTTGATCTCAATTCAAATTTTAAATTTATTTTTAAAATTTGAAGATGTTACATGTACTTATCTGCTCAATGGTTTTGCTAAGTGATGCCTAATATTTTACTTTGATTGGAATAAGAACGCCTTAGATTTCTGGATAACTTATTAACTTTAGCTTTGGAAGTCTTCGTTCTTGTGTACTTGGGAGTTAGTCACACTTTCACAAATACAGTGGTTTATGTTTCTAGTGGTTTTGCTTGTATAATTTATGGTTCTGGGAATTCAAACTACATGGTCGTCATGCCATCAACAGACGTTGAAGAGGACACAATTGTTAGGGGGATTGATTGTTCTTGTTGTCCTAGATTTAAAAGTGCAAGGAGGTTGGAACACTGTACTTTTGAGTTTGTGTTTGAGCTTGTTTAGGAGCCTCTTTTTTAATGCTTATTGTGCTAACTTACTGAAATACTTTATCTATCATTTTCCTTTCACTTAGTTGGTAGAAGTAAACTTTCATATATTTGAATTTATTAATTTGCTGGTATGGTTATTAAATTGCTTCTCTTTTCTTCCAGGAATTCATAGCGAATGAAGGTGCTGGTGAGGTGCCTCTTGAGGGATCCATTCCAGACATGACATCTTCAACTGAGTAACTAATCCGTTGATTCTATTATTTATTATTTTGTTGTTTCTTTTGTTTTGAAGAAGTTAAAAGAAGGAAACTATCAACTGGTGATGGAAAAGTTATATCAACTCTTTTGTAGGCAGTATGTTAGTTTGCAAAATATTTACCAAGCTAAGGCTGAGGCTGATTTTCTTGTAATTGAGCAACGAGTGAGGAATATTCTGAAGAAAATTGGGAGAGACTCAAATAGCATATCAAAGACAACTGTGAAAAGCTTCTGTAAAAATGCAAGAAAACTAAAAGTAAGTGTGAAACCATCAAACAATTTTTTTTTTTTCTATCCTGTGTCTTTGTGAATATTGTCCTTCTAGAAATAGCTGACGGGATATTTTGGAGTATATGTACCATGCTTTTATATTTGTGCATAAATGTGTGTATATCCAATATGTATCACGATTTATGTCGTAATTATTTAATGGTTCATGATTTTCTATTTATGTAAAAGCTATTGTACTTCTCTACGGAATTGCAATTTTACTTGTAGGTTTGTAGATATCGTCCCATTGAGAATGAGTTCAATGCTCCAATGTTATCAGAGTTGCAGAAGTATTTGACTGATGAAGATTATAGGTGATATTTACTTTTTATGATTTCAGATATTGCACCATCTTTTCAAGTCATTTTTATCTCCAATTGAGTGTGCTGCTTTAATCTCTGATTAGTCTTTGAGTTTTTTTCACGTTTATTATTTTATGTAGTTGTACAACAAGGGTCGTTCATAAAGGTTGTGGGAGGCATAATTTTTTTTGTTTTCTAGTAATTGCTTAAACTTCACAAGTATATCAATCTTAATGAAAAAACCTCATTGTTCCAGGACACATAATAGTTGTTATGCCTTCTACGCGTGGATAGTCTTTCAGAAAAAAAGAAGAAGAAGTATTTAATTTTAAGCGATAATGGTTGCCTACAAATCTTATATCGTAACACAAACTAATCTTAGAAAAACAATGGGGTGAAACCAAGTCATAATTAGCTTGTTAATTGTCAACTGGCGTCTTGCAGTATCTCTGTGGGATTTTATATTCTGCTTCGAGCTGTCGATAGGTTTGCCGCAATTTACAACAGTTTTCCTGGACAGTTTGACGGGTAACCCTTGCTGCCTTTGTCAATCTTTGTAGCTCTTCTGATAAAAAATCCTAATTCACCGTGTTTGAGCCCTCCTTTTTAATGTGGTCTAGTGGAATGGATGACGATATATCGCGGTTAAAAACTATAGCTGTCAGCTTACTTGTCGACTTGGGTTGCAATGGTGCTACTTTGACGGAGGACCTTATAAATGAGATGTGCCGATTTGGTGCATCTGAGCTGCATGCAGTTGCTGCCTTTGTTGGAGGAATTGCGTCTCAAGAAGTAATCAAGGTTAGCCCTCTTTCTTTCCCTTTTCAGCTTATTGGTTATGACACTGTCGAGAAACTAAAGGTTCGTTTGATATTACCTCTGCTTTTGACTTTTGAAAGTAGAGAAATAAAAACACAAGTAAACTTTGAGATACTGTTTCCATTATAGACTTGAATAAAAACTTAAAAGAAAAAGGATATATGTTGAAATTTTTTTATTTGTTTTTCATTAATGTAAAAGGTTCCATTAAAACTAAAAAAAAAAGCACTTCTTAGAATCTCATCTTGGAGAGAAAGGTAGAACCAACTTTTCTAAAAAGAGTTTTGGGATTAAAGAAGCCAAGAAATAGCTTTTAGAAGCTACGCCTAACAGAGTGCATAATTCTTCACTAAGAATGTTTATTTAAAGCCTTAATTCTTTGGCCTGAGCTTATATCTATTTGCTGCAGCTAATTACAAGACAGTTTGTACCCATGTCGGGAACCTTCATCTTCAATGGCATCGATCACAAGTCTCAGTTGTTATCACTCTAACAGGTTAGATATGACAAAATCTTATCTGTTTTGATGATTTTTGATGGGTGGATTCTCATAGAGCGATTTGTGCTCAGACACTGTTTTCGGCAGAAATGTGAGAACTGTGCTATATTACAAGCTACTCTGCACGAGCTATGATCTGTTTGCTGGTCTGATATTTGTTTGTCTCTAATTTTTATTACTTCAGTCATATCAGTAAAAAAGTTGAACTGTGAAGTGGAGAAAGATCCATTAGAAGTCTGTTCCTCCCCCACAGTGGTAATACAATTGATCTGTTTGCTAAAACGACACCGTTTTTGGGTAAACTCTAAATCAAACAACGTCTTTTGAGACATGATGATGGTAGATGCATGAGCTCTCATGGTAGATTTGGCAAATAAATGGATGGAGAGACATGGACAGGAACCCTCTCTAAAAACTATAATGTAACACACTAAGGCTCTGTTTGAGCTTGCTGTTGGAAGATTTAATCGTGTATATTTAAGAATTTGGAATCTATATTTAATGTTTGCTAAATAAAAAATTTTCAACTTTCTAAAAAATTTGAAGTAATTTTAACAAATTAAAAATGTAGATTTTGAAATTTGACTCCCTAGTAATGCTGAAGCGATTACAATATATATATATATTTATACACACACACATATATCGACAATGAAAACCTCTAACATCGTTCTATAATTAATGGTAATTGATGTTTAGTCTGGTCGAGGTAATGAACCATATTTCCTCATCGTTCTAAGCAAGACGTTCTCAAACTAGTTCGCGGGTTGTTTTGCATTTTGCAAGAATCGATAATGATTCTTTTGCAGGTTCACTTACAGAAATCTTGTTACGACTTTTTTTTTTTAAATAATAAGGTTTAGTGGATTTCTCGCGATGTAACAGGCAGGGAATCGTCCACGTCGTCGCGATCCAAACACTTTACCGGACCATTCAATCGGTAGGAGCGACAGACAGTGTGTACAAAGGGCAAAGACGTAGTCAACATGATTCACCCTTTTATGTAACAACCTCGCCGAGCTCTTACCACCGAGAGGATTCGCGGACCAGATCGTGCAGTCTCTAACTGCCAGTCCGGCCCTTACCACCGAGAGGATTCGCGTACCGTATTCATGATCTTTTTCCTTCAGGTGGAGAATTTCATCCCCTCCCCAGCTTTCGAATTAAATACATGCAAACAATAGATTATTCTCCACCGTTCTTTCTTCCATGATGTGTCCTATTATTATAAATAATTCATTTATTTAAGTATTTATGTTTGTCATAATTACTTGGAGATAAAATTTAAACTTATAATGTGACCTATGATACACTAAATTTTGTAGGTAGGAGACTATTAAACTATTTTTTTTTTCTCTTTTCGGCCATCAACATTTCACTCCTGTATTATACAAAACTCTCTTCACCCTTACCTTGGAGAATCCCATTGCTGACTTGCTTACATGCATTATTGGAATAATTGTCGAAAACTCAAAAGGTGACCATGCAAGCACGTTCTATAACTCCATGAATCTAGAAACTTTCGATCGCGTTGTATCATTTGGTATACATACCAAAACGAATAACATTAGAGATTATGCAATTTGGAGAATCTGCATTTGCAGCTGCGTGGAGGTGGCATGATGAAGGAGAACCATGTGCTCAAGATTAAGCAATCAACTTTTGGAAAATGAAACAATAAACATCAAATAAGAATTTGGTCTACTGGTAGAGAAGGAATCAGGACAAAACTGACGTCACATTTATGAGCCTTTTTTCATATTTCAGGACTCGATAGACATTCACATTCGTTCAACAAAAACCAAGAGAAAAGCAGAATCAAAACATAAAACAAGCAAAAATCAGTGACCAGTCAGAACCTGTTGAAACAAAGATGCATCAAATAAAAGGCAATCTCAGATGAATTCAATTGGCTTGAAAAGAAGATAATGCTTATTTGATGGTATAGTTATGTGCAATAATAATATGTAGGGAAAAAAAACACTAAAATCATATGCACCAAAAGGAATATTCACATTCAACAGTATAAGATCAGTCTCGAACATTTTTAGGGGGAGTAATGCAGCGATTTGAGCACAACGACAAAAAACTATACAAATGCAATGGATAGTTACCACATATCTTTGATGAATTCCAGATTTAGAGTATCTCGAACGATGAGGAATAACCCGAGAATTACAACGAGCATGATTCCCGAAGACATGATTCCTTGCTCTACTTCCATTGGTAGCTTTCTACCTCCCCTAGCTGCTTCTACGAGGATAAGAGCCAAAGAACCTCCATCTAAGGCTGGTAAAGGAAGAAGGTTGATGATTGCAAGGTTGAGATTAAGCACAGCTGCAAATTGATAAAGGCCCTCGACGTTCGACCTTGCAACTTCTGCTCCGACTGCAATTATGGCTACCGGGCCAGAAACCTTGCCGGCGGATTGTGAGAAGTTTAGAAAAGTTTGTTTTAAGCTGTCTATAATGTTTGATGATAGGCCCCAAAATTCTTTTCCAGCATAAGCAAAGGCTTCGGGCAGATTTCTCGCTAAAACCTTCGAATACTTCATATTTGGAGACAATTGAACTCCGATTTTTCCAGTCCCATCGAAATTTTCGTCTGTTGTAATCCTGATTTCAAAATCTTTTTGTTCCCTTTCGAACTTGATCATCACATTTTTTCTCGGATTCTTCTTGATATAATCAACTACCTCAGAAACTGCAAGAGGTCCTTCCTTTGGCAACTCAATTCCATCAACTGCAAGAATTATATCGCCAGGAAGCAATCCTCCTCGAGAAGCAGCGGAAAAAGGTCGAACCTCAGGTACAAGCACTCCAGGATATGCTTCTTGAACTGGTAAACCAACTGATATAACTTGAAGAAATATTATCAAATAGGCAAAAATTATATTGGCGATTACACCTGCTGAAATGACTATGAATCTGTCTAAAATGGGTCTGTTCTTGAGCAAATTGACATCATCAACCGGAATATCGCTCTCTGGATCATTATCAGGAAAACCCACAAACCCACCTAGAGGAAAAGCTCTAATAGAATACTCTACATTGTTCGAATTGAATTTCGCGAGAATTGGACCAAACCCAACAGCAAATTTACTTACA
This sequence comes from Begonia masoniana, assembly GCA_022432975.1. Lineage (NCBI taxonomy): Eukaryota > Viridiplantae > Streptophyta > Magnoliopsida > Cucurbitales > Begoniaceae > Begonia > Begonia masoniana. The sequence goes on from CM039503.1 coordinate 54,806,614, forward strand.
TGGATACCCTGCAGATAAGCAGCGAGAAAATGGCCACTCTCGTGAACAATAATTATAGCTGTTAGCACTGCAGATGCCTCCAAAACAGATTGAGCATTTCCAAAATCAATTCCGCCGATAGCCCATGATCTGAAATCGATCCTTCCACGCTCTGGGTATCTGTTCCCAGCAAAAAACTGGTTTCTGTCTTTGAAACTGAAATCCGACGAAGAAAACGAAAAACTTACAGAAGAGGAGAGCGATTTTGAAAACTGGGTCTTCGACTTTACTGATAAATCTAAGATGGATGACTTGGAACACGGCAATTTGATGAAAGAAAACGAAGAAAGGGAAGAGCATGAAAGGCTTATAACCATGATTTTTCCTTAAAAGTTCAGAGAAGTATTACTAGGAAGAAATAAAGGTATGGACAAGAAATGAAGACTAATTGGAGAGACTGGATAAATCCCCATTATTTGGGGTCTGTGGAGGGGAAGTGACCGAAATATCTCCCTTCTTTTCCTGCACTTTAATTTTTCAGAAGCTTCGAATTTCTGATCCACAGAAGGAAACGGCGGATGTTACCGGGTCGAACTCTCGGGTCAACTTAAAACTTTAGGCCTGGTCCTAATAGTAAGATCCAGTTCATAATCTCAAGAAGAACAATGCAAATCTCTTTAAGGGAAAATAAAAAGAGAATTCTAGGGAGGCCACTTCTTATTTTTGAAGGTGCAACTAAGGCAAGGAATTAGTCGATTTAGCGCGAAGGGTAAATTAACATTTGGAAGCGTGGTAAATCGATTGGATGCACCCCTCCGGTTTTGATATATGCATGACGTTTTTCACATATCGATTTCGATGAAATATTCGTCGAATATATCGTTTGTCCTTTTCGAACTAAATATCCTCACACAGGAAGATACGACATATGAAGAAAATCTCCGAGAGTATTTAGCAGTAAGATCAAAGTAATTGAAATTAAGAGATTTTACGGTAGATCCCACTGAATGACTCGAACTCTTTATTTTCTTAACTTCACTCTATGCCTGCATAAATTTAATTCATGGATGCTTTTGCAAGTTCGAATGTTAAATATAAATCAGAAAATTCAAAAACAACAAACTATATTTAAGTAAAGATAAATAAACAGTTTTCTTGATCATGCCCATGAGATTAGATTTGTGGCTCTTTTTCCCTAAGTTTAGATTAGATTAGATTTTGATATAAGCAACTTGATTGATGGACAGTCATTAGAGAGATGATCCAATGTTATCGTGGTATGTCGGTTTTGATATAACGCTCATAAATTGATACAATTAATCATATTAATTTCAAAAAATTGAAATTGAAAGTCAAATGATATTATCTACGAGTAAAAGTAACGTTTTGTTTACGTCTCGTATTTTTTATTTTAATTTAATTCTCTTTTTTTTTTTTTTTTTATGGTTCAAAAGATCAATCTCAAGAGCTATCATTCTTGAAAATATTAGGTGTATATAGTATTGGAATAAAATATCCTTAGGAGGAATCACAGCTAGGGTTTATGAAAACTGCACCGCCTTTTGCTAAACCTAATTTATTGATCAGCTTGATCATATTTTGGTGAACAAGTCTTCTAGAATTCAGCTTATAAAACCCATCTACAAATTCCATCCTCCCATATTTGATCGAGTTAGCAATATATTTAGACTGATTAAAGGAAACCCAAAAGGATATAATATACGAATAACAGTAAATCTCCACAGATTTCACGACAAGATGATCTGATATTTAAAGAAAAAACCATGGATAGAGAAGAAAGAGAAAGGTTACGTACCAAGAAAGAGTTGCAGAGAGAGCCAAAGAGATGGAGATATTGACGCGGCTCAATCAAACTACATGGTTAACACTCTCGTTAACCAGTCTTTAAATTGAGCTCGTCAATACCTCCATTAATATTCACCTCCATCCAACTTTTTCTCTCTAAAAACTGATGCACACGAAGCTGCTAAAGCTCAAATCTATGGCTGTTCTCGTCAAAAACACTTTGATCAGTTTTGGCTCATAATTTACTCGAAGAACCTGCATTGTTTTTATAATCCTTCTGTCCTTTTTGAATTGACGTCACTTTTCTTCTGCCTAAAGAGAAGCATAAAAAGGGAAGAGAAATCCAGGACTTGAAACTGTTTTCGACTTTATCTACGTATGCAAATTTGTCTAGTTCCTTTTAGTTCTCCACGTAAGAGGTTCTTGTTCTTCATTAATCATCATTCACTTCCTTTACTTTCTAATTTATGTTTAGTGGGTATAAGTCAAGGGACCCTCGTGAAAATTACTCTGATACCAATTGTCGAAAATCGAATGCCAAATTGGAAAAAGAAAATATGCGAAAACAAAGACGTCGAGATTTATGTGAAAATTTTTTTGAAGAAAAAATACTGGTACAGAAGAAATTCACTGTATCGAAATCAAAGTACTATGTACCACTAAGTTTTACAATTCAAACATCAATATATAAAAAAATCACAAAATATAACATAGGATATGAGTCTGACCCGACCCAACTAGACTTCGGGTTACACCAAACTTTAATGGATCCAAATCATCCCAAAGATGTTATTCATAGATTTTTTAAATGAATGATTATATTCAATGTTTGGTTAATGAATAATCAATATGATTATGGTCTTAAGAGTGAGTACACAATATCTCGATGTTCATCAATTAGTACAATATTATTTGTTTTGTCTCGAGACCTGAAAGACTTTGTTCTCGAGTTTGATCTTAAAAGGACTTGTAAACGTTGTAGACATGACCTTACCAGTTATCCCTCAATTTTCAAAGTTTTGGGCAAATACACAACCAAATTGCCTTTGCAAAGTTTGATTATTATAAGGTTATTAGAAACAACTCACTTACCCCCACAATAGTCAAAGAGGGCACTAGATGTTACTCAGATTTTCTCGGGTTTGGTGAAGTAGGTGATCTCCTTCTTTAAAAGAATAAATTTGGTCACAGTAATGAGATATTTTAGAAAGAAAATATCATCAAAATCCTATTTTTTTCTTTTATAATGTAATGTTATAACGTAAGCGGGTGTCACAAAATATTTCTTAATGATAGATCATGCTACAACCCATGTGCATATAAGATTTAGAGCTGAAATTTTACAAAATGGTGTTGTGTAATCTTTTCTTATTAACGAAGTTTGGGGCCGAAGAACACAACTCACTGTACATAGAGGGCGGATTGTCATCAAGTACATCGTAACAAAGTTCTTGTACGTCACTAATATGCTTATTCATATGATAATTTTGATAATGTCTTGCCGATGTATTAGTTAGAACTACTTATTACTAATGTGTAATTTTTAACACAATATTTATACCGTGTCATAGAATCCCCTTCGAGGGTGTTGAAGCTGACAAGACAGGATATGTCTCATTCTTAGACCGGATAGTCCCCCGAGTTTAAAAGTTGATACTTGGAATTCATAATGTGGTGATCACTAGTATTAAGTGAACATTACACAGGAGTATATAACACATGTTTTAAGTATTTCTAGGATTTATTACTATTTTGTGAAGTTAGCCAACTATCTTTATAGAGTTACTTTGGTAGAATAAATAGGTGAAGCTCAAAAGAAGAAACCCATTAAAATCTGAAGCAAAATATCGTTGAAGAACTAGGCACAAGACTCAGATTTTCCTGGTTGGACAGGTTGTATTGGACATCCCTACCTGTTTTTTTGTTTTGATTTTTCTTCATAATTGGAGATTAATGGCTACTAAATGATGTTTTCCTGTAAAATTCTCTAAATTTTGAGGAAATTCTCATACTCTTCCGCTGTAAATCGATCGTTCAACTCAAGTCAACTCGACGTTTCTATCCGGGCAGTAACACCTCCAGTGCTTTCAGCTAGATTACTAGTTTATTGATGGTTTTTAAAGGGTAATTGCTCTTCTCATAAATGACAAAATGGACAGGAGACAGCATAGAATAGGTCACCAAACGGTTACAGACAGAGAGAAGGAAGACTAGTAGGGACATACCGTGGCTGGAAACAACAGTTTTTAAATCACTGCAATACCTACGAAGAGGGCCAAAACTAAATCAAACTTTGTCCTCCCCTCCACATAAATGCTTATTGAACAGAAACAGACTCTCTCGACCCATCATCATCTGTAAATGCAACATTGAAAGCCACAGTTATTGTCTGTGAGTTTTGTTCACGAGCATTATACCTTGTTAAATTGATACTGGGAAAATTCAAAATCTGGCTTGAACTTTAAGTCAAGTGCAAAAAATGGATTAAACAAATTTTTCGTACAAAAAATAACTCAAAGTATAAAAAATAGACAAAAAATGGCTTTGTGGCAAGCCGTTGACCCCCCGCAATGAGTGTTCTGAAGGATAACGGTTTGCCGCGTACTGAGAATGACAAACCGTGCTCACGAATGAGCATTTCAGAGGGTGATGACCCCCCACGCACGTGAGGGGCACATGCACGCGGGGGATTTTCACTCTCTGAAATGCCCCTCGTGAAACGGTTTGCTTCGTGTGGATAACGACAAACCGTTCTCTGCACAAGGGGGCATCGCGGGGGGTCTTCACCCTCAACAGTGTGACGTGGTGATTTCCAAAACTTTAATCGGCCATAACTTTTGTCACGGGTATCCTTTTTGGACAGTTAAGATATCAAATCGAAGCTCTCGCCGAGGCCCACACATTTCATGCTTTTTTTGGACCCGAAATATATATTTTAAGCCTTCAATTCAACATCTGAAGATTTTACTAATTATTTTCTGTATTAATTGATTTTATTACAATTTCCTTACCGTGGTTGATAATTTTTTAATTAATATATTTAATTAATTAAAGTAAGAAACATGTTTAAATAATTAAAGTAATTAACATGTTTTCCACATTACGAGAAGATAAATTAATATTTTGAGTCTTTTGTGAAACCAAATCAATACTTTGAGCATTTTTTTCAATTTAACTTTTTAAATACTCTTAAACAAATAAATAATTGTAATTTGAATAACTCATAATAAATAAGTATTATTATTTAAAATAAACTAAAATAAAAAAATATATTTATATAAAAAAATAATTATAATTTGAAATATCTTCGACCTGTACTTTGTTATATCGGCTTCATCAGACCAGAAAGACATTGCAAAGCTTAATGTTTGCAAGACAGGTTTGAGTACTCCACTTTTTTCATAATCTAACGATTTTAACTGTCTATTTAAAATCATTAGATTATGAAAAGAGTGGAGTACTCAAATCTGTCTTCCAAGCATTAAGTTTTGCAATGTCTTTCTAGTCCGATGAAGTCGATATAACAAATTATAGCCCAAAAATATTTCAAATTATAATTATTATTTTTTATATAAAATTTTTTCATTTTATGTTAGTCTAATAAAATTAAAAAAATGGATCTAGAAGCGAGTATTTCCTCTTTAACTTGCAGGAGTGGCGTGCACATACCAATTGATATGGACACCAAAGCTTGTTGACTTGTCTAAATTAGTCGCTCTAATTGAAATATCATCCCTCATCATCGCTAATACCTGAAAATTCTCGAAAACAAGATAATAGTTGAGAAACTTTAGAGAGATTAAGAAGAGTGGAGTTAGAGGTGGTGTGAAAATGGAGAGGAGATGCTTGACCTTTAAATAGGCCTGGAGAACGGCAAACCGTTCTAATAGAACGGTTTGCTGTTCTTCTGCAGTTCAGCCCGTGATCTACCAATAATTGATCATGGGTTTGATGGAGAACAGTTTGCCGTGTGAGAATAACACAAACCGTTATCCGTCAAGGGTGCACTTGTGAGGGTGAAGATCCCTCGCACACGTCAGACACACGTGAACGCGGGGACCCTCACAAGTGCCCCTTCGGAGAACAGTTTGTCGTTTTCCTCACGCGACAAATCATTCTCTTTAAAATCCGTGGTCAATTATTGGCGGATCATGGGCTGAATTGCAGAAGAACGGCAAACCATTCTATTAGAACAGTTTGCCGTTCTCCAGACCTATTTTTCCATTCTCATACCACCTCCAACTCTACCATTCTCTTCTTGATCTCTCTAAAGCTTCTCAAATATTATCTTGCTTTCGAGAATTTTTAGGTATTAGCGACGACAATTGATGATATTTTAATTAGAGCGACTAATTTAGACGAGCCAACAAGCTTTGATGTCGATATCAATTGGTAAGCGTACGCCACTCCTACATATGGCGATCTTAGAGCATTCGATCACGTAGGTGGAGACAAAGAAATAGAGGTGCATTCGACCTCCAGAACTGTTGACGAGGAGCTTCGAACGCCGGCCGAGTCGGACGTTGATAAGGTGAAAGCGGACCGGTACGTGAAGAAATTTCAATGAATTTTTTTTGGGGAAAAAAATATAGTTATATAAAGGAAATTAAAGACGAAATACGCGAATATTCGTTGAAAAATGGTTATGACATCAAATTCCCTCAATGTGACAAACGACGACTGATGGCTAAATGCGTAGAGGATTGTGCCTGACGATTGCATGCGTCGCAGATGCAAGACGAGAAAACCTATCAAATAAAGAGTTTTATCGATTCTCACAGCTGTACGAGGATAGTTGAGAATCCAAATGTTCGAGCAAAATGTCTTGCAAATCATTATCTTGTCAGGTTTAAAAGTCAACTTACATGAGAAATTTCTTCCATCATCGAGACAGTCACAAAGGATTTCGCTATCAACATGATGGCCAGTATTGCCAAAAGAGCAAGAAGCATAGCTCAAACACGTAACAAATGCAGCGGCGACGAACAATACAAGCAAGTCTGGTCGTATGCAGCAAAAATTTATAGATCAAATTCGGGTAGCTCGTTATACATATATGCTTACGAAGTGGACTCTGACACGTGGGCATATCAAAGAATATATCTGTGCATGGCTGCGTGCAAGGTAGGTTTGTTGCAGTTTGGTAGACCTATTATCTATTTGGACAATTGTCATCTGAAAGAGTCGTGTTCCGGACAATTACTCACAGCCGTGAGTATTGATGGCAACGATGGAATATATCTCATTGCGGTTGCCAACGTCGAAAGAGAGTCCGAGGACACATGGACGTGGTTTTTGTAACACTTGAAGCGAGACCTAAACCTTGGCGAGGAAGGCAGATGGACATTTATTTCGGATGGACAAAAGATATAATACATTTCTAATTGTGATTCTTACATTTATATAAATTTTTATTTTTCTTTCAAATTTTAGGGATTGTTGAATGCCGTGGAAAAGGAATTTAAAGATTCCGAGCAGTGCTTCTACCTCCGACATATGTACGCAAACTTCAAATCTTTGTTTCGGGGCAGAGCGTACAGAGATGCGATGTGAAGTGCGGCCAGGGCACCGACAGAGTATTATTTCAACCACGAAATGAGCAAATTATTTCAGCTTAACCCGGATGCCAACTTTGCTACGAGCAGAATAGCTTAAATATTGAGTTTCTCATGCCTTCTATTGGGTCCCCAAGTACGAAATGGGTATGAATAGTTTGAGCAAATCGTTCGATGCACTTCTACTGCCTGCAAGGGACAAGCAGATCTTGACCATGTTTGAGTTGATCCGAAAGTGCATGATGACTCGCATTGTAAAAAAATTTGAGAAGTTGGCCCAATCAACAGACCTCATGTGTTCTAAGATTAGGGATAAACTTGACAAAATAGGAATGACAGTTCAACATTGGAGTGCTCAGCTTGCGAGAGATGCACAATTTAAGGTGATTAACAGCTATGAACAATACACAGTCGACACGAGTACGAGTGTGTGCAACTGCACCAGTTGGATGCGTACTGGAATCCCGTGTGTCTATGTCATTCAATACATCCGTTTCATGAGAATGACACTGAAAAATTACATGCATCCATGCTACCACCGGGTGACTTACCTACAGATGTATTCACAGTTTATACGACCTGTGAGCGGCAATCAAATGTGGCCGGTAGTGACAGCTATGAAGCAACTCATCCCGTCGAGAAGATATCGCCAATCTGGTAGGCCGAAGAAGACAAGAGTGCGGGATGTCGACAAGCTGTTGAGTTTGACAATAAGTAGACGGAACTCGAAGATGACGTGCAGTATATGTGGGCAGAAGGGGCACAATAGTCGCACTTGTCATTAGGGATGAGCAAAATAACTGAGAACCGAAGAACTGGACTAGAACTGACGGTTTGGTCCGGTTCTGGACAGTTCTGAAAAAGAAAAAAAAGATTTTCGATTTTGTATTGACTAGAACCGAAAATCCTGGTCCGGTTTCGATTCTAATGAGTTAGATCATGTAGAACCGACCCAGACCAAGTTTTTTGCCCTAGGTTAAGTTTCAAGCATCGAGTTCATAGACACTTTTCACTGAAAAGTTTTCAGTTTTCTCTTCTCAGTTCTCATCTTGGCGAATCGTCGACGCCGATACCGAACGCTCTCGCCCACGCCTAGTCACACTCACCCTCGCCTAGTCGCTCTCGCTCGTGCCCTCGCCCTCGCCCAGTCGCTCTCGCCCTCACTGTCTCTGGCAGTCTCCAATCGCCAACTCGCAGTCCTCTGTCGCACATACCGGTTCGTCGTCTCTCCCAGTCTCGCAGTCTCCAGTCACCAGCTCGCCGCTTGACTCACAAAGGTAAGTTAAAATTTTTAAAAAAATTTAAGTTTCCTTTTTCGATTTGGCCGATTCCTGTCTCTGATTCAGTGACATGTTGATTTTTGGTTGCTCGAAAACGAGCCATTTGTAATTTGTATTGGTTTTTCTTGTTAAGGAATAGAATGGTCATCTGAAATAGCAATATTTTATATAATTTGGCTTTGAAAATCTGTTTAAGTGAATGAGACAGTGAAATTCATTTGTGAGATTTGCATAAATATTGTTTATAAAAAAAATCAACGTGAGGACCAGAACCAAGACCAGAATTTTGGTCCGGTTTTAGAAAATTTTTTAAGCTTATTGGTGCGAAAATTTAAAAACCAAATTTAGTGGTCCGGTTCTAATTTTTTCAAAAATCAGACCAAACCGGACCACGATCACCCCTACTTGTCATCACCGGGGATCCACTTCAGGTGCTGCTTATCAAGACACGTTTATGTGCTTCAACACATTTGAGGAGACGCAGGAATCTGCGACGCGCGACGACGTAGAAATAATTGACCGTTATAATTTATGTTGTAATTGACCATTATAATTATATTCAAATCATGATGATTTATATTCTTTTAGTTTATGTGAAACAAAAAATAAAATTAATAAATAATTTATTAGTAATTTAATTATTTAAACAAATTATTAATTAATGAAAAAAAATTGACAGAGTTTCGTTTGTTTTATGACTCTCACATAGCTATCTTCAAACAATTCCTACATATTCAGATCGCAAATATATACTCAACTGCCAGATCAGTACAAATAAACTAAACTAAAATAAACTATACTAAAATGTCAAACATATACTAAATAACTAACAGTCATATCTACCACATAATTTAAACTACTAAATGTTAAACATAAAGAGTACATTATAATAAATATACAACATAAACTAAACTACGGTAAGAGTGGGGCATCGTCGCCCTCGTCGCCGTCGCCGCCGCCACCTCCACGCCAACGCTCGAAGGAGTCTTCGAGCCGCATGTGGGACTATCTCATCAACTCCTGCCTTTCGTGCAGGATGTCCCACCTCTGATTCCTCCTATCCTGCATCATGTCCATCCTCTGATGGAAACTTTGTCTCATCTCGACAAGATAGTTATCTATCATGTCAAACCTCTGCTCCCATATACTAGCCTCGTGGGGATATAATGGCAGAGTGGTGACGGGCTCTGTGTATGGGGCTTTTTCGGGAGCAGGGGCGTCCTCCATCGGAACATCCCGAGATGTGGAGGCTCCGGGATGACCCTTGGGCATCCAAGACCCGTCGACTTTGACTAGGCTCATCCGAATCAAATGAGTCATGTCAAATACATCAACGGATCTGTGGACTCGCAGCTGCTCTCCGGCAGGAGGCTGAATCTGAGCTTGCTCGAGGATCTTCCAAATTAAGATCTCGTACGGCAGATTCTTGTTTTTTGTTCACCCGATCTCTTCTATGTGACCTACAATCATGTATCCTGGGTCGAACATCTGGCTGGTGTAGAGCTTCTCCATCACATAGAGATCCATCCAGTTGACAAGATCTCTATGTCCATCCCTCGGAAGGATGGTGTGGCTAATGAGGTTGTCAATAACTCGAGCTTTGACATTCAAATCCTTCGATCTCGGTTTCACGAACCCGACAATCTCTGAATTCCAGTGGATTTGCCGCATGAAGCTTAGTCCCTCTTCTGTTCTGACAAAGTCACACTGTTTGGAAGCGTGATAATATTGTCCGGCGTCGTCTATACCAAATCCGAGCAGTTCAGTGATAATAGCTCCATTTACGGTGATGTCTGTACCGAAAAGGTACGTCTTCAATTGACCCGCCATCTCGGTACTTCGCATGTTCGCATAAAACAAGCGAACAACTCTGTCGCAGCTCTCGCCCCGCATGTTGTACACCCCGTGCGGAGAGATGTCAACAAGCATCTCCTTGATCTCCAAACACTGCCAACTGCTAAAGTTGACAGTCTTCCCGTAAAATATCTAGTGGATTCTCATATGCTGCTCGTACTGCTTCTTTGCCGCTCGACTTTAAAACTCTATCGAATAATAATCGGGAGGCAGTTGCGGCTCTTCATCTGGCGCTCGGTTTGATGGGCCACCTTGTACATTGTGTAGAGGAGCTGTTCGACCTAAAAGCATTCTCGGGGGCATTTTTGAGATTTTGAAATTTTTCAGATTTTTGAAAGTTTGAGTTTTTTTGGGATTTTCGATGAAATAACGGCACGATATGAGGATTTTCATCACAAAAATATTCAAATATGATGAAATCTGGCAAAATCGGTCCCTTTTTTGGGATTTGGCTGGGTTTAGGATTGGTTGGCTCAGATTTTGCTGGTTTAGGCTCGGTTTTGGAAGATTTCGGCGAAATAACAGTCGGATCTGATGATTTCGGCACCACAACGGTGGAATTTGGAGATTTGGCCGAGAGAAAAATCGAATTTCAGATGAAAAATCTTCAAAATGAGGCTCAGCCGACGTTATACTAACATAGAATGGTTTGCCGGTTGAGGGTGAACAAACCCCGCGTGCGTGATAACGGTTTGCCGTTCTTCGTATGCGGCAAACCATGTTATGAACACTCATAGAACGATTTGCCGCGTGAGGAATACGGCAAACCGTGCTTTGCGAGACATTTCAGAGGGTGAAGATCCCCAGCGCACGTCAGGGGCACGTGCACGCGGGGGATCTTCACCCCCCGCGTTGCCCCCTTGTGCGGAGAACTATTTGCCGTTATCCACACGCGACAAACTGTTCTTACAAGGAGCATTTCAGATGGTGAAGATCTCCCACGTGCACGTGCCCCTCACATGCGCGGGAGGTTTTCACCCTCTGAAATACCCCCTCGTGAGCACGGTTTTCTGTTCTCAGTACGCGACAAACCGTTATCTTTCGGAACACTCATTGCGGGGGGTCAACAGTTTGCCGCAAAACCATTTTTTGTCCATTTTTCATATTTTGAGCCATTTTTTTCACTTGACTTAAAGTTCAAGCAAGATTTTGGATTTCACCCTCCAACTTGTTTTGCAGTTAGATCGGTGGAAAGTTTAATGCCACTTCTTCAATGCTTCCAACACACGTTTCGCTCTCTCTTGGGTACTGCCTTCTTGAGCAATATATACTCTATCTCTCAGTTTTCACGTCCATTCTACCCAAGCTTCTCCATTGTTTTTCCTTTCTCCCACAAAACCATCCATCTCTTCACCTTCTCTGCTTAATTCCTATTCTGCGTTGAAAAAAGTATTCCAGTTGCTGTATTTCATTATCATTGTTTTCTAAGCATACCCATTTTCAAATGATGGATTTTTGAACCTTCTGTTTGTACTCTTTTTGTCAAATTGGTATCTCGTATTGAAGTTACTCTCTTTTTCATTTTAAAAAATGCATATTTTCTGATCCTACCCTCAGTGATTGGCCTCAGTATGTTTTGGTGGATATATTCATATATTTTAAGCCAATGGCAACGAGATATTGGTTTGGTTCAATAAGAAAACAGCGCTCTAAGCACATTGCGTGCTGCTTTTTCATTGAGCCGTGCCAATATCACGTAAAGCTGTTCTAAATACTCCACCCTTTTCTTCTCCCATTGCTGCAGGAATTCTCTCCTCGTTTTTCCATCATGGAAGAGTTCATAATAGCAGGCTAACATGTCAAACAAATATTGTGCAGAAAGTTATGTAGCATTTACTAGTTTGCTTCTTACTGTCATCTTTATGAATCTGTTGGGTTACTCTATTCACTGTATTGTCTTTTGAAGCTGCAGCCAATGTAGAGAGAGAGAGAGAGAGTACTGTTTTGAATGGCAATTTATGATTTCTCTTCATTGATGTACACTTCCAATTTCTACCTCTGAAGAAATCACTAGGGCAGAAGATGATACAATGACGATCTGAATTTGAAAAAGAACAGAAGAAACAAGAAAATTACATGACCAAGGTCCAAGAAGCGATGAGGAAGATTATAATTATACCTGACCACCTCATAATTGCAGTGCCTGTCTCTCTCTCTCTAGGGATACCACAGATATATGTACTGTTAAAAGGACCTGAGTGGGGCTATGGGTGGTGAAGCTAATTGAGCTCATAATTCTTCCTGAGTTTGGAGGAGAGTGAAAAGGAAGAGCAATTTCCTAGAAAGTAGCACTCCACAATACATTTTCACCTTTCCCCCCCAACGTTTATGCACTTCTGTTGTGAAAAATATTTTACAAGTGTACGAGTCATAAAATAATAAATAGAGTGTCGAACCCACGAGGACTTGTTAATTAATAATCAAATTTATTAATTTTAATTCTAAATAGAACACACGTTTTATGGTTTCAAGAATTGAAATTAAATTAAACAACCAAAACAATTAAAAAAACCTAATGTAAAATGTCGAAACAGATAAAATGAGATTAAATCTAATTAATAAAAGCCTACAATATTTATTTCATTCCTTCTTAATTATATACATAAGTATTTTCCCTATGTTGATGATCGATTTCGCTAAATTCTAATACAATCTCTCTCGAACATTGCTTAGTTTATCTGATTAATGAGATATCACTTCTCAGTCTCAAATTCTACATTAATCAAATACAATTAAATTAAGAAATCACAATGATCACATCAATACCGTAACTATCTCTAGCTTAATCATATTTATGACATTAATTTCAGTACTCAGGTATTTATCACCTCTCATTCTCAAAACACCATAAAAATCAAGTAAAGATTAGACAGAAATTTACAAGCTTTAAGAACAGAAATTAAATGCGTCAACAATATTGGAAGAAATACTTATTGAATTTGATTAAACAAAAAAACAGAATATAAACATCGTCTGGCTACATCGTAGCCCTAGAAAAGAAATTTAGTTCATGCTAGAATAAGGGAAATCAACGAGAATAATAAAGATGTTCATAGTTGAGAAGAAGAAGATAAAGAAAAACTAGGGTAGTCGATCCGAAATCTCCTTTCTCCCTTGCTCTCGCTCCCTTTCGGTCTCCGTCTCGCTTACCTCCTCTGAATCTCTCTCTTTTCTGAATCCCTCGGACTTCCTAATAGTTAGTTAACCTAATTCTTAATTAATCTGAATCCCATAAATCTGAAGCCCACAATCATCTTTAACGGCTGAGATTAAAAACAGATTATTCGGTTAATTTACATAGCCGATCAATCGCCTAAGATGGCCAATCGATCGGCTACTTTTCTGTTCGCCATTGCGTTTTTTAATTAGCCGATCGATTGCTTGTAAGTGGCCGATCTATCGGCTATGCCTTCTGCTTTTCAAACACCGCTTCAGCCGATCGATTGCCTGATTTGGCCGGTCGATCGCCTACTTCTCTACCATCCAAGTTTCGTCTTTTCTTTAGTCGATTTTTCTTCTTTCCTTCGTCTTTTCCGAAACCTGTAATTCTTACCAATTTCTCTACACACTTGCACCAAAGTTATTAAAATCATTTACATACTTGAGTAAAGCTTATCAAATCATGTATAAAAGAGTATAATAAAGTGTGTAAAATACACATTTATCAACTTCCATGGCAAATCCCACTACAGCTCCAATCAAATGAAGCAACCCATATATTGCCTGCCTGTGCTTTCCATTAGCAGTCTGCAACAGCAAAGCAGATCAAGAGAATCCAAGCATTAGGATTAACCCCAACTATTCATTTAAAACCAATAATTAAAAAGAGCAGAGATAGCATTCATTATTTATTTTGTTTGAAAGAAAGACAAATGAAATGCAAGGGTGTCAAATGGGGTGTGTCTTTTGCTTTACAGAGCAAATTGGGTGTTGGTGCTCACTCTAAGCAACAAAACACACCATCTAAAGGTTGGTAGAGCTGTTCCTGCTCAAGCAATGGCAGGATTTTTTTTTTTTTTTTTTTTTTTAAATTTTCACCCATTATCAATATTAACAAGGGTAAAATAGTCAACACAAACTTGTCATGTCTCTTTGGAAGACACATTATCACCTCAAACATTAAAGAGTCAATTATAGAACCATTGTTATTATTAGATTACATAAAAATATATTAAAAAAATAAAAAGAGCGTGAGAGAAAGTGAGTAGTTAAACTACACTCTTTAAAAATTCAAAGGATTTCTTATATATTTTTCATTTGTCAAGTTGATTAATTCATAGTTATAATTAGGGCGATCGTGGTCCAGTTCGGTCTGATTTAAGGAGAGAATAGGACCGGACCAATATTTTTTGGTTTTTAATTTTTATTAAAGCATCATTTCCACTATTCATTTATAGTTCATTTAGTCTAGTTAAATTACAATGTTTAGTTCTCTTGATTCATGTATATGTAAGGTGAAATACTGGGGAAGACAAAATATACAGATAAATCATTTCACAACCGTCGTCTTCCTCTTCTTCCTCTTCTCTATTTTCGCCTTCTTCTTCCTTGTTTTTACATAACCAAAACCAGCAGTTTAACTTGTTCAACGTGGTATCAGACTTAGGGCGAAATGGCATCCTCGAGCTCAACAGTCCGATTTTTAAGACCAGAATCTGTTATTTTTTTTTGGTGAGGACCGGACCAGAATTTTTAATTCTGGTCTGGTTCTGGTACTTCCCATTATGAAATAAATTTTTTATAAAAAAAATTCAAATTCAAAACGAATAAATAAAAAGTTAATTCAAATTCGCTTACGGCTTCCCTTTTAACTACAACAATTTATCAAACCAAAAATCAATCATTTGCCAAATCCAACAGAAAACAACAATCTAACTAAGCATAAATCAACCCAACAATCTTTCAGAAAAACTATCTATGTATGTGTAACGCCCTGAATTTAAAATCTCCAATTTGAAACTCTAATTTGGAAACTCTAAATTTTTTTTCCAAATTAATTTATTAAATTAAATTCGAGCGTTAAAACTCTAATTCCATAATAATTTGAAATTCTCTTTAAATAATTATTGAAACATTAAATGCACGGAAGCTTTAAAATTTAAACAAAAGCGGAGTTAATAATTCATAAAACTTTATTAAATAATAAAAATTCAACAAAACTTATTCAAAATTTTTTATAATAAAATTGTGAAATATCCTTCAAGAATTTAATCATACAACTTTTAAATTTCTTCTTTAAACCTTTTACTCCTATGAATACTCATTTACCTCTGGAGGGTTCTCGATCATAGTCATTTCTTCCTCATATAAAAATTCACCTACATCACAATTTATAAAATTGTGAGAAATAATCTCAGTAAGTGAGAATACGTGCAGTTGCAAAACATGTACTTTTACCGAATCCTGTTAACTATTACATACTGGTTGGATCTCATTCCTGAACCATCTTTTAAGACTGGGCCATCATGACTTCATCATCTTTTATTTTTACTTTTAACGTTCAAACTCACCATCTCAATGTGGCTTTTGCTATCACGTGATTGCCGTCAATTCCATCATTTTCACACACATGCAAATGTCCTACAAATTTTATCTTTTAAATTATTCTATAAAAATGCCTAAATATGAGTGCTCAAATCGTGTAATAAAACAATTATACAAAAATAACAGAAATTTATTGTGACGTAGGGCCGTAACCAAAACATTGGAAAATTTGTACTTTCACTTACCTGAATTTCGAGCGAGTAGGGTTATCGGGATTTTCTAAAATTTCAAATCATTTAGTTACTCGTAGGTTGGATATGGTCGAATTAAATCGTTTTAGACAACTTTAAGAAGTTTTCTACCTAAATAAAATATCCATATAAATTTTTCATATTAATAAACCAATTTCATAAGAATTTAGGTAGAAATTCCTTACCATAAAATCATAGTTCGGCTCGGTTCGAATTTTGAGTCTGGTCAAAATTCGGGTCGATTCGGGTTTGGTTTGGTTCAGATGAACAGTGCCGGTCGTGAACAGTGCTGTTTTTGTTCGGTTATACTGTTCTGGTCTGGTTCGGTTTGAGCTAAAAAGAACCGATTGGGTTCAAATTCTTTTAAAAAAATAAAACCCTTTTCTTCTCTGCTTCCTTTCTTCTTTGCGCGAACAGAGAGCAGAGAAAGGGAGAGAGGGGGATCGAGAGAGAGCGTGGCCGAGGGAGAGGGAGTCGGAGGTCGGAGTTTCGTCGGTCGATGATGGAGCTCGGTCGCGCAGAACAAGGGTTTCGACCAAGAGAGGATTTTCACCAGAGAGGTTCGGCCGTGAGAGGGGTTTTTCGTCGGAGTTGGCGCGACGATTCCGACGAGGTAAGAGCTCTGATTATTTGGTATGAGTTTCCCCTTCCCTGAGCGTTTGAATTTATAGGCGAGGGTTTAGTTTTTCAGATAAAATCGTCGATCGATTTTGTCAAATTTGTTCGGCTGAATTTGTAACACCCGGGAATTTCCTAATACGTGCGTAACCTTAGATTTGACGTGTTATGAGAGTTTAATTATGCAAGTGTAAGGTGTGCATTGAAGTGTATTAGAATTGGAAGGTTTGACAAGTCAAAATACCTTGTGATTGGTGGAGGATGGTTGTTGAAAAGTCAAATAGATATCAACCAATAAGAAGTAAGCAATTAATGAGTAAAAGTGGAGGGAAACCAAATGCATATCACGTTGGATGAGTTGTGGAGAAGAAGAGTGGGGTTGTTATGTAAATTTAAAAAGAATGGTGGAGGTATTCAAAAAGTGGAAAAACATTTAGGTTAAAAAGGGTGAGTTTCTCTTTTCTTCTCTATCTTCATCGTGCTTCTCTCTTCTCCTCCATAGCCATCGACGTGACGCACCGGGCCCGGGGCGGGTTCGGGGCGTTACAGAATTTTTCAACATCCTTCAGCCGGAAGAAAAATTTTCCTTCCTTATGTCTGCTGCATCCTTTTTAGGTGTTACAGTATGAATACAAAGTTCGCTAATCATTTTAATTCCTACAAGCAAGAAAAATCACAGCTCTGACAATGAAAGTAAATGGAGTAACATGTGGTTTTATAACTTATTGAACAGTTTGTACTGTAGAGCATATTTTCAGCTAGTATACATGGGAGTAATCTGAGGATGGGAGCCACATAACTGTCAGGAACTGTAAAAAGATCAAAAGGACGGAGAACTACATATGGTTTGAGACTTACTTCTTTATTTTTTTAATTCTACTTTTTTTATATATAGTTTTAGATTTTTCAACAACTTCTTAAAACCCGAAAATCGAGCCGGGAATTTTATGAAAATTATTTTAATTAACGTTTTAAACACCGGGTTAGCTAGCCAAGTAGCGCACCGGGCCAGGGGTGGGTTTGGGGGCGTTACATTAATAAGGAGTTCTTATCTCATAGATCTAGTTCGAGCAGTGAAACAAAAGTAGGGTTCCGGCCTTGAGTTTCAAAACATTCAATTTCGATTATACAGTTGAGTTCTTAAAAAAAAAAAACTTATTGATATGAAGCTAGTACAACCTCAGTTGCGCGTCGGTTTGACCGGTGGCCGACCTTTGTAGGCGCATGTTGGGCGAAATATAAAAAGTGAAAGAGCAGAGAGCTTACGACTTACCTACCTTCGTGCTTCGTCCTTCACACCTCACGACAAACTGAAAGAGCGGCGACCGACGACTGCAAGAGAGGAGAAAGATGGAAGATTAGAATTTGAAAGAAGCAAACTGTCTGTCGACTGGAGCAGTGAAGCTAAATGACAGAATCACTGATTGGGTTAGTAAATTAGCCATTAGAGTTATATTGGTCCGGTTCGGTTTTAATGGTTTTGTGTCATTAAACTTGAAAACCGAACCAAAATCTTCGATTTTTATAAAAGAAAACCAAATTTCAATTCTTTTGTGGGCAAAATTGACTAGAACCGGACCAAATTTGTCGGTTCTCGGTTTTTGTTCGGTTTTGCTCACCCTTAGTTCTAATGACTTACTAAAATTTAATTAACGATAAAAATAAGGGAAATTACCGGTTTCGACCTCGAAGTAACCGGTTTTTTCGATTCAAACCTTAAAGTAAAATTTTTCACGATTCAAACCTTGAAGTATGGAAAAAGTTACAAAACAAACCTCGGCGGACGTCCTATTGACCGTCCTCTGTTAATTTTGCCGTAGAACGGACGGTCTCTTGAAACAAGAGACAGTCCGTTCTCTAATTTTGCCTAGAACGGACTGTCTCTTGAAACAAGAGACAGTCCGTTCTCTATTTTTGCCTAGAACGGACACACCTTCCACCGTCCTCTCTTTATAAATTAATTTTAAAAAAATATCAAACAACATTGGATTTAATCGAAAATTTTATCACATGTTCATTATAATATGGAAACATAATCAGAAAATTTTCATGATTTTATAACATTTGTATGATTTATTATAATTATTTTACGTATAATTTAAAAATAATTTACTAAAATTACAATAATTCGTACAAGTGTTAGAAAATCACGAAACTTTTTCAGATTATCTTCTCATTATGTGGTGAATATGTGGTAAAAATTTTAAGTAAATGAAAGATCTTACTGAACGATACTAAACGATATTGGATTTATTAAAAATAATTATACGTAAAATAATTATAATAAATCATACAAATGTTATAAAATCATGAAATTTTCCGATTATGTTTCCATATTATAATGAACATGTGATAAAATTTTTGATTAAATCCAATGTTGTTTGATATTTTTTTAAAATTAATTTATAAAGAGAGGACGGTGGAAGGTGTGTTCGTTCTAGGCAAAAATAGAGAACGGACTGTCTCTTGTTTCAAGAGACAGTCCGTCTAGGCAAAATTAGAGACGGACTGTCCAACGGACTGTCTCTTGAAACAAGAGACCGTCCGTTCTGTGGAACGGACTGTCTCTTGAAACAAGAGACGTCCGTTCTGTGGAACGGACTGTCTCTTGTTTCAAGAGACCGTCCGTTCTACGGCAAAATTAACAGAGGACGGTCAATAGGACGTCCGCCGAGGTTTGTTTTGTAACTTTTTCCATACTTCAAGGTTTGAATCGTGAAAAATTTTACTTTAAGGTTTGAATCGAAAAAACCGGTTACTTCGAGGTCGAAACCGGTAATTTCCCTAAAAATAAGTATAATTACACGAAAATCCAGAGGATTCTGGTCAGCGTTTTGACACAATACCCGTTTGATCATTTCCTTATGGAGGTCATCAAGCGACAGTCAACTTATAGTAATCAACGGTTGCTATTCTCCCTTCTTAAATTCCTAGAATCATCACGCCTGTTCAAATTAAGACCCAGTCCACTAAAAACTCTTATCCATAAAATTCCAAAAGGAGACCTACTTTGCAGAATGTAACAGTTGTTCTTCGCAGTCGAACGACTTGAGTCACTGCTCTTATGTTTTGGTTTGAATTTCTCAGCTAACGCTTATCTTCCTATTTCCCAACACGTAAGACAGATGTCTTGACTTTTTTACCATTTTGTCTCTTTGTTTATCCGACGTAATTGTTTGAAAAATTCTGTCATTTGGATTGGATGGCTGCCAGGACTTTTTCTGCGGTTTGAAGTTTCAGCGATGGCGTCGAAATGCGTTGCTTTTTCGGGAGGCAGCGTTTCGCAATTAGGCCGGTCGAGGTCATCTGGATTGTCGCTGAAATGGGTGGGAGGGGCGCAGAAAGTGCGCGAATGCGTTCCTCCTGTAACCTTTCCAGTATTGTCCGCTCGTCAGGGGCAGCCATACGCTGTGACGAGGCGGAGCCGGTGAATCCAGCCGGTGGATTTGCAGTCGTATTTGATGTACGGAAGCACAATGTCTAAAAAAAAAAAAAAATTTTTTTTTTTTTTTTTTTTTCCCGCGATAGGCAAAGATTATGTACGCCTGCCGCGATAGGAACATGAATATGTACCCCAGTCTTCCTTTCCTCGTTCCCGCTTAATACTGTTATGTAAAGGATAGAGATGAAACATGAATGAAGAAGGTTTTATGTCTACTTATGTCCCTTTAAATTGTGTACTCATGTATATCTGTCAGCAGGCATCCTTACTAGCATTGGCTTATAGTTAAACCTTTATGGTGTAGGTGAAGAAGGTTCAGGTGAGGATGTTATGTTCAAAGCGATGATTAAGGCTGGTTGCGCGAGGATGTCAAGGTGACATGTGCGGGGACTGGAGAGGCGATTTATGCCCCGGTTAAG